>CAWUFW010015605.1:0-352895 GCA_963921515.1 Calotriton arnoldi | reverse complement strand
CGACTGGATCCACCCTGGGAGCCAAAGCGAGGACCGTGGTGAGCAATGTGGCTAGTGGGCAGGCCGGTGGCAGCAGGACTGGTAGGAGGAGCAGGGTCAGGCAAACGCCAGCCTCCCCTGGGAGCCATGCCCTGCCTCAAATGGCCAGAGTCCTTGGGGCCTATGAAGAGGCCCAAGGACAATGGGCCAGGTCAGCTACAGACACGCGTGAGGTGCTGGGGGTGCTGAGGTCCATGGACGCCCGTATGGGCCAACTCGTGGACCTCATGGGCCAGCTGGTGGTGGCGGTGAGGTCACAGCCAGGGACAGCAGCTCCCCCTCCGCCACCACCTGCCGGGGCGCAGGGTCGAGCAGCAGTGTCCAGTTCCCCTGCGTCCACAGCCAGTGAGCACACCTCAACCACCAGCATGTCGCAAGCAGGCACCCCCTCGCAAACGTGGAAGGGGCCGTCCGAAGTGGAAACAGATCTCCCGGGAGGACTTCGCACGCTCCAGACGCAAGTGAGGTAGCCAGCCAGCCTTCCTTGACCACCCACTGCATTGACTTGGACTACGATCCCACTCCACACAGCCATCTGGATGGCATGTGTGTGTTGGACTATGGACATAGAACCAGTGGGTACACCCTGAGCATCACGCAGCCATGACCGACAGCTCATTGTCACTGCACGCACCACTTTTGTCATCACCTTACACACAATCACATGTCACAGTTTGAAATAAATGCACCTCTTACACAAACTGCTGTTTGTGCCCTGTGTTTTATTTGTACGGAATACAACGGCCACCTTGGGCGGAAAGGCACCTGATGCGTGGCATGGCAATGGAACCGGAGGGCCTGTAGGGACCTAGGGGTGGGAGACAGAACAGGAGCACATTCAATGAGTGTGTCACACACCCATCACACAGTACATGTCAACAACTACAAGCAATGTACACACATCGCACAGAGCAATAGGGCACAATGCCACAGCCACCAACAGTGGCATACTACCCTGGCCATGGAGCGTTGACACACAGCACGCAGTGAACAAACGGCCACCCTGACACAGCACACACACACCTGCACAGATACAGCCACATCAGCCGTCGTACATGGACACTCACCGTCAAGTGAAGTAGCGGGCGATGAGCTGCTGCCGCACATTCCCAGCTTCCTCCTCTCCGCTGTCCTCCTCACTCGAGCTGTCCTGGTCTGCGGGCTGGGGCCCTGGTTGATCTCCGTCATCCACGATGAGGGGGATCTGCTTCCGAATGGCCAGATTGTGCAGCATGCAGCACGCCACCACTATCTGGCACACCTTCTGTGGGGAGTACGCCAGCGCACTCCCGGTGCGGTCCAGGCACCTGAACCTGGACTTGAGGAGGCCAAAGGTACGCTCGACCACACGTCTGGTCCTCCCATGTGCCTCATTGTAGCGATCGTCTGCTGGGGTGCGAGGATTCCTCAATGGACTGAGCAGCCATGCCCCATTCGGGTACGCAGAGTCACCTGGGTGTGAGGGACACAGAGAACCGTTGCTATTCCAACTGGACAGGGGACAGCATCGCACAACCAGCACGCTACACCACTCCACATACTCACCGACAATACAGCCACGATCCTGTTGCAGATTGGACATCAGTCGTGGCAAGATGCTGTTGCGCATTATGTGTGCGTCATGGGCCGAGCCTGGGAACTTTGCACACACGTGGGTGATCACCATGTCCGCAAGGCACACCACTTGCACATTCAGGGAGTGCGTGTGCTTCCTGTTGCGGTACAGGTGCTCAGTGGCCTGTGGTGGAACAAGGCCAACATGTGTGCAGTCAATGGCTCCAACGACGTGTGGGATTCTGCCAAGGGCATAGAATGCACCCTTCACTGCCGCCAATTCACGAGCCCTGGGGAAGCGGATGTACCTGTTTCGGTACAGCATCATGGCTGCCAGTACATCCCTCAGCACCTTGCTGAACATGGGCTGGGACATCCCTCCTCCACTGCCCACTGTGTGCTGGAATGACCCAGTGCCGAAGAAATGCATGGCGCCATCACCTTAGCCGTGGGGGTGACAGCTGTCGGATACACCCTGCGGGATGGAGATGGGGTTCTAACATGGCACACAGTCGATGCAGGGTTGGCCTGTCCAGCCGAAACTTCCTAATGACCTCTGTATCGTCCATGTCCGCCAGCAATTGGTATGGGCGGTCAATGTTCGGTCTCCGCCTAGGGAAAATGGCAGTGGACACATGTCAAAGCAACACGACACATAGCAATTTCGCATACACATCACTGACATGACTGAGCAAGCACATGAGCCACAGCCCAGCTGTCAAGCTGGGACGGCACGGCCACAATACACTTACACAGGTCTCCCAACAATGGCAATGGCTAGTGATACAGACCACTGCCATGTGCATGCACATGGGGATCTAGGCCCCAATGACTTGCGGGCGTGCTGATGGCGACTGACTGCATATTCGTCAAGCGGCAACGCCACGGCAACATGAATGTCTGCTGAGCATGGAACTGCTTCCGAGGCTGGATGAGTATGGCACACGACGATGACGATGTGGGCACAGGCTGAGCGGCCAAAACAAGTGGGACCTGTGGCACGAGGGGATATGAGACAGTAGTAGGTGTCAGCACTGCACCCTATGTACAGCACTGTACGGATCACACCTCCCGAAACATTGACAGGTGTCCACATTGACAGCCCCATGCCAAGACGGCTGTGTGCTTGCAGTCACACGTCACAGGTGAGAGGTTACATTGCACGTGCCAGGTGGCAGACGTACATAGTGGGAGCTGGCATGTGTGTGCATGTGTCTCCTGTTCAGGATCCACCAGATGGGCGCTGACTCTGTACTGAGCATTGGACACAGCATGTTCCGTGGAAGGCTTGTGTGTGGGATGGTGGCACTGGATGTGCCTCCGTTGGGTGGAGGGCCATGCACAGGGCGGGTACGTCGATGATTGCGCATTGTTGGTCACGGTGGGTGCACCCACTAAGATGTGTTGCCCTGTGTTCAATTCCTATGTCCGCATGATGATGGACTGTAGATGTGGGCAGACTACACATTGGTCGATGTGCTGTCTATATGCATGTGCCTTCACACCAGGCACAGCTGCCCCTGCACATGTGACCCCTGCTGGACTCGCTGCTGGGTCTGTGGAGCTGATGCACCTTCTGTGCGTGAGGCGGACAGCTCTCCTCACTTCCCTCATTGCGCATGTCATGACTTTGCCGCAGGTGACATGGATCATGGAGGGCCCACATGTACGCGTGGGTAGGCTACACATGATTGTTCACTGGTCGCCACCCCCAGTCAGTGTTCCGAATGGGAAGGTTGTCGTGCTGGTGGTATATTCGATGTGGCGGATGGGCGGGCCTAGGTGCGGGCTTACATTCCGGACATGGGGGGTAGTTGGATTGGCGACTAGTTGCAGTACACACGGGACACGTCTCTTCCTTCCCACATCTGGGTCATCCCTTGTACTCACTGACAGTGATACAGTCATCTTCGCCCCAGCCCTCATGTCCTCCCCTCGCTCCCCCAATATGCATGTGCACCTGCGAGGCTAGCGCTTGCACAGGCAGCCCCAAGCTCGCACCAGAGAGGGCAAGGAGTGTATGTGTGGGTCCAGTTGCACAAGTGGGCTGTCTCAGGGTATGATGTGTTACGGGACGCCGTCCACCTGCGTGGTGCCCCAAATGGAGACCCGGCCTGCATGGACTATGCATCACAGTCTTCGCCTTCCGGATCCGCCACCTGCGACACCCAGTGGCTGTGGCTGCCCTTGCGGCCAGGCCGCGTCCGTCTGTGACTGATGGCCCACACATTCACTCTTTGGCCTCTCTGGGGAGGGCTCGGGGTGGTGGCGCACGCGCTTGCACTTAGTCGCAATGGCATGTGTCGTGGTTGGTATGATGGGCAATGGATGGGATGGTGCGAGCCACCTCCCGTGACGTCAGTGCTGCTCGTGCTGTGGTGCGTCCCCCTACACTTCCATCTGACTTGTGCCATGCTAGACGTTGAGGTTCTATTGCCTGCGTGATATGACCAGGAGGAGCGCGAGGAGACCTCTCACACACCATGCTCCACTGCCATCCCGTGCCCTGTATCGCCTGTGCGGATTGACTATGTTGGGGTTACACCTGGTCGACTGGGGCTGTGTGTGCCTTGTCAAGGAGCATGGCGGGCGCATAACAGGATCCAGCTTGTCCACAGAGGGTGGGCTGAGGTGCGCCTGGTACCGCTTTGTACGTGTGCCCGGCTGCTGTGCACACACGTGTTCACTCCCCCGACAGGTGTCCTCTCACAATGCCCAGGGAAGCGGTGGTGTACTGTTCATGACCCCTCCCAACACGGCGTGCTCCAACTTGGCATGTGCGCATCTACCCGTCACACCCACCCACCTGAGCACTGCGTCCATACGACTTCACACGACACATGTGTGTCTTCCACAGTTGTGCTACTCATTTGCGTTGACATCCAATACCAGTGGACTACATGGTCATGTCACGACTGCCGTGTACTTCACATACTCCCATCCTCTCTCATTCGTACTTGTGAAATGAGTCAGCGGAGACAGTTTTGGTTTCAAACATTATATTGAGTCTTCTGTCCTCTGTGATGCAGTATAGTGGACACTACTGGCAGCGGAATACATGTTGAGGATATACTGAGCATGATTGCAAATGGGATAGGGTGTGGGGTTACATGTGATTGGCTGTTGCATGTGGGATGTGGGCTTCAGAGTTACATCTGCTTGGCCAAGGCTGTGCTAATGTACATTTACGTATAGCTGCGGAGCTGCGGACTTTGACACAGACGGTATACATGTAGCCTACCAGACCGCTTGGCATCATGGGCACAGTCCATCTCAGTTCCATGTGACAGGTTTGCTGCGGTTGTTCCTCATGCACGCGTGCATGTGAGATGACATCAGGGCATGTGCTTGCGTGCATGCAGCGGCGTGCCACTTGTTGTTGCAATGTGGTGGTTACTGGACATGTCACAGTCACTGGGGTCGTGTTGTTGTTGTATGCACTTGTCTTCCATGCAAAGGTCCTGGTATGGGTTTCCCGGGCGGGGGTGGGAGGGGTGCAGCACCCACAGACTCCAGGCGACCTATTCATGTCCACTGAGCGGTGTGTGTGTCCATGGGCGCTGGATCCATGTCGTGTCCTGGTTGTTCGTGCAGTTCCGTCCATGTGGGTGCGATACACAGACCCCATGCCACTGCCTCCCACGATGCATGCGGTGTTCCTGGATGTGATGGGGAACAGTGTGCATGTCCCGGTCATATCCGATGTCATGGCGATGTCGTTGATGGTGTGGTTACAGTTGCCGGTCGTTTGGTATGGCTGTTGTGGTGGTGACTGGCCAGATCCGTGCGGAAGCTAAGCATGGGTGCGGGGTTGGACATCATAGGTCAATCGGGGAACCTTCGTTGTGGTCCGACGAATTTACAGGTTGTCAGGTATGCGATGCCGTCCAGCAGGGCTTCCATGTCATTGGTGGTGTACATGTTTGCCAGCCAATGTAGCGGATGGTGGCTGTCAAGGTGTTGTTCGTAAGTTGTCCCTTGGAGGACCATGATGGGGCATGCTGGGTGACATTCGATGTAGCTGTTCTCGATGATCCGTTGTGTGGAGGCACAGTGGTCCCATTTCAGTGCGGGTGCGATGTTGGCCACATACGCCATGCCCCCATAGGCAGAGCAGGCCCTGTCGTGTGCGTCCAGAGGGAGGAGTAGTGGTAGCAGGTCCGCCTTCAGACATGCCGGGTTGGAGAGGCATATCTCCACTGGATGCTGGTAGGGACACCTCCGACAGTAGAAGACGGGCATGACGCAGCTGAACAATGTGATGCGGTAAGTCAGTCGGTAACTTACGTTCAGCAGGGACAGGAGATCGCATCCCAATGTATGTAACAGGTTGGTTTTGTACAGCTTGAGCTGTCCGGCGTAGTTGGGTAGGTGTGTTGCGGTTGCCATTTCGCAGCGGTGCGTTGTGGTGGTGTGCTCCGGCTGTGTGTGCAGTCTGCAATGTGCACGCTCCGAGGTTGCTGTGAGCTCTGTGTAGTCGTAGGGAGACAGGACTTGTGTTCTGTTGGCTTGTTTGGAGGACACGGGCCCTCATCCCACATGCTTCTCAGACAGTTCAAGGTCAGTGATGTGTGACTCCTTCCAATTAACTTGCATGTGGCCGACATGGGGGAGTGTTTTCTTTTTCTTCCCCGTCCGTTGTGTGCTTCTGTGATATGCGCTATCTGCCCTGTGGTCGGTTTCCTCGGCATGCCTGTGTTGGTCTATTCTTGGACAATGGCTGTATTCACCGGCTTCTGTCGTAGGGCTGTGGTTTCGGAGTTGGAATGGAAGGTCATTCAGTGCTGTCTGCTCTCCCTTGTGTGGGCGGCAGGCTGCCTTTCCGCTCTGCGTTGGGCCTTGTGTGTGGGTGTTATTCTTGGGCCACCTGTTGTCGGTCCCCGGGCTCTTTGGTGTTCCGTTTTATATGTCTTGTTCATATGTGCAGGGTGGTATGGGTGTTTCAGTGTGGTACTGGCGTTCCTCTTCCCGAAGGGGCCCTGCTTCTCCTAGTTGGTGTTGCCGCCGCTGTGTGCTACGCCATGTTTGTTACACTGGGGTGTGTCCTGCTGTTGCGTGACTTCACTGACATGTGTGCGTCGGTTGTGTGGCGTTGGGTGTTGTCCGTGAATTGGGCGTTGGGGACATGTCTGTGGCAGGCCTGTCACGTGTCATGTGCGTTCGGGGTGGGGCTGATGTGTGTGCTGCTTGGTTGTGTCCCTGTGTCTGTGTGCGACGCATGCATGGCGCTGCGGTTGGCCTCTGCGTTGTGCGCATGTGTGGCGGCGTCATCGGCGCTTTGGGGCCGTGACGGGGTGGTTGGTTCCTAGTCCCAGGTGGTGTGTACACATGTGTTACGCGATGTTACGATTTGGCCTGTGTGTCATATGTGGATGCAATGGTGGATGTGTAGTGTACACGCGCTGGTGGGGAGTTGTCCGCTTTTTCCGCCCTTGCACTGTGTGCGCTGTTTGCGTGCACTTGTTGTGTGTGTGCCTACCTGCGTCTCCGCGGTACGTTGCGTCCTTGGTGGTGCATCAGCAGGAGCATGGGGAGGGCCTGCAGTGCTGGATTCATGCTCGGGGAGCCGCTTCTTCGTTGTCCGTGCTCGGCGTCCGTGTTACCGCTTCGGTTTGTCGTACGGTATCTCTTGGCCGTGGGAGCCGTTTGTTTGCGGCATCGTAATTTATACGCCGGGCGGGACGTGTTTCGTCGGACGGTGTGTGTCAGATTGAGCTGCGCCGCTACGTGTACGGGCGCACTTTGATGGCGGACGGTGTTGCTGGCTTGCCGGCGGTGTTTGGCCTACTTTTCGCATCGTAATTGGGCGGGCGTGTGGACTGCTGCGTGCCGGCGGTAACTGGTGGTTTTTGCATCCGCCAGCACGGCGGTTGTGCTTCCGCCCGACATCGTAATGAGCCCCTTAATTATCATTAATTTACAAATATTTAAATAATTATAAATAATTTACCTCCCACCATATTCCATTATAAATCACACCAACAATGTTGCACAACATGACACAATTAATATAATTAATTCACAATCAATTAATTAATTGATAACAATTAACAATCAAAATAAAAACAATAAATAATAAATTAATTCACACAATTAACACTATAAAATAACATTAAATAAATATTATATAAAAAATATTTAAAAATGTATTAAAATTAAATTACTTCCCACCATACTCCCCTATCAACACACAACCCGCTCCTAAGAAAAGGACACAATTAACATAATTACCAATTAATTAATAATAATTAACAACCAATTAATAATTAATTAATAATATAAATAAATTACCACAATTAATAATAAAAATATTAAATACATAATTAATAATTATTAAGAAATATTAATTAATTTAATTTATTATTAATTATTTATTAATTGGTTGTTAATTAATAATTAACAACCAATTAATGAATAATTAATAATAAATTAATTACCACAATTAACAATATAAAATATAAAATACATAATTATTAATTAATAAAAAAAAAATTAATTAATTATAATTAAATTACTTCCCACCCTATTCCCTATAAACCCACAACCCGCTACAGAACTAAAAAGCAAAAATTATAATTAAAATTAAAATAAAATTAATAACTTCTAAAAATTATTAATAAATGTATTATAATTAAATTACTTCCCACCCTATTCCCCTATAAACCCACAACAAAGTTTTAAAGTCACAGTCACAAAATTTCAAAGCGTCTTTGTAAAGTGAAGCAACTAATGACAGTGGTGGAAAACGAGTACTATACTTTGAAAGAACTAACACATGTTAATGGAAATAACCACTGGTCTAAATGCTTCACTTTACAAAGACGCTTTGAAATTTTGTGACTGTGACTTTAAAACTTTGCACTGAGCATGAGAACTGGTCCTTCTACTCTTTTGATTTCGAATTTAAAAGGTTGAACGAACTGCCAGCAAGTTGCATTTGACAAAGGTTCCTTGAACCGAAACGCGTAATGCTGTCTTTATTTTTACTTGCCTGAATAAAGCATTTTTGAGGAAGCACGCTTGGTGGGCCTGATTACACACACCGAAGGAGTGTGTGTTTTTCATTTGGAATATATGGGCTTTGACGCAGTCAGTCAGGCCCCGACTCGCTTGGATGGGCACCTCTGGCGTCAGTTTGCATATGGATGTTGATTGAAGGGGCGCCCGCCGGCAGGCAACCAAGACGGAAAACGGAGCACGGATGGCAGGGCCACATTGAAGAGGCCCGCCTCGGACTTTGGAAACTTTCTTGACCTGCCAGGGTTTGTAGGGGTACATTACCCTTGCACGGCGTGCTGACTCATTGGCAGGAGAAGGCAAGTACAAACGTAGTGAATTGGTGTTTGTAGACGGGCAGTACCTATGGGATCTAAATTAGTTAAACAATGGAAAGGCCAGGTAACAGAATGTACTGCAGGAACAAAGGATTATGGACCTTGTGGTCCCAACGAGTGTGAAACAGATTTTGCATACTAATGACAGTGGTGGAAAACGAGTACTATACTTTGAAAGAACTAACACATGTTAATGGAAATAACCACTGGTCTAAATGCTTCACTTTACAAAGACGCTTTGAAATTTTGTGACTGTGACTTTAAAACTTTGCACTGAGCATGAGAACTGGTCCTTCTACTCTTTTGATTTCGAATTTAAAAGGTTGAACGAACTGCCAGCAAGTTGCATTTGACAAAGGTTCCTTGAACCGAAACGCGTAATGCTGTCTTTATTTTTACTTGCCTGAATAAAGCATTTTTGAGGAAGCACGCTTGGTGGGCCTGATTACACACACCGAAGGAGTGTGTGTTTTTCATTTGGAATATATATATATATATATATATATGTATATATATATATATATATATATATAGATATGTATATATATATGTATATAGATACTCGTGTTCCACATTAGCCCTCCTTGATATCACACGCCATTTGTTGAGGGCACAGGAAGACAGCACCAAGCAGATCAGAGAAGCAAACGGGTCCGTAATTCTTTTTAGAAACGCTTTTATTCTTTTTGAAGTTTCTTAATTTTCAGCAAAGTGCATGTGCATAAAGTGGGGAAGAAGACCAACGAGTTTCGGCCTGAGGCCTTCGTCGGGGTCAAATATATATTTAAAGGGTTTGCACTTACCTACGATGCGATATATTTACATTTTCATTGAATAGGTATGCGTGGTAAAGGCATGTGTGTGGCAAAGACTTGCATGGTAAAGGCGTATGTGTGGTGAAAGTATGTGTGGTCATGGAATGTGTGATTCCGTCATATATCCATTACAAATGTGTACAAAATTAAAAACGTTATAACCAAAAATAGAAAAATATTGTACAAAAAGTGGTAAGCAACTAAAATTTAATTACCTAATATTTTTCTACATTTCTCAAAAATAAAAATAAATTATCCACAATATAATATAAAGTATAACTTTAAAAACAATAAAAACCACTGTCTGGGATTTATTGCCATTAAACTATTATAAAAAATGAAAATATGTAAATTATATTAATGAAGTTTATACTAAAGTGACATTGTAAAAGAGTCAAAATATTAAAAATGCATTAAATAAATTGAATATGATAATTGTAACAATAATAATAATTTTACGCATGAAAGAATGACATTTAGGTATTCCCATTACAACCTTAGGCATATTGAGGAAATAGAGGGACCCTAAAAGGGTCAGGTTCACTATTCCTTCTCCAATAATATCCACATTAGAGAAAGTGTTGGATTGCGAAAACATAATACCAAGCTCGGTATTTGTAAAGCGCAAACTAATCACCCCTAAGGGTCTCAAGGCGTACGGAAGATTAAGCGAGCTATTGCCCAGAGTCACATGGTGCTGGGCTAACCTGCCGCCAGAGCTGGGCATCGAACCGTGAGCCCCGTGTTCCAGAGTCAGATGCTCTGGCCGCTGCGCCACACCTCTTCCAACCTAAACATAGCAACCTAAAAATGTTAACTTAATCAGCAAAACTAAACAATAATGAATTTAAAAAATATAATTCCATTTAACATTACAGTATAATTGGACATGAACTGTCGAAAGTAATGTTAATTTATAAATTAAATGTTTAAATAAAAAAATAAGAATAAATATGTATTAAAATTATAAGCATAATTTAAAAAATCAACAGAAATGTATTACATTATATTAATGATTAAACAAATACAATTTTTTAATTATCCCCACCCAAATTCCTTACTAAAAATATAGCAACAAATATAGAAAATGCATATTGATGTGCATCAACAAATAGTCAAAAAATCAAAATAGATATTTAAAATCCATATTAAAATGTAATTTATGAACACATAGGGGCCGATTACGATGCGGCTCGTAAAGGCTCCAACCTATGGTCGGAGCCTTTACGGCTGCATCGTAATGGAGCACTCGGTTTCCTTTTCGACTGCTTCATTACAATGGAAGCGGTCAGAAAGGAAACCGGATGGTCATTCCGGCTGGCTTCCGATGGGCTCGGACAGCCCGTCATCCAGTCGAAATGCAGCCAGTAATCTCAAGGGTGGCCCTTTCTGCCCTTGAGATTACGATGAAGGTTTCCGACATGGTTTCCATGCCGGTCTGTCCGACAAGGAAACCTTGTCGGAAAGCGTTTTTGGGGGCCCCCAGCAGGGCACCCTTTGGTGAACGGCCTCCGGTTGGAGGAAGAGGGGGCAACTATAATGCCCCCCTGATGATGCCTGCACCTTGCGGCAGGCACCTTGAGGTGCCTGCCACGGGGTGCAGGGATGAACCGCACCTCCCATTTCACTATGGCAGCATGCATTACAGCCGGTTTATGGACGTAATGCATGCTCCCATAGTGAAATATAGGAATGCGACAGAACAATGTTCGGTCGCATCCTAATGAGGCGGTCGGGACCGCTGACCGGGTGTCGGTCGGTCCCATGACCGAGTCGGTGACATCCTAATGGCCCCCATAATATTAACACATATATATATATCTCAATAATATGATGAAAAATGATCTACATTTATTACTTAATGGTTTGATTAATATCTAGGAATCAATACAAAATGATTTTAAAAATGTATAAATGATATTATCATAAGCATTTTATATCAATATTACTTACAAAGTAAAAATAAATTATTGCATATTCAGCTGTAGTAAATCCCATGGTATTCTTGACATCACAGTATTTTTCCTCGACATTATTGACTAACAATATTGAGTTGATTTTAAGGTGGAATAGTCACTTCTCTACTTGTCTACCTCCACCTGTCTCTGCCTATATCTCCCCTCTTCTTCTACCTTACACCCCACCTCTTTCCCACACCCCTTGGTGTACCCCATATTTCACCATCTCTTTACATTCCTTTCTCCCGATCTCTAAGTCTGTCTACGTCTTTCCACTCTGTAAATTTGCACTTAACTCTTTACCTGTCTTTCTCTGTCTTTCTCTTCCTAGTTTTTTGTATCTTTCTTTCTTTCTGGCTACCTCATCTTTCTCTTTTTTCTTTTTACATTGCATTTCCCTATACTAGCCTATTTCCCTACCTTGACTCAGTCTCTACCCTCCCTTCTCTACTTCGATTATCTCTCTATACTATTCTCTTTATCTCTCTCTCCGTCTCCTATCTCCTGCCACTTCTCATTGCTCTTACCCAGCAGAGCTAATGGTCTCAGACTAACCAGACAAGTGTGCACAGAGGGAAAAGAGGAAAGAGAATTAAGGAGAAAATTGTCATATTTCACATAATGGAATGGTGACAACCCTTGGAGCAGTACTTTTATTTCCACAGTAGTTGTGAAGGTGGATTTATCTATGATTATGGGTGTCTGAAAATTAAAACTACGATTTCAAGTGCTATGTGCAGATTGCTAATTTCAATATTACGCAATAGTCCACTAAGCATTTTCCCGCCCACCCACAATGTGTCTTTCCTGCAATGAGAGGAGCAGACTCCTAAGATTCTAAGGGCCATATGTACAAGGACTGGCGAAAACTATCGCTAACGTTAGTTAGCTGCAGTTTTCTTACCGCCGTGTACCGCTGAAAACTATCGCCATGTTAGCGACGTATTTACAAGCCGTCACTACATGGCGATAGTTTCAGGGATCGGTGGCGAAAACTTCCGCTAACATTAGCGTGATGGCGATAGGAATTCCGGCATTAGCGGGCGAAAACCAAAAACGTGAGATTTCTTTGCCTCTATTGGAAAAAATAGCCTATCAGTCAACCTCCAATAGAAAATAGGCAAAAAAAAACAATGAAATGCAGAATGGAGCAGTCAGGGCCAAGTGCAGCACACATCAACAACCCCCTCAAGCCACCCAACATCCAGGATGGCCAGGATAAGAGCATGTATGCCTCGCTGGGCCTGCGCCTGGATGACTCGCTGGACCTGCGCCTGGAGCCTGGATGCCTCGCTGGACCTGCGTCTGGAGCCTGGATGCCTCGCTGGACCTGCGTCTGGAGCCTGGAGTGGGATGCGGAGGAGCTGTGGAGTTGATGAGCCGTGGCGGTAGACATTGAGGCGCGGCGATCGCCCATACCTGGTGGTAAAGTCTGGCAGGTCGCATGGAGACACGTTGCTGACCTGTGTGAGAAGACCACCTTGAGCCCCTTGGAGCTGTGAATGGTAGAGGCGCTCCTGCGCACCAACGTAGGGAGGTCTGCATTGCATACTACGATTCACCACTACACCGGGGTGCACGGAGGGGATTACCCGCCTCTCTGCATCACAGGCCGGATGATGTTGCGCTGGCCGAACGCTGTTGAGGGTGAGGCCCCTGAGCTGCGCCGAACTTGTGAGGCGGGAGCGCTGCAACTTCACGCCTAAGGGGGTCCTGCTGCATCAACTGCATCGGGAGGTTCACCAGCGGACTTGTCGGCGACTGCAGTACCCAGGCTTGTGAAATCCCACCTGGCTGAGGCTTCCGCTGGCTGAGTCACAGATTTGGAGAGAGTGCAGCGGATTGCGCCACGGTGTCAATGTCCAGGTAAGGAGAAGGTGGGACGCATAGCGGAGGAGGCCCGGGGGTCGAGTCGCCCAGGCCTAGCACCTGTAGATTACGCACCCCTAGTGGCGGCTCATACACTATGGCGGAAGAGCGTCGTCCCACTGCTTTCAAGCAGTACAAGAAGAGGAAAAATCATCACATGATGATAACTTCCTGATGTAATCGTGCTATGTTTCCTTTGCGGGCGGGAGGGTGGGTAGGGCTGCTCCACTCACGGAGCAGGGCAAGGGCGGAGTTGCATGCCCACTCAAGTGCGCAGTGACTGTTTGGTCGGCCCACTCAGGCCGCCCAAAGCAGTAATTCGCCCTGTCCTGTTCGCAATGCAGGCTGCATTACAGCCTGCATGGAGAACATGCCCACCCCTCCAGCCCCTGACTGAATGCCTTGTCCTGGAGCCAATGACCAATCCCAATGCCGCATTGCAGCGTTGTGATTGGCTTAGGGGAGGGAGCCTGGCTGCCTACTTCCTGTTCCTGGAAGCAGACTCAGGAGAGCAGGAGCAACGAAGACACTGGACCCGGCCTGGAGGTAAGATTTCTCTCATTTAAATATTTACAACACCCGCTCACACACACACCCCCACGTCCACGCCCCATCCAGTGTCCTTTCCGGCGTTTCCCACCTCCCAGCTGTCCAGTCCCCCTGCATCACTTCTCAATGGCGGCTGCTGTGCGGCCATGCGCAGCGGGAGTACCACTGGTGTGCCAAAGGTATATGAAGTTACGACGCATACCATTACATCGCACTCCATTACAATGCATACTAATACTAGGCATATTGCAACATTAGGGAAGGTGTTGGATAGCGGAGATGTAAATATTACTATTCCCACTTCAGTGAGTGCAACCCTAAAACTAACCCTTGCACCCCAAAGCAAACCCTGAACCCTAAAATTCATCTTTGAGCCCCAAAACACACCCTAAAAATCATATTTGACCCAAATGCACACCCCAATTTTCATAATTGACCCCAAAACACACCCCAAATCTAAAATGTTACCCCATAATACACCCCAAATTTCATCTACGACACCCGAAAACCATACCCGCCCTAAAACTTAAAAATATCCCATTACTGACTTCACAATGCGTTGTAATGGAATGCGATGTAAATGCACCTGCGTTGTCGGGGTTGCGTTGTAAAGGCATTACGATGTAATGCCTGCGTTGTAATGGACGTCTCCTGTGCCAAAGGCAAGCCATAGGCAAGCCTGTCTGCGTCCGTATGGACGAGGACCGCGCTCAGCAACAAGGCCCCTTCCTCTCGGACACTCAACCGCTACGACGCCAACACCCTCCTCGCCAGCAACCCTGGATGCCACATCGCCTGCCAGGACCAACCTCTGATCCGGACTGGAGATCGCCATCGCCATCACTGACGGCCACTAAATCACCCACAAGGACCACCCCGGCCGTCCAGGAGGAGGCATTGCCATCACCTACAGAAGCACACTCCGACTGACCACGCACTCTAATGACCCAACGGTGACCATGGAACACCTCAACTTCCAAATCCGTATCAACCCCAACCCCAACCCATCCTCTGCGGCACCCTCATCTGCAGGCCCCCCCCTGGGCCAATGGACCCCTATTCTCTGATACCATTGTAGACCTCATTGCATCCCAGGCTCTCCCATCCACCGATGACACCCTACTCGGTGAACTCTACTTCCACTTTGACAACCCCAATGACCAGAACACCACCCCTTCCTGGGGAAGCTCGCCAACATCAGACTCAAGCAGCTGGTCACCGCAGCAAGCCACATCGCAGGACACATGGTCGAGCACGTCTCATCCGCTAGCGGGAACTTCAACTACAGCCACACCACCGGACTCTCCTGGACCGACCATCATTGTATACATCACGTCTTCACCATGCCCACCGTACACCACCGTCATCATCGCCCCCCCTCGCCACTGGATCAAGGCCACCGAAGAACTTCTTGTCAACTCCCTCAGCTCCACCACTCCGCCAACGCTTACAGGCGATAACACTGCAGCGCGCAACTGCCAACGATGGATCTCCAACTGCGCCGACACCCTGGCACCCCTCAAGAAAAGACAAGGCAAAATCTAGCACCACGTTGCCCGTATTTGCAAAGTGACGCATGTAGGCATATGCGTGACCTTGTCAAGCCCTGTGCCACATCATACCTACATCAGGTATGATGTATGCAGGGTGTGCGTTCCCACGCGACAAGGCCTCATAGGAGTGGCACAGTGAAATCCATCAGATTTCACTGCAACAATTGTAGGACGGCACTGTGTCAGTACCTTACGCCTGCCTGATGGCAGGCGTACGGGTGATGCAGTGCCACATGGATAGGCTGGCCCCATGCATTGCTGGAGTTGCATCATGCTTGTGACACAACTGCAGCAATGCGTGACTTTAGCGCTGACAGATACGTCAGGATTCCAGATGTATCTGTCATTACTTGCGTCATGGAGTGCTGTCCAGTGAATACAGCACATCCATGGTGTCGCAAGAAGGGCGTAGTGAAAAGTGTTGCAACGCTGTCTTGTTGCAGCGCTGCAACACTTTTCATGACTGAGGCCCAGGAATGCGCACTATCTTATTGATGGTGCGCATTCCTGCCCTGTAGTTTTGTCGCAGGGCAGCGCAGCAACATTGCTTGCAACGCTGTCCAGCACCAAAACCTGCTGAAATGAGGCCCCAGGTGTAATCTCCATTTTTAAGACCAGCTATTTTCTGGTCTTAAATACTGCCTCTAACTGCAGTTAGAGTCAGTTTTTTGGGTCCTCCTACCTTCAAGGATTCCCTTGTACATATCGCAAAGTGGGGTTTGCAGCCGTTTTTGCACGGGAACGCCTCCCTTGCATGTCATTACCGCTAACAGAAGTGGCGATCTTTTCTATGGACGTTTTCGCTGGAAAACTGCCGCTAACAGAGGTTAGCGCCAGCTTGTACATATGGCGATGTAAATATTGCCGCAAAACCGTCAGAAAAGTGCCGCTAAGGCGGCGTTAACTCCTTGTACATATGCCTCACAGTTTCAAGTGAAATATTTCTGTTGCAACAAAACAAAATCTAAATCCAAGTGCAAAAAAACGTTACTTTATCAATGCTTGCAGGGGCGTAGCTTCAGAGGGGTGTTTGGGGTGTTACACCCCTCTAATAAATGTATTTTCTGATAAATATTTGGGTACAGGTGCTTTCAGTTCGGTGTGGTAAAATGTCTGTCAGATTTCACCAGGAATTTTCAAATACACACAGACAAAAGACGCACATACACTCTCTAACTCTCTGTTTTCAAAGTTAACAAAAAATATTTATTATACAAAATAATAAAGTTTTCGCTATTAGTGCTCCTACCAATCCGTATTCCTCTCCCTTTCCACTGCTCCTTAGGTCCCTCTCATGCACCCTGCTTGTTGTATAATGTATTTTAACATTATATGCCAGCCTGATTGTTGGAAAATCTGAAGCTAACACCCCCCCAATCTTTCTGCTCAAGCGACGCCCCTGAATGCTTGCTCAAGCTTTCTTTTGGTATTCTGGTTGGAGCCAAGCAGCCTAAACTTTCGGCTGTTTTTGCGTGCCCCGGTTTCTGAAAGTTTATCATTTAATTCAGCATTGCTTGGCATCAAGGGGGCTTACAATAGCTGGGATTGTTATCAAATTGAAATGTGTTCAGAAGAAGGGGCCCCGTCTCTTAAAATCGTCAATGTGGCAGTTTACATAGAGGTTGGAGACTAGAAATTAATTATATCGTGGTCGCTTTTCTTCTTCACAATCAGGGCCAGGTCAGGACAGTCATGCGTGGCTACCCTGGGAAGCCATGACGTATCTGCTGAACAAGGGGGAGGTTAGAAAGGATGACGGGTAGAGGTAGGAAAATATAAATATAACAACGATAAAGAGACACGCGAGAGAAAGAAAGAGCGCGTGCAACTTAGAGAGAGAGTAGAAAAGACTAGGAGAGAGGAGAATGAAGAAACGGTAATGAAGTCGTTTCTAAGAACCAAGAGAAAGAGAGGGCGAGTGAGAGAGCTAGGGAGAGGATGGAGAAAGATAGTTTAAAAAGTGCGAACAATCTATGCCATTTTTATCTGCATGTCTCACGTTTCCGGGTTTGCGTGCGTGCGTAGGTTGCTCTGCAATAACTGTAGATTGACCGTTCCTCTCCGCGGAAGCTGTGATAAAGTCATCAGTTGGAATGATGGAAAATACCGTTGGAAGGTTGTGCGTGAGAGGGCGAGACATTTTCTCTCCTTCGTTGCTGCAGGCTTATTCGTCGTGCCAAGTTAAACATGCTCTGATTCCTTTCTCATCTGCACTGCGTGTATTCTTTGCGCTATATTCGTTGTAATTTGTAGGTAAGCGTCGGGAGAGTTCGGAAGGAAGGATGTCTTATAAATGGTATAGGTTGTTGTACTTACTGCATGCTGTTCTCAAGAGAACGCATATTCTAAAAAAACTAACGACGTGTGCAATGATGGTTTTCTGACATTTATATCGAAAGCCGTAAAATCATCATTGCAAATATTTCCGCAGGAGACTGCAATGACTTTTGTTATCTTAATTTCCAGTGCCCTTCACTGCCTTTGCCCTTGGCTCGGAAACACTTTCTATTGCTGCCATCTGGTGGCCTTATTTATAAACTGCATACTGAATTTGAAAACAATGGACATTTTGTAGCGATATTACTGTCAGCAGCGACAGTACAGTGCAATTAAATGTTGCACAAGTCACGTGTATAAATAAATTCAGATTTTCGTAACCCATGTACTTGGCGAGTGCTCAGAGCGTCTAAATAAGTTCTATTCAATAGCAAACTTTAATAAAGATGTCAGTGTTGGAAATGAAAAGTTAGTGGGTCATCCTATGCCGTGTTACTATATATGCATATTTTAAAAAACTGTTTATAAAGAAATTGACATCAATAAAACGTGAAATAGATAAGCTGTGAAGGCTTAGTTAACACATCTAAAGATTGTGGTGCCCGCTGCAACATGTAATTTGTGCTCTGCAAGTTTCGTGCTAAAATACTGATTATTATATTTTCTTAAGAGGTTGCTGCAGAGATCTGTGTGAAATCTCTGACCATTGGTCTGACTTATAAAACAGCTTAAAGTGCTAATGTGCTGCTGCAGAGCATTAAGCGGAACTAGTGAGTCAATCAATTTATTGTAAGGATCTTTATGTGACCTGTAGGTCCTAAGTGCCAATATTAGTTAAATAGTGGAATGGGACTGTCCCCAATGCAAGCGACAGCATGCATCTTGAAAGCCATAAAGAGTAAATGTTTGTGGGTTTTAACTCAAACTTACATACGATTAAAAATAATTAGCACCTGATAGGCATACAGCAAGATGCTCTCAAGTAGATCGCCTCCTTCCTTACTGGACGCACACAGAGCATCCAACTGCCTCCCTTCACCTCTGCACCCAAAGACATCATATGCGGCATACCACAAGGATCATCCCTCAGCCCCACCCTGTTTAACATCCACATGGCCCCCCTCGCAGATGTCATTAGAACCCACGGACTCAACATAATCTCCTACGCAGACGACACCCAACTGATCCTCTCGCTCACCGAGGACCCCTTCAACGCCAAAACCAACTTCTGCAACGCCATGACCAATGTAGCCAAATGGATGAGAGACAACTGCCTCCAACTCAACTCAGACAAAACTGAAGTACTGATCTTCGGGAAGAACACCTCCGCATGGGACCACAGCTGGTGGCCTGCAGAACTCGGACCTACATCCACACCAACCGACAATGCACGCAACCTTGACATCATCCTTGACAGCCAAATGACCATGAAATGACAAGTCAACGCAGTAGTTTCCTCCTGCTTCCACACACTTTGCATGCTCTGCAGAATCTTCAGATGGACCCTAGCCAGCATCAGAAAGACCGTCACTCAGGCCCTCGTCACCAGCCACCTCGACTACGGTAATGCCCTGTATGCCGGCAACTCCACCCAGCTCCTCAGAAGGCTCCAGACCATACAGAACGCTGCAGCCAGACTCATCTTGGACCTCCCCAAACGAACCCACATCTCCCCCCAACTGAGAGATCTGCACTGGCTCCCCATCCAGAAGATATGCCAGTGCAAGATTCTCACGCACTACCACAAAGCCTTCCATGACCTAGGAACGGCCTACATCAACCATCAACTGAACTTCCACCAACCTGCTAGACACCTGCGCTCCTCTTCACTCCCCTTCGCACTCACCCCTGCATCCATCGCAGCTGCAGTGGTGGCGCTCCTTCTCCTACATTGCTGCCAAACCCTGGAACGACCTTCCCTTCTAGCTCCATACAGCCTCCTCACTGACAGACTTCAGAAAGAGACTCAAGACCTGGCTCTTCGTTGTAGACATAGCGCCCAGATACCTCTAGGGGTGACAGTGTTGTGCTTTACAAATGCTGTTGATTGATTAATTGGGTTGGGCAGAATACTTAACTCTTATGTTCCCAAATGCAATGAATTTGCATTCTGCAATTGTACATCATTATCATTATTAGTGCAAGTACACACGTTTACCTACATACCTTACATGCATAGTGTTTAATAAAATAAAATACTTTCATATCTCGGTTTCTCTCTTGAGCAACATATAATTGTATTTTTGTTTTGCATGAACACACACATTGTATTTTTGTTTGGACGATTGGCTGCTGAGTCTGGAGTCAGTTTGTGACACAGCTAAAATGACTCTTTAACTTCTGACACCACCTCAGAGACATGACACAAATTTAACAAACACAATTAGTCATTCTTTTTTAAGTGGAGTGATGCATTTGGAGCTGGAAGCTGGTGGCCTCCAGTCCCCTTAGTCACTCCACATGTTGCCGCTCTGCGTAGAAGATCACACACTGAAAATGCACAGGCATCACTGCGTTAATCCCAGTGTCAGCACTAGGCAGGGAAGCACTACTGTGGAGGTTTCATCAGACAAGCTGCACATGTGCACCATTTGATACACCTTTCATGCTGTTAATGTAGTACAAGAAGTGTTCTGAATTTAGGTTACGGGTGATATTTGGCTGAAGTTGAGATTATTTTCTCAAAACCGAGTAGTGTCTGACCCAGCAGATGCCCCAAGTTATGAATCTCTGTGTTCTGTTCACTAGAGAAAAAGTGCACAGGCTTAAACATTGACAATGTGATTTTATCCTGATGCAATATAAAGAAACTGATGCATATTATTTGATTGTAAAGTGGAGGAGTAGAACTGATATCTCCCTAATTGTGAGACAGAGAGGTGGGAGAGTCAAACATTTTCTCACATTTGTTTTAAAAGGAACGTTTCACTCTCATTAGAGCTCTGCAGAGAGGTATAGCTTTGTCCAGGCACAAAGGAGCACCCAGTGCAAGTCAAAACAATACCCTTTCTGGCTTAGAGTGCCAAATGAATTATGCAAAATAGGAAGGAGAGAACTCTGGGTAGTTCCCAAATTTAGGTGGAGAGCAGCTCCTATATAGAACACCCTGCAACACCAGCGAAACTCTGAATCTGCTCACCTCAAATGTCTGTTTTTCCAGCAAAGTTGCTATCCATGCCGAGCTGTAAAATGACAAGCTGTGTCAGGGGTTGCTTTTATGCATTCCAGGTTGGCTTGGATCCAAAGCTGTAATACTTTGCCTGGAGTGGTAAAAGGCTTTTGTCATTTTACAGCTCGTCATGGATACCACTTTGGTAATCCAATGCTCAAATATTTTGCTGTATAAATGGCAAAAGGCTTTGTCCCTTTCTAGCTCAGCGTGGATTGCACTGTGCTAATCCTATGCTTCAAAACATTGCTAGAATAACAGACATTTGAGGTGAGCAGACATTTGAGGTGTCGCTGGTGTTGCAGAGTGCTCTATATAGGAGCTGCCCTCCACCTAAATTTGGGAACTACCCAGAGTTCTCTGCTTGCTATTTTGCACATATATATATATCCAGGAAGTAAAGTTGCTGCTTCTCCCAGCCTCTTAGCTGTGGCGAGTGCGGGGTGGGGTTGCAAGCCCCTCAAGATTTTCAAAAATCTCTCCAATCAAATCACAAACCATGATCTGATTGGAGGGTGGACGTTTGGAAAACATTATATATATATATATGATCAAGCTCGCGAGAGGCGAGCGAAACGCGTCATAGCAGGCACTATGCCTGTTTAATCTGTGGATAATTATGGAACAAAAAATTTGTCACTGCATTCGCACAACATCCGAGTTGTTTGGAGCTTTTTTGGAGTGTGCTGAGGTCCGTGCCTGGTTGTCCTGCTAAGAATCGGCAGGCCAGGAGTTGGAGTTTTGATATATATATATATATATATATATACATACATATATCAAATATACTGTGCTCCTTCCGTCTCCCCCCGCCGGGGGCAGGTGGATCGCTGGTTGCCGGTGTATTATCCACTCGGGACTGCAATACTGTGTCCCATCAAGTCTTTTCTTCGTGCAAAGATAACCGCCGGCCACGGGAGACTCCGTCAATTCCAAATATACTGTGCTCCTTCTGTCTCCCCCCACCCGGGGCAGGTGGATCGCTGGTTGCCGGCGGAGCACGCCGAACCTCCAATTTTTTAAATAGTCCAATAAAGCAATCACTCAAAGGGTTGCACCACCACCAGTTGATTTATTTTCAGTTACGCGTTTCGCCTGACACACAAGGCTTGCTCACACACTGAATTGTGAGACAAGCTGACATACATAGTGGAAATAACAGAAAGTAAAAACGGACTACATGCAGATAGTCACAAATGGCAGTCATAATGGCATCCATATTGGAATGGTGAAATTAACATGAAGTGTATCTATGTTATTTCAGTTTTAGTCACTGAAATATTGCAGTTGAAAAGTATATTCAATAATATAGTTGTGCCTAACCTCAAGACTAAGTACATATCCCTCATGATGTCAGAAAATTATATTGTCTGGAATAGCATCCATATTGGAGTAGAGGAAAGGTTTCACTACCAAGTGTGTAAAAAACCTGATTCTTACTGTGGTATCTGGCACGCTTGTTGGTGACAGCAGAACCCCCAGTCGCTGCTTTATCCTTAATGTCATGAACATATTGCCGTTGATTCGGTAATTGCCCTACGCATTTTATTCTAAACAGGTTCATCCATTTGATAAATGGCTCAGTGCCCTGAGTTGGAGGGTAAAGCAAGTTTCATAATAAAAACAAGTGTAATTCTTATGAACATCATGTGCCTTTCGTCAGGTATGGATAGACTTCCGTTTTAACAATGTTATGTTATGTTATGTTATACCTGATTTATATAGCGCTCGTACAATCGGATTGGTTTCTTGGCGCTGCTCGGGAAGGTGATGGGTGACAATTTGTTCGAGTGATTACGCAAATGCCTGTTTAAAGAGCCATGTTTTTTGGAGTTTGCGGAAGGTCATGAGATCTGTGCAGGATCTGATCTCTAGGGGCATAGAGTTCCAGTATCTAGGGCCCAATGTGGAGAACCTGGATCCGCCAAATCGTTTCTGTTTAAAAGAAGGTGTTATCAGAAGGTGCATGTGGGCGGATCTCAGGTTATGGGTTGGATTATATCTGTTGATCAGACTGTTAATGAATTTGGGGTTTCTGCCATTCAAGGATTTAAAAATAATGCATCCCGTCTTGAAGGCGCATCTATGTAATATAGGTAACCAATGTAGTTTCTTCAGAAGGGGGGATACGTGTTGGCGTTTGTTTGCCTGCAAAATCAATCTGCCCGCCTGGTTCTGTATCAGTTGGAGACGGTGGATGAGATAGGCAGGGATGCCAAAATATAAGGAGTTAGCATAGTCAACATGTGAGATCACCATGGCGAGGACTGCCTGCAGTTTTGCTTCCTGAGTTAGGAACCTGCTGATTTTCTTTATTTTCCTTAATTGGAAAAAGCAGGTAGAAATTACAGATCCTATTTGGGTTTCCATGGTGAGGTCATTATTGACCATGACTCCCAGGGTTTTGGCATGATTGGATGGGATCGGGGGTTGTCCCAGTTCTCTAGGCCAGAACTGGGAACTCCAGGGGTTAAGTGAGCCTCCCGTGAGGATCAGTTCTGTTTTATTTGGGTTCAATTTCAATTGGTTGCTGTTCATCCAATCACGGATGAACAGCATTGTCGATTGGCATTCATGGATGGCGGCCGAGGAATTATTGATAGGGAGTACTAATTGGAAATCATCCGCATAGTTGAAGGTTTGAATGTTCCTTTCTTTTAATGCATGGATCAGGGGGAGAAGATATAAGTTGAATAAGTGAGGGGAAAGTGAAGATCCCTGGGGAACTCCACAGGCAGTTTTAATCATGGGGGTCGTAAAACCGCCAAGATGGACTGCCTGAGATCGGTTAGTTAAGAAGGATCTAGTCCATTCAAGGGCTGTTCCTTCGATACCCGCATCCCTGACACGGTCGACCAAGATGTTATGGTCGACCGTGTCAAAGGCAGCGGATAGATCCAACAGCACCAGGGCTTGGGGAGACCTTTGTCCGCCTTTTCTCTCAAAGTATCCAATACTGATAGTATCACTGATTCTGTAGAGTGAGCTGGGCGGAAACCTGCTTGGTGTGCATCTAGATATTCAGAATGCTCCAAAAAGCGGATAGGCTTTTGGCTACATGGGCTTCGAGCAGTTTAGCTAGATAAGGGAGCAGTGAGATCGGTCGATAGTTAGTTAGGGTTTTTGGGTCAGCTCCTGGCTTTTTTAGAAGGGGTATGATGATGGCCTTCTTAAAGGATTCCGGTACCTGACTCCTGGCGCAGTGACTCATTTAGGAGAGTCACGGTTGGACTTAGGCAAGCAGTAAATGCTTCCTTCAGGATCCAGGGGGACAGCAGTCCCTTGGAGAACCAGATTTGACTTTTGCTAGTAGGTCTGTAAATGTTTCTTGGTTTATTATAGGAAATTGTTCCAGCTTATGTGAGTTCTTAGATTTTATAGAACATACAGGACTCGGGCAGCTGGGGATGCTTGTTTTAATGGTTTTGATTTTTTCAATGAAAAATTATTTAAGGAATCGCATAGGGATTGAGAGGGAGTGTGTTTTACTGTTACTCTATCCGGGTTGCATAATTCATTAATAATTGAGAAGATGTCTTTGGAGCGGTTTGTGGAGTTGATGATTTTGGACGAGAAGTATTTGGCCTTGGTAGCCAATATCGCCTTTTTAGAAGTTCCGCGTGCTTCTAGATAAATGCTTTTGTCATCAGGTAAATATGTATTTCTCCACTTCCTTTCTGCATGACGCAGGTCAAGTTTTAGTTTCTTTAACTCAGGGGAAAACCATCTGTGGGCTTCGTGGCGACGTGCTCGGTAAGATTTCTTGAGGGGGGCATGTTTATTACTAGCTGTCATCAACCAATCCGAAAGCTCTTTCTCGCTTTGAGCAATAGATGGTTGGCCAGTGGGAATAGTGTTGGTCAATGACTCCAGGAATTGACCTTTATCGATAGTATTCCAGCTCCTGCGTAATCCAAGATCATGTGGTACTGTTTTAAAACGGATAGGGATATTTATAGTAAATTTAATAAAATAGTGGTCAGACCATATTCAGGGGTGACTTCTAGATTAGTTAAAGACAGATTACTGGACCATACCTGATCTAGTGTATGCCCTTTGATGTGTGTAGCAGTGGAGATAAGCTGACTTAGGTTGAGCCCTGCGAGTAGGTCAGTTAATTCAACTGAGTGAGGTCCCCCTGCTGAGTCGTTGGCCCAGTAGTTGATTTCGCCGAACATCAGTACTTTAGCATGATTTGTTACAAGGTGTGACATTTGTTCACTCAGGGATTTTGGGAACTGTGGCATGTTCTGTGGTGGTCTGTAGAGTAGCACACAGACCAAAGGGGTAAGGTCAGATTCTAATTTAAGTACTAGACTGTCTATTTGAGGTATGTCTAGGGGAGTGAGTTCCGTAAATTTGAGATTTTGGTGCACTATAGCTGCTACTCCCCCTCCCTTTTTTCCCTGTGGGCGGTTGGCTTGAAGGATATAGAACTCGTTAGGAAGTGCCGCTAGAATATCGGGGGCGGAGTCCTGTGTTAACCAGGTCTCCGTTAATAGTAAAATATCTGGTTTCTCTGACATCAGCAGGTTATGTATGTCTAGTTGGTGTTTGGTCAAGGAGCGGTTATTTAAGTAGATAATCGAGAGAGCCTTTTCCTCATTCATATCCTGGAGATCAGTATGTTCCATAGTATCTGTGGGATGAATGAATTCGGGGAAGGAAGACCTTATTTCCCTTATTCCATTCCTGCTTAATCTGGCATGCGTGAGCTGATTGACCGCAAATTCATTAGAGTGGAGCTTTTTTAGTTCAACCATAGAGTATGTTGTGATTTGGCTGTAACAACTTGCCCCTTGCCCCTGCCGGCCGCGGACGGGCGCAGACTGGCTTGCCTTCGGCGCACACGCTGCGCGCGTCCGCTGCGCTCCCTCGCTGCTACCGGCATTAGTAGCCGTAGTCAGCCTTGGCTCCTCCCCCCTCTTCTCTGATTGGCGCTCAACGGTGGCGTGTCTACCAGGAAGTGAGTCGGGCCAGTGTTACGGTGAGATTTAGCGCGGCGAGTCAATTTAAAATACAATTTAAAAGTGCAGCAACAGTTTCCAGTTAGTGCGCAAATTCAATACAAGTTTTTAAAAAGCAATTAGCAACATAAGTGGCAGTTTGTTACAGGCAGCGGCACCTTTCCCAAGTGGTCGCTCCCGCGCTGCTACCGGCATTAGTAGCCGTAGTCAGCCTTGGCTCCTCCCCCCTCTTCTCTGATTGGCGCTCAACGGTGGCGTGTCTACCAGGAAGTGAGTCGGGCCAGTGTTACGGTGAGATTTAGCGCGGCGAGTCAATTTAAAATACAATTTAAAAGTGCAGCAACAGTTTCCAGTTAGTGCGCAAATTCAATACAGTTTAAAAGCAATCAGCAACATAAGTGGCAGTTTGTTACAGGCAGCGGCACCTTTCCCAAGTGCCTGGAAAGAAAGTAATGAATTGAATGTACATTGTACTGCAAATCTTAGAAGTTAGGCAAGAGAAATATAGTGTCCATCTAAATTAATTTGTATTGATGATGAATTGCTAAATTGTAGATTTTAAATGTTTATTGAAGGATTGAGTTACGAATCGCAGTCCATGTGTTTTATCTAGTTTTAACCAAACTTATATGTATTGATATGTTGATTGTTTTAAGCTGATGTGTTTTATTGATGTTTCATCCGAAATAAACATTTTGATGATGATGATGATATACAAAGTTCCTGCCATACAGAGATACAACCAACACTCAGAAGAAATGAAAAAAAACAATCAATCACATGCTTCCAAAATTCAAATTGCTTCACACCAACCAGGGGTTAATACAGCCAAAGAAACAATACAAATAGACACAGGGTCTTTTCGTCATTCAACCAAACAACGTGTCCTCTAAGCCTCTGCAACCACTAGCAAGAGCAGTGTTCACACCCGAAGATTTAACGCGGCGAGTCAATTTAAAATACAATTTAAAAGTGCAGCAACAGTTTCCAGTTAGTGCGCAAATTCAATACAGTTTAAAAGCAATCAGCAACATAAGTGGCAGTTTGTTACAGGCAGCGGCACCTTTCCCAAGAGCGCCACAAAAGAGCCACAGTATGTCGTTGTCCCATATTTAAACAGCCGAACTTCAAATTACAAGATAAAATTCTAGTGTTTTTTGACCACCACCAATTCACATCTACAAAATTATCATATAAACAGGAAGGAACTCTAATTGTAATTAGGAACAAAATGGTTCTCTTATCTGTCTAGTGTTTGTTCTGCACCACTCTATTTCGTGATGTTGAAGAAAAGGGTAGGGGAAGAGATCGACGTATCCACTTCTGGAGTCGGCCCCTTCCTTTCCTCCTGTGATTTAAAAGAAAAAAAGGAAAAAAACAAACATAAGTAATGCGGTCAGGGTTAAAAACAATAGTTTTCAGTTGTACAGGAAAACAGACCACAAACTTCATTGCAATATTTGTTATTTACAGAATACAGAGATCTTCATAGCACTATTCTTATAGGTAACTGGGACTATGTGACATTCTCGTGTGCTTGTGCTGGATTAGTGTTCACGGAGGTGTATACTTAATTCTTCATCTTGGTTGTGGCCCCCAGCGGCTCTGGTTTGTAAATTAATGATGTGCCAGGGCTCCCTTTGTCTAAGTTGGAGTTCTCTGTTCCCACCCCTGATGTTCTGTCCAATTTGCTCAATCGCGAAATACGTTAGAAGTGAGCTGTTGGATAGGTGGAATTCTGCAAAATGTCTTGCTACTGGGTAGTGAGGATCTTTGTTGTTAATGGCCCTCATATGTTCCAAAACTCTTTTTTTCACTGCCAGGATGGTACTGCCTACATAGCGTAGTTTGCAGGGACACTCGAGGATGTAAATGGCAAAAGTTGACCCACATGTAAGGAATTGGTTTATTGTTTTTTCTGATGTCGGGGTGTGGTATTGTTTCCGCATGCGGCTGTTGCGGCATGCCTTGCAATGTCCACAGGGAAAGAATCCCTTTAAGTTCAGATGTGTGTTAAGATGTTTGTTGGTTATGTCCCCTTTCACCAGTAAGTCTCTGAGATTCCTGCCCTTTCTATAGGTTATTTGTGGGCGCCTCGGTATGTTATCAGCTAGAGTAGGCTCACATGCTAGGATGTTCCAATTCTGATTCAGGATTTTGGAATTTTCCCTAGACTGTGAGTTGTATGTCAATATAACTCTGGGGCTGTTTTCTTCCACTATAGTTGGTTTTTCCTGAAGTGTATGGTCTCTCGAGATCTTGCTGACCTTATCTTTAGCTCTCTCCAGAACCCATCCTGGATAGCCTCTCTCTTTGAATCTGGTGATCATGGTTTCTTGTTCCGCTAGGAAATCTTCTTGGCTGCTGCAGTTCCTTCTAGCCCTCAGCAGTTCCCCAAAGGGGATGCTCCACTTCAAAGTCTCCGGGTGGCTGCTGAGGGCATGAAGGAGACTGTTGCCTGCAGTTTCCTTCCTGTGTAGTTTGGTACATATTTGATTGCTCCTCACCTCCACTACTACATCTAGGAATTTGATAGATACCCTGCTAGTGGTGAGTGTTAGTTTGAGATTAAAGGTATTCATGTTTAGTTTCTGGATAAATCTCATGACACTGTCTTCACTTCCCTTCCAAATGATGAATAGGTCATCTATATATCTTAGCCATTTGATGACTTTCCCTTCTGTGTTCTGTGTTTCTAGTTGCTTTAGCACTTCTTCCTCCCACACTCCAAGAAACAGGTTGGCAAAGCTAGGGGCAAAGCAAGTACCCATAGCTGTGCCAAAGATTTGCCTGAACATTGTGCCATTAAACAGAAATATATTGTTACATAGACAAAACGTAATCATTTCTAATAACATGGCTGTATGTTCCATGTAGCAGATTTTCCTTTTCTTTAGAAAATGAAGACAGCATTGTATGCCGAGCGTGTGGTCAATAATAGAGTAAAGGGAGTTCACGTCCATAGTTACAAGCAGGTAGTCTTCCTCCCAGTTGATGTCCTTTATTTTCCTTAGAAACTCTTTCGTGTCCTTAGTATATGATGGTAATGTCAACACATATTCGCGGAGAAAATGGTCCACATATTTGGAGATGTGTTCCAAAACACATCCTATTGATGACACTACGGGTCTTCCTGGTGGTGTTGTGGGGTTTTTGTGGACTTTAGGCAGGAGGTAAAAACTGGGTAGTTTGGGATAGTCTTCTTTTAGATAGCAATATTCTTCCCACCTTAGTATCCCCTGGTCTTTCCAGTTACTCAGCATATTCCATATTGTAACTATGCTTTCATTGTACTCTTCCATGTTTGTCTCTACATAGAATCTTGGATCATCAAGTTGTTTGTGTGCTTCTTCTATATACATAGTTCTATCCCACAGAACAATGTTCCCTCCCTTATCTGCAGGGCGGATAACCAAACTGTCATCTTCTGCCAGCGATTTGACAATTTCCCACTGTGTTTTAGAGAAGTTACCAGAAGTATTTATTTTTCTCTTCTTCTTCTGTCGGAATTGCATTAGATCTTTCATCATGGTCTCATGGAAAGCATCGATATTGTCATGGGGTAAATTGGGGTAGAAAATGGATTTGGGTTTAAAGTTGGTATTTGCTGGTCTGTCAGTGATAATCTCTTGGGTTTCTCCGTTGGTTTGAGAGTCTGTATTGTTGTATAGATCTTGTAAGGTTCTGAGAGTATCAATATCCCCTATGCTGAGGAAGGTAGCTGTGTTTGTACAGTTCGCCACTGTACCATTAGTCTCTTCTTGATCAGGTGGTCGTGTTCTTTTTTTTTCATGCCATTTTTTAAGTTTTAGCTTCCGTACAAACTTGTACAGGTCTATTCTGGTTTCTGGGTAGTTAAAGTTGTTGACCGGGCAGAAAGAAAGGCCTAGACAGAGTGTCCTTTTTTCCATCATAGTAAGAGGTCTATGTGACAAATTGATAAATGTTTTATTTACCATGTTGTCCTCCATTATTGTTGTTTCTTTGGGCCAGTTTCTTTGGTTCCCATTGGTCCTCTTCCTCGTCCCCTTTCTTTTCTGGTTCCTCTGTCTGATTCGCTGTCGTCTTCGCCAGTTTCTTCCAGGTTTCTACCTCTTCCCCTTCCTCGTCTCTGTTGACCTCATCCTCTCCCTCGTGTCTTCGGAGGTTGCACTGTTCTCGGGGTTTGCCTCCCTGTCCTCAGGAGGTGATATTCGTCTAAAAAATTAGCTTGAGGTCTACCTCCTGTGTTCACTTCCAGCGAGGTACCTGTTACTAGTGATGGGTCCCCCTCCGTGTCACTGCTCGTGATTGAATCTTTGCCGCTTGGGCTGCCAGATACTTCTTCTATGGGTTCCCCTAACGCCAACTTCTCATAGAGGTGGTCATATTTATGACTATATTTCAAAATTCTGCCACTTTCATAATCGCAGCAGTCGCGATGTAATTTGCGCTGCTTGCGTGCTTTGATGTCATCCTCATATATTTTCAGTCTTGCTTTTAGGTCTCCCATGACTTTAGTGATGACTTCCTGTTCTTTATGTTTCTTTAGGTCCTCTTCTAGTGCTTTGAGCTCCCGCAAGAGGCCTTCCCTGTCTTCCCATGAATACTTTACTAGGATAGTCAGCATTTGCTTGGAGCTTTGGGCTGAATTTTCTGCCCATTCTTGTAGCATTTTTGGGTTGGGGGATTTGTAGGAGGGAGTTGTGTAGATGCGTAAGCCTCGAGGCACCATCTCTTTCTCAATGTAGTCCTGCAGAGATATTGCCTCCCACCACTTTGAGGTCTCAGATTTTTTTAGTTTTTCTAATCTTTTGAGTTTATCTTGTAGAGTGCTGTCTTTAATACTGATTTCTTTTCTAGGCTGTCCTTTGTTGGGTGCTCGGGCAAAGAGGCTCAGGGCAGCCGCCCTTCTCTCCATGTCTTCGTCCATGTCTGTTGCCTTCTATTGTTGGGGTGTATAGTCTGATAGGTTGGGTAGGTTTGTGGTTGTGTTTTCAAGATGATAGGTTGTGTTGTTGGCTGAAAAAAGGGGATGGTGTTAGTCCCCCCTTACTTTCCCCCCATCAGGTGTAGGGGTTCCTGCTGCGGTTAGTGTCCTTGCACCATGCGTGCCAAGTAAATTAAATTGCACGTTCTCCTTTGTGTCACCAAAATGGTTATGGGCATCGTTCTTGGTCTCGGGTGTGGGTTCGTCTTGTGTATCTGACTCTAGTTGCTTCCTGGTTTTGCGGTGGCAGAGGGATCGGATATTTCTCTCATACTGCGCGAATCTGTAGTAAATAATGTCAATTTCCTGCGCTGGAGAAGGGAACTTCGGGTTGTATTATATTCTTTATCTTCCGGTGTAAAGAAGTTATGGCCGCTTTCCCTAACCGGCAGAGGAGAAGTAGCGAATGCCTGTTTACATCTCCCTCGTGTTGCGAGGGTGCATGAAAATGTCCCGAGCAGCTCGATCCTAGCCGCGGTTGGAGACAGAGTGGAGAGAACGACACACGTCTGCCGACTCGTTTCCTTCCCTCCCTCCCCGCTCGTTACACAGCCAGTCAGGAGCACTTACCTCCAGGACGCACCCTCGTTGCTTCGAAACCCTCAGGATTCTGGAAGTCTAACTATCCTGTATTATCCACTCGGGACTGCGATACTGTATCCCATTAAGTCTTTTCTTCGTGCAAAGATAACCGCCGGCGACGGGAGACTCCGTCAATTCCAAATATACTGTGCTCCTTCTGTCTCCCCCCGCCCGGGGCAGGTGGATCGCTGGTTGCCTGCGGAGCGCGCCGGACCTCCAATTTTTTTAATAGTCCAATAAAGCGATCACTCAAGGGGTTGTACCACCACCAGTTGATTTATTTTCAGTTACGCGTTTCGCCTGACACAGCAGGCTTGCTCACACACTGAATTGTGAGACAAGCTGACATACATAGTGGAAATTACAGAAAGTAAAAACGGACTACATGCAGATAGTCACAAATGGCAGTCACAATGGTATCCATATTGGAATGGTGAAATTAACATGAAGTGTATCTATGTTATTTCAGTATTAGTCACTGAAATATTGCAGTTGAAAAGTATATTCAATAATATAGTTGTGCCTAACCTCAAGACTAAGTACATATCCCTCATGATGTCAGAAAATTATATTGTCTGGAATAGCATCCATATTGGAGTAGAGGAAAGGTTTCACCACCAAATGTGTAAAAAAAAACGATTCTTACTGTGGTTTATGGCACGCTTGTTGGTGACAGCAGAACTCCCCGTCGCTGCTTTATCATTAATGTCATCGACATAGTGCCGTTGATTTGGTAATTGCCCTACGCATTTTATTCTAAACGACATATTGTGGCTCTTTTGTAGTATTGTTAAAACGGAAGTCTATCCATACCCGACGAAAGGCACATGATGTTCATAAGAATTACACTTGTTTCTATTATGAAACTTGCTTTACCCCCAACTCAGGGCACTGAGTCATTTATCAAATGGATGAACCTGTTTAGAATAAAATGCGTAGGGCAATTACAGAATCAACGGCACTATAGCTGCCTCTCTCCCCAAGTAAGGTAGACGATGTACGCCTGATTCTAGAAACATCTAAGTAGGCACTTTATTAGTAATCACAAAATGCAGCAGGACACCTGATTTATCTGATGCATTTCGGCCCCTTCACAAGCCTTAATCATAGATGTGTCAATCGCATTTACTCCTTTTAAAGGTAGCCACAAAGAAAATACTCTTTCTCCATGTACCCAGTCTTTCTTCAATTGCCCATAGTATAACACAGTCCACAGTGCATTGTATTTGGTATATTTGATGTTTTTTCTTCTTCTCTGACTGTGAGTGATGTCAAACAGTTCAAACACAGATATAGTCAATAATTCTCATGCCGGGACAAAGGGCATATCGACAATCCACAAGCCATTTCATGCGGTGTCCACCAATATTAACACAGTATCTGCAATTCGAATCGTACCAAGTTTCCTTGAATCACTCATTAGTAGTACACAAAGTAGGCGATTTTCTATGTCCTCCAATTTCCAAATTACATCTGATAGTTGAGCCTCATGAGTCTTTGTTCGCTCTCTCACCACCTCCATATCCTTCTCCACTGCCACAGTTCTTACTTCCATAGCATCCAATCTTTCGCAGATTTCTCCGCAGGTGCGACCTACTTTCCCAATAGCTCCTTCCAGTTTCTTTGTGCCTTGTGTTGTCTTTTCCCATCAGCTCTAGTTTCTGCACGGTGTTCCTTAATAGTCTCCAGGATAAGACTCGCCAGTGATTTTTCATTTGTGGCGGAATCACCAAGATGTTCCGGCAAGGAAGGATCCATAAAATCTGCAGCTGATTCCAGAGGGGCAATAATTCCGGTATCCGAGTAATCCCACTTCAGGCCAGAGGCCCCACTATTTTTCTTCCTCCGTGTCTTTTTAAGTCCCTTGGAGCCTTTTATAGTCCTCCGCGATTTTTTGTGTTGCTTTCGAGCCGTTTCGGGGGCTTCCAATGTACTAGACCCTGAAGTAGTATCAACGTGGTCAGATTCAGTATATTCAAGATCGGAATCCGAGGTCCCTGAAAGAGAGTCTTCTGTCAGAGAATAGAATTTATCTGAAACATCCATGATAGCCTCTGATATAATCTCTGTGGATGTTAACTTATCAACATCCATATCTCTGCCCTGGGCTAGAGCTGAACATGGAACCTTCGGTGAAAGAAAAGTCGATTCATTAGTTAGGAGCTGGGCAGTCGGTTTCGCCGCCTGTAATGGTAATTGTCCTACCGCCCTGGCATGGCAGGATGTGTCCATATTAACTTCATTAACCACATGTATTTCTTGTGTATCCTGGGCCACCTTACCAGCTTGAGGAATGCACTCTAAGCCAGCATTAGCGACAGTGTCCTCATCCCTGTCTATTTCCACCTCACCCTCCACATTCACAAGACCATCTCTGGTTTTAAAAAATGCAGTAATAGCCAGCTGAGGTGATGTAGACGTGGTAACTAAATTATTTTCTAAAACTGCCCCTGTTTCTTCCAGAACTTTTGAGACACTACCCTTTTTACCAGCTGCTTAGTTTTTTTCCTGCAAAAACCTCCGTTTAGCTGTCGCTGTATCCTGTAGTCTTTTCAGGGTACGGCTCTCTTGGGGTTTACCTAAACCAGTCTCCATATTTGCAGGTGATAGTCCTTGTCTATACTGAGCAGCATTAGTCCCTGCTGTCTCTTTCTGCTCCCTCTGCTGTCTCGTAAATTTAGGTGGCATTTTCTTAACGATGAATGACCAGCTGCTGAGCACACTCCGTACTTTCTGAACAACTCCTCCACTGGCAGCAGTGACTAAACCAGCCCACAAACGCAGAGAGCAGCGTAAAGAGTCAATCCATTCCGTGGGCGGTAAAGCCCTAACAACAGTTTTGTATTGTGCTGCCCTACCTCCTGAGAGCCGCTGTGTCTGCCTGCCGCAGCTGCGCAAATCCGCGACTCCTGAACCAGCAAGCGGCGTATGGCGGCTGCGGGCGTCTCTCGGAGCACTAATCACCGGGAAGGACACCGGTGCAACACAGAGCCCGAATTGACTCCCGCCGAGGTCATCCAAATTCATCCGTATTCCGTCTGGTAAGTCAGGCCATCTGAGACTTTCCAAACCTCCCCAACTACAATCCGTGTGGGAATCGGGGGAAGAGGCTCCTCCGCGGAGCTCTACGCCGTCGCCATCTTGCTTTCCCTGTCAGCTGTCCTTGGGATTAAGGAAGGCATAGAAGGAGATGATATTCGGGGTTTTATGCTTGGTCTTTTTAAGGAGTCCTTCCCTGAGCTTAATGGGTGGGATTTGGAGCGAGAAATTCAGAGGGTCCACAGATTCCCTTTTGTTCGTCAGAAGGCATCAAACAGGGACACTAGTCAGCCGAGGGCAATTCTGTTTTTTTTGGCAATTTTGTACTTAGGCAGTCTATCTTTGAAAAAGCTCGCCCTGAGGCTAGAAGGCAGTTTAAGGATGTTTCTTTTTCTGTGCGCCCTGACTTTTGTCATATAACCGTAGAGCGTAGATGGCGCTTGCGACAATTAATCAAACCGTTTCAGGATGCAGGGTTTGAGGCGTTTTACTGGCTCCGGCAAGGCTAAAAACGATTGTTAAAGGGGCTGTTAGATTTTTTACATCGGAAATTCAGGCTAGAGAGTACCTTGATCAAATCCATGGCGAGAAAAGAAAAGAATAAGAATTTTCTAGCTGCATGGGATGTCCCTCTTTTCTTTTTCTTTTTCTGGTTTATTTCTTTTTCCGTGTGGGGGGTTGTGGCGCCGTGGTGCTGTGTGCTTTTTCTATCACTCAGACCTGGGAGGTCTGGCAGCTTTCGTGAGGGTGGGGGTGGGGGTGGCGGGTGGGGGGAGAGGGTGGCTGGGGTGGGGGGACAGTGTTTTTGGTGTTAAAGTTGAGAGCAAACAACAGTTAAAGAGTGCTATGTTTTTTTTCGTTTTTTTGATTCTTTATGTGTGCTTGAAGATGGGAAAAATACTGAAATCGCTAAAACAAATAATCAATGCTTTCCTAGAAATTTGATAGGCATTTTTTGCTGTGATGCCTGGAGTCTTATGCTTAATTCGGCAGAGTTTTTGCGAAGAGAAGTGATTAAATGAATAATGGCGAATATTCGCATTGCAACTATAAATATTTGTGGCCTTAATGATAGGATTAAAAGAAGAAGGTTACAAGAAGATTTTAAAGTTTTACGTGCAGATTTGGTTTGTTTACAAGAGACTCATATATCATGTAAGGATTATAAAGTGCTTGATACGTTAGGGTTTAAGCTAATTGCATATACGACTCAGGATGTCAGGACTAAGGGAGTGGCAGTTTTGTCTAAAAGTAAAAATATCACATATGAGAGAAAGAGTGTGGATAAGTATGGTAGGTGGATAATTATGGAAATTAAGGGAGGGGCTGGGATATTTACTTTGTGCTCAGTATACGCTCCCGTTTTAGATGACCCTTCAGTATTGAACCACCTATCCACTGAGCTTCCTTCGTGGCCTGCCCCCTATTTAGTGTGTGGGGATCTAAATGTTAATGGATCTAGGGGTATGGTAGAGAAAGTCGGGGTAGTAGGCACGAACCGTAAACCTCAAGTCTGCAGGGCAATGAAAAATCTACTTAGAGATGTAGGCTTGGTTGACGCATGGTCCAGCTTGAGGGGCACTGAGCCTGGTTTTACCTATTATTCGGCCCCCATCGGAAATTTGCCAGGTTGGACTATTTTTTGGTTTCACCATCTCTTTTGAAGGATGCAAGGATAGAGGTATTTCCTAGGGTAATGTCGGATCACAATCCGGTAGTGTATGAATTTCCATTGGTAGGTTTAACTAGGACACAGAATAAATGGACTTTCGAAAGAGCACTTCTTTCTGATCAGGATTATGTAAATTATATGAGAGGTTGGATCAGCGAATTTTAGTTTTAATAAAAATAGTGCACCCTTAGGAATGGTATGGGATACCTTTAATGCGTCAGTGAGAGGGGAGACTTTGAGATATAGTTGGAATAAGCAAAGGAAAAATACTGAACAAATTAAACATTACTATCAGAAATTAGCGCTTTTGGAGACTGAATTAATTTATGAGGTAAATAATGGCGGGGATCTCTCTATAATTTTAGATTCAATTATGGTGACTAAAGCTGCTTTAAGTGATTTTTACATAGATAAAATGGCTGGCAAGTACCTCGCTAAAAACAACAATGCTATGAATATAGTGAGACAGTAGGACGACTTTTGGCAGTCAAGTCTAGGCAACAAACAGCGATGGGGCATATAAAACAAATTAGGAATCTGCAGGGGGATATAGTGTCCGATGCCACAGAGATTAGAGAAGCCTTTAAAGAATACTATAAGGTATTGTATACGGCGGTAGCCCCACCTGCAGAGGATGATATAAATTATGAGTTCGACTTTCCACCTAAAGTGAGGTTATCACAAGAGGAGGCTTTTTTTCTGGGCACTGAAATTTCTCAGGAGGAGTTTTACGGGGCTTTGCAAGCTCTTCCATCTGGCAAGGCCACTGGTACTGACGCTATACCATTAGAATTTTATAAAATTTTTGTTAAGGAGGTCGGCCAGGAGATCTTGGGGGTTGTTTAAAGAAGTTAGAAAGGGGGCCAGTTCTCCGGCATCATGGGAGACCGCAAATATTATTATTTTTTAAAGAAAGGGAAGGATTCTAGGAATATGGGTTCTTATAGACCAATAACATTGTTAAACAGTGATGTGAAATTATATTCAAAGATATTTGCATCACGATTGAATAAGGTTATGCAGCAGTTAGTTTCAGTATGGCAGCATGGGTTTATTCAGGGTAGGGGACGGATGATCATATTAGGCGGCTTATATCGCTATTTGATGCTGCAGATGTCCTAGAGAAACCCTTAGCTGCAGCCTTTTAGATGCTGAAAAAGCGTTCGACCGTGTGTCATGGAGTTATCTATGGAGGTGTCTGGAAGCTAATGGCCTCGGTTCAGGGTTTATTAATGCGATTCAGGCTTTGTATAAAAACCCACAGCTCGTCTACAAATTATGGGAGGAGAGTCAGAGCCTTTTATGATAGCCATGGGTACTAGACAGGGGTGTCCATCTTCCCCCCTGTTGTTCACATTATATATAGACCCCTTTCTCCGACGTCTTGAGGCCTCTGTGAATATTTCCCCTTTTAGCTTACATGGCCGTGATACAAAACTATTGGCTTATGCCGATGATGTGGCTATTATTACCTCTGAGCCGGACAGGGCAATGGCTGAAGTTGAGACACTGGCAGAGCATTTTGGCTCATTTTCTGGCTATCGGTTGAATAGGGCAAAACCCAGATTTTATCAAATAAGTTTACCTCTGCTGCAGACAGTAGGATTGTGGAAGAGGCTATATATTTAGGCATACGAGTAAGAGCTAAGGTTGAAGATATTATAGACATTAATCTTACTCCCATAATCGGCAAAATGAAGAACGATATGTGCCGCTGGGACAATTTAAAGTTATCTATAATCGGTAGATGCAATCTGATTAAGATGCTGATTTTGCCTAAACTGCTTTATATTTTTCGCACGATTCCCTTAGAAGTACATAATGTATGGTTTATACAGATTGAAAGGGAAGTTGCTAGATTCATATGGTCCTATAAGCGGACACGTAGATCGAATACATTTTTATCTCTTCCTAGCGAGAGGGGCGGACTTGGTTTACCTAATTTTAAACTTTATTATTTAGCAGCCTCTTTAAAATATTATTGGCCTTTATTTGGTGATATGAAAATAGGAGATACTGATTCTAATTATGTGCCTTCAATATTTGAAAACTTGATTGGTTTACGGGCTAATGGTTGTTTGTTAAAAATATATGAGCCTAATTACTTTAAAAAGACTCGCTATAAGACTCTTATAGCAGCATATCGAAATTGGACATGGATTAGGAAAAGAATAGGGCTAGGCAGATTTAGTAGATACACTCCACTGATGGAAAATAATCTGATACCGGTGACAGTGGCAGACAGGCATTTACAAAAGTGGGAGCAAGCAGGGGTCTTTAGGATAGGCGATCTTTTGACAGGGGAACATATTTCTTCTTTTGATACAGTTAGGGCTAGATTTAACATTAAATCGCCAGGATTTTTTAAAGTTTTTGCAAATAAGAGATTTTCTTTTTAAAAAAGCTGGGAAGTGGTCGGGTTCTCTGTGATTCCATTGTTGGAAGTTCTTATTGGAACATCTGGTCTGTCAATTTCATCTTTGTACAGCATATTGCTGGAGGGTGTAACAGACGATCTTGATAAGCACTCTTTGAAATGGCAGGTCAGGGTGGATGTAGCAGATTCATGTCTTCTTAAATCAATAGAAATGGCGAATCTGGTATTATGCACTGCAAGCTTACGGGCTCAACATTTTAAGACTCTCTTTGATTTGTACATCACCCCGGCAAAAATTGTTAAATGGGGTGGTATGGATGGGACCCATTGCTTTAGATGTAATGTACATGGGGCGGATATGACCCATATTTTTTCTACATGCTCTGGTTTAGATTCTCTAAGAGGTGAAGTCTCAGGCTTTTTACAATACGTGTTAAAAAAGAAATACAGATGTCTCCTCAGCTTATGTTATTAGGGGTAACCGCCCAAGATGATTCTAGTAGTGAGTTTTTATTTATAGCTATGTCTGTGCTTAGATTATGCATTGCCTCAGCATGGCTAGATCCTCTTCCTCCAACTTTTTGCAATGGAAAGCCCGGCTTTTACATATATTTAATTTGGAGAGAGCACTTTATGAACAAAAAGGTAGGAAAGGAAGAAATAAAGGACTAAAGATATGGAGCCCATTTACAGATTGGGTTGAAGGATTAAGGTAGAAGAGTTAGTTTTTGTCTTATGATGAATTGCATTAGGCTAATGATTTCTGCTATGAAGTCGCCCCTGTATATATGGTATGTGTTTGACGCTGTTTGTCCTGGCCTTGTGTAAATCTTTATTTTTCGTGAATTTATCTTGTTAATTTTGTTGTAAACTGTCTTTTTTCTTTTTCTGTATGTTTGCTCAAATATGTTAAAATAAAAATAAAAATTGTTAAAAAAAAAGTAGTACACAAAGTATACTAATTTAACTTTTGTGGTACCTTAGTATATATGTTTAACACTCAGAAACTTTTGGAAACCACTCACAATCACTGGATGATGTCATCAATGATGTCATTTGAGATGTCATCAGTGATGTCACTGACCATGTCATGAGTGATGTAATATGTGGGGTCATAAGCAGTGCGTTGAGGGGGTGTGAGCTATATTTAGCTCAGGTAATTATAACTGCTGAATTTCACTGGTTTTGTATGAGTGAAATCTGAGCCTAACTATAACGTCCCTGTAACCTTTGCTTTTTCCAGTGAATTTCTAAAGTTTTTTAAAATTCTATTTCCTAACAATAACGTCTCTGAAACCTTTGGTTTTTTCATTGAATTTGAACTTTTTTTTAAAGTTCTTTCCTAACTAAAACATCCCTGTAACCTTTGGGTTTTTTGTGAATTTCTACGGGTTTTTAATGCAATTTCCGAAATATAACATCCCTGTAACCTTTGTTTTTTTTTTGTGAATTTCTGAGGTTTTTTTTGTTTTATTTCCTACCTTTGACAGTGAGTGTGTGAGTGGCTTTATAGGTCGGTGAGTGAGTGTGTGAGTAGCTGTATAGTTCTTTGAGTGGGTGTGAGAGTGTCTTTGTGAGTCTGTGCCTGGGTGTGTGAGTTTCTGTGTGGGTTTGTGAGTGGGTGTGTGAGTGTTTGAGGGGATCTTTGAGTGGATGCATGAGTATCTGAGTGGATCTGCAAGTGTATCTGTGAGTGGGTGTGTGAGTGTCTAAGTGTGCAAGTGGGTGAGTGAGTGTCTCAGTGGGTGTGAGTGGGTGCATCAGTGTCTCAGTGAGTGTGTGAGTGATTGCATGAATGTCTCAGTGAGTGTGAGTAAGTGCATGGGGTATATGAGTGGGTCTGGAATAGATGCATACGTGTCTCACTGGGTGTGTGAGTGAGTGCGTGAGTGTCAGAGTGGATCTGTGAGTGGGTATGTGAGTGGGTGCATAAGTGTCTGAGTGGGTGCCTCAGTGAGCACCTGAGTTTCTGAATGAGTGTCTGAGTGGGTCTGAGAGTAGGGGTGAGAGTGTCTCAGTGGGTTTGCGAGTGCCTGCATGAGTGTGTGTCAGTCTGTGAGTACCTGCATGAGTGTGAGAATCAGTCTGTGAGTGAATGCATGAGTATCTGAATTAGTCTGTGGGTGGATGTGAGAGTCTCTCAGTGGGTCTGTGTGTGGGTGCATGAGTTTCTGAGTGGGTCTGTGATTGGGAACAGAGACTGTGAGTGGTTCTGTGAGTGGGTGCATGAGTGTCTGAATGGGTCTGTGAGTCGCTGTGAGAGTGTCTGAGTGGTTCTGTGAGTGGGTGCATCAGTTCCTGAGTGGGTTTGTGAGTGGGTGTGAGAGTGTTTGAGTATGTCTGTGAGTGGGAGTATGAGTGTCTGAGTGCATCTATGAGTGCATTTCAGAGTGTCTCAGTAGGTCTATCAATGGGTGTGTGGGTGTCTGAGTGGGTCTGTGAGTGGGTGTACCAATGTCTGAGTGTGTATGTCAGTGGGTGTGTGAGTGCTGGAGTGTGTTAGTGGGTGCCTAAGTGTCTGTGTGGGTGTGTCAGTAGCTGTGTGAGTGACTGGGTCCCAACAGTACTACACCTGCCCCTTTATCCAACAAGAGTCCACAGTTTTGCACAAAGTATCTACCCAACTGTAGTACTTTCCACTGGTTAATTAGTATGTGATACCTCGGTGGGTAAATATCCAGTACGTATTCTACACTACAGCTGCGTAATGGACCACGAGGAAATGTCACCAGTCCCCTTGTGTGCGTTTTGGCAGTGTGATTGTTCCTCTCGTCTTTATCCAGAAATCTGTGATAACATGATTATTCCTATGGAGAAGACAATGAGACTACAAAGAGGTAAATTTCCACCAAACAAGGGCCCTTCTTCCTAACTATACGAAGTAAGTGTTTCTTTGTTTGGTGGAGATGTCCTCATAGTCCTCAGCATTAAGAAAGCCTCACCAGAATCAATGGGAAACGTGCTGTGAGCCTTTTCTTAAACTATCCATCATTCCGGCAAAAGGCGGGGAGACCTTGGCTGGGGGAGTGGTAACTAGCGCCAGGACACCCTCGGGTAATCGAGCGCTTAATAAATATCCTTAACATAACATAACATAACCTTTGCATACTACTAAGGTGGGTGGGGCCAAACGGGTAAAGCTTCCAAGTGATGTGCATATTTGCATACCCATAGTAATTTAAAGGGAGAATCATAGAATCATGAACTCTGTTATCACCAGGAGAGGCCAAGAAAGAACCGACTCGTCACAGTCACTACAGATTGTGCTCCAATAGATCAACGATGCACCAAGGATATCAGATCATTTTTCAATGTGGAACTGTCGAGAATACGCACTTGCTTTGCCTTTTATAGAAGGGGGTGCGTGGTCCCCCTCCATGAGCCGATTTTGGCCCCGGGGAACCCATCCCCCAGAGACTGGCCAATTATTGGAAGGGGGCCACGCAGCCCTCTCCCCAGGCTGATTTTGGCCTCGGGACCCCATCTCCCAGGGCCTAGCCAATTATTGGAAGGGGAGGGGCCCACAGGGCCTCCTTCCTGGGCTGATTTTGGCCCCAGGGACCCCATCCCGTGGGGCCCAGCCTCTTGCACCTGGGTGCCGTGGAGCCCACCCAGGGCACCCAGTGTGCTATGTTGGGAACCGCAGGGGGGGACCCAATGGCCCTGCGGTCCCTGCCAGCTCCCCACCTCCAGCAGGAGCCGGCATTGCTCCTGCACGTAGGGAGCAGCCAAAAATGCTGCTCCCATGCAGGAGCAATCCTTTCATCTGTTTTCCTGCCAGCTTGACAACGAAAGAGGGAAACAGATGAAAACTCTGCTCCCAGAAAGCGGGAGCAGTTTTCCTGCGCCTGCTCCCACCTGCTGGGAGCAGAGTTACTGTTTGCTCTCGCTTGGCGGGAGCTGTGAAAGCTCCCACCAGGCAAAAGAAAACTGCTATCTCCCGAGGATGGGCACCTCAGGAGAGAGATTTCTGAAATCTGTGAGAAACGCCTTCAACTTTATTTTGACTTGTTACTATCATGCTCTCCTGGCCTTGCAATTTCTCCACCTTTTGCTTACAGACTATGTTCTCTCTTTCTGTGATTCAATCAATACCAAGCAAATGTATTGTATAGAATTGCGACTGTACAAAGTACTGTAGTACTAAATAGAACCTTCTAGGGTTTTCTCTTCACAGTCTTATTTCCTGTATACATGTCTATACTAGTCTGCACTTCCCTTAACCATCTCTTTAAAATGTTAAAGTCACCCTCCTGTTGCCTGGCATCTATGCACTTCCATAGACATACCTAAACTTACTGTGAACTGACCTCTCTGCATCAGTCATGGACGTCTATATACCACCCGGGTGTAGTCACATGATTTATCCATCTGCCTTTAAACCCTAACAATCTTGTGCAAATATGAAAGACAGTCAATGCTGATAAATGTCACTCTCGTAGTGGCCCTCTGTGCCATCCATTTCAAATGGATGGACGATGTCATGCTACATATGACCTATGTGCGTAGTGTGGGTGTCATGCATTCAGAAGAGGATGCTGTGCTCTTATCTTGTTTTTGTCGATGCGCCTATGCATAAGCTTGAAGATCAAGGAGAAAGAATTGGAGACCTTATGGGTAAGAGATGCTGTCACACAAATGGTTATGCAGGAGGTTGTGCAAGCAGTCATGGATGTGTATACATATCACATGAGATTGTGTAATATTGCCTAGCTTTTGACATAAAGATGCTAAGCTCATGATAACAGGTTCTGAGTTGACTTGTTTCACTCTATATTTCTAAGTCACAACATTTGGTAAATCAACACACCAGTTGATGTGAAATTTACACCCTTGTAAAGTAAAATATTTCGACTGTACCATACAGCCTTCCATGTTTCATTCCCTATTCTTTTGTCATATGTATATGTCATCTGTGCGTTGATCTCTCTGGTTCTAATACTTACCAGTATGACAAGCATTACATACATCAAATGTCTGGCAGTACCAAGCTAACGTAGAAAAAAACAGAGCTCGATGTACAGCACTCGGAAGAGCAGTTCGCCAAGAAGAAAATGCCCGTCTTGCTTGGAGATGTGCACTTTGTTGTTCCCAAGTGTGTTTTCTGGAAGTGCCTGCAGGATGCCGGTGGTACTTTTGACAAATGGCGACTCGCTGCTGCCAAGAAGTGGTCGCCGCCGATTGGACAGGCAGCTTTTTTTTCACATCTGCGAGTTACGGTAATAGGGACTTTCGTGCTATTTTTAGAAGAAGGGTTAAGCACCGCTGATCCTCTCATTGCTCGGCGTACTCTGCAGTAATTTAGTAAATGGTGGCTGCGGAAAGTGAGCGCTGCACTGCAGCGGAGGACAGCAGCGTTTGTCTGTTAATGAACGGACTCCTTGACGCGCCCTAATCCGTAGTAAAAATCTGTGCTGAAGTAAACTTGCCTGTGTTGTTATTTTAAAGAAGTGCTGTAATTGGACTTGGATGAAAGAGGAAGAGAGCCAATCAGAGATGAAGGGCCTGGCTTTTGTTCTGTCTGTCACGTGTAATGCGTCAAAAACCGGAAATAATTGTGCTGAGGACTGAATTTAAAACGGTCTTTTCAAACAACTTATTATTTGGATCTACGTAATTTTGAAAAAAAATAGAAATGTGTTAGTCCTGTAAACGCATTTTAAATATGCCAGCACCTAAAAAGTATTCATTTTTAAATTCACGTTTTGCCTCTGATCAATGCATAGCTGTGTGTTTAGTTGGTATTAGTTTGCGATGTTTAATTTTATGATGGTATGTAGCTTTTATGCATCACACGGCCATTACACGTCAGGTGGAGCGGTATGCCATGGTAGGATGACGCTCGCTCGATCACGGCTGGCCCAGTGTTTCTGACCTAGGATTCCCAGGTGCGGGACCTCTGGACCTGGTTTTACTAGCTAGTAATTGTGGCTGATAAATCGCATAAGGCTTTAGTTGCATTAATCTCCTCGGAAAGGGTATTACAATGTGGAATACCAAACAGTTATTTTGTGCCTTTTCAGGTATTCCCCATTTGGAGAGGTTAGACTTGTAATTGCACAGTACTGGCGGGGTGCTACTGCATGGTAATGGTACTCACGTGTGCGGAGTCTGCACTCTGCCAGTAACCTGAAACATGTTTTAGGTCCTAAATTGAAATGGAAGGAATTTTCTTTCCTAATCAACGAGAAAGAACTGCTAAAAAGAGCCTTGAGTCAAAGTTGTGCCAAATGTGTAGTTTCTGTCATTGAATGCACCTGCAGTGATAAGGATGGGCAAGCATTATCTAAATAACCAGTGTAATGCAGTAAACCAACACACGTTTGACAAAATGATAACCTTAATGTCATTGTAAACGCTGATAAACAAAACTTCACCAAGCCAAGTGGGGCAAGAATTCAAAAAAAGACTCCTAACAAAATATGTAAAAAATAATTCTAATTATACGTTGTAAATAAAGAAGGAAACAGAGTGATTTTCTTCGGGTTTACTACCATGATTCGCACGTGACAACCTGCACAACTGACCCCTTCCTGAAGGTACCACAAAGAAGCACAATTGATAACTGACCTATATCTATTGGAACAAATAGTTCAGGCTCTGGAAACAGTTGCTTCTGTGACGATTAGTTTCAATCAACAATAATCTGTTGTTGTACTAAAGTATACAAAACAATTGATTGATGGTAAATTTTTATTAATCTCAGCCACTGGTAATCACTTGGAGCCGCATCTCAGTCCTTCGTTATTTTGCACATCAAGCCACGTCAAATGGCACCCAGCTATATGCAAATCAGTCTTGACCCTGCTCCCAAAGGAACAGTCCAGCCTGAACTGCTGGGCCAGGTTTTCCTTGAATTGGGACAACAATTAGGAGGAGTGAGAAGTATGTGTAAGGTTTTTTTTCCATTCCATTCATAAAACTTTATTTTGGCTCACATGGCTATAAAAGCACAGTTAAAATACAATGGATTATATACGATTCATAAAAAGGTCAAGGTTGCTATTCTAAGGCAGCTTTTCCAGTCGTCAACCATGGTGCTAAAAAGACATAAAGTGCTTGTGCAGTATACGAACATCATAAGTCCTCAACATTTGTCAGGCACTGGAGTTCCATGTAATACATAAGTTTGGTTAGAAAAATGGCTTTTTCATAGGGTCATCTTTGCTCAATTGTGTATTACATTTAAGATTACAGATGCACATAGAGTAATATCGATTGAACGCATGAGCAATACCTGAGCAGGACATTGGTCATATTAGTCCTCCTATTTGGTTCTTCTGGACTACTAATCTATTTTTGAAAGTGCTTTAGAAGAAGATATCAAGCCCTTCTAAAGTATAAATACAAAAGCTCTCCAAGAAAAAGGTTAATGCATTTTAAAAGAGCAACATTTACTCAGCCATCATGTTAGCCCCCACTTAGCAGCATGAAAATTATCTAGGGCTGGAACAGTGAAAAGCCAACAATATGTGCAACATTTAGTGTAGACGAGAGTTGATCATTAAATATTGCTCATTCATTTTGACAAGAACAAAAGTAAAAAACAATGTATGCAAGATTTGACACTAAAAGAATTTAAGCAGGAGGTGATCATCATTTATTGCTCATTCCTATTAACAGTCTTCTTTAAAATAGCTCTACGAGTACACCACATTGTAAATAAAAAGTGTGAAACGGAGAACACAAAGGGCATGTGAGTATCAAATTTTAGTAGCCTGTACACATCGCTGCAATGTCTAGACCCCAGGTTCCTGCAAAGTTGAAGTAGCCAACAAGACCTTGCCCTCCTATATCCCTGGCAGAAAAATAGCACATGGAGTTCCGTCTCGTCTGCGTTGTTACACGCTGGGCAGCCCCCATTGGAAGAGCCCTCCCACTTGTTTGTAAATGAACGCAGCGGAAGGACTCCATGTCTGAATTGTAAATAGAGCTTCTTGGCGAGGAGCGGCTGAATGTCGTCCAACACCAGTTCTAGGCTATATCTGTTTTTTACTTCCAGAAACTCAGCAGTCAGTCGGCCCAATGTAGGCCTCCTCTCGAGCTGAGCGAGTTTGTGGTCTCTATAGCTCTCCAACAAGGCCTTTCTAGGTGTCGTTTGGCAGGTTTCTTCTGCTTTATTCCACAAATTACCCCTACCCAGGCCCTCACATGTGTTCTTAATATACGACAACCATGGTAGCTTCCCCGCACCTTGCATCCCCATGACTTCAATCAGCTCTTCCCTGTATGGAGCTAGTTCAGGGGTGCTCCACAGACGACGCCAGTATAATAGGGGTCTAAGAGCAACTTCATCCGCAATGGGCCTAATCCCAAGATCCATTCGGAGAGGTGTTAATGGTGTACTAGAAGGGAGGCCCACAAGTTGTCTAGCAAATACATTCTCAGTGCATACTAGCAGGCCAGATGCGCAATGGCCCCATAATTCAGCGCCATACAGAGCAGCACTCCTGGCCTGTACTTTATAAATTTCCACCGCTGGGCCAACCAGTTTTTCGGTACAGCTCCTATATAATTTTAAAATACCCCCGTTGTCTGAGTTAGTTTCAGACTTGCTTTGTTAATTTGGGCACCCCAATCCATCTTCTCTGTCAGCGTAATCCCCAAATACTCAAAGATGGATACCCTCTCCAGGGGTCTTCCATCCAGGCGGGGATTTGGGCGGGTGGTGTTGCCCACATTAAAGGCCATATACTTTGTTTTTTGGAGATTAATCTTCAGACCCCGCTGTTTGCAGAAGACACTAAAGTTGTCAAGAGTCCTCTGGATTCCCATAGGGGATTTCGCAAGCAGGAGGGTGTCGTCTGCAAACATCAGGGCTGGTATTTTACGATTCGCCAACCTAGGGGCATCGATGTTCTTCCCGGCAATCAATGACTCTATTAAGCCGTTGATGAAAAGACAAAAGAGGGTCGGAGCCAGGACACAGCCTTGACGAACACCTCTCTCTACAGGCAGAGGGCCTGAGAGCTCACCGTTTTTGCCATATCTAATTTGGGCAAAATTACCCTCATGTAAGTGTTTCAACTGATGACAAAGGTACTCTGGGACTCCCATGTCCAATAAAATTGCCCAAAGTTTGTCCCTCGGTACCAGATCGAAAGCAGATTTAAGGTCTACAAATATAAGATAGAGGCTGCCACCCTCTATACACACGGTTTTCCAGTGTATCAGTTGTAGCCTAAAAATTTGATCAGTTGTTGATGTCCTAGCTCTAAACCCGGCTTGAAGGGGGGTAAGGACGTTATATTCTTCCATCCAGATCTGGAGTCGCCCCAAAAGAACACGGGCAAATATTTGCTGGCTTACATCAATGAGGCTAATAGGGCGATAATTAGATAGGCAAAAGCGGGGAGCCCATTTTGTAAATTGGTATAATTTCGGCCCCCGCCCAGGTGGTAGGGGTCGCCATGCCTTGCAAAATAGCATTAAACAGGGAACACAGATAGGGAGCCCAAACGGTGGGCTCAGAACGAAAAAGGTCATCAGGGATCTTGTCCAGCCCTGTGGCCTTGGCTGGTGTTATCTTGCCCAGGGCATCGGTAACCTCTCTAAGGGAGATTGGGAGAATACCAGCAAGTGCTGGGGCAGGGGGCAAGGGTCGGCTGATCACTGGCCCTTCCCCAGCCTCAGCCCTTGAGTAGAGAGATTCGAAGTGAGCCTTCCATACCTCTTCACCGATATTGGGTTCTATGGCCGATTTGCCATCCTGGGAACCCGAATTAATGACATTCCAGAAGGTCCTCATGTCATGGTTGTTTAAAGCACTTCTAAGATTGTCCCATTTTGGGGATTCCCAACTTCTTTAGCCTTGACTGTAACACTCTTGTATACTAAAACTAAAGGGGATGATGGACGGAGTGTTGAACATTGCAAGCACTCACCCTGTTCAACACTCCGTCCATCATCCCCTTTGGTTTTGCTATGTTCGCCCTAAGTTGGCAGGGTATGCCCAGACGTGGGTCCCTTGCTCACTTTGCCACTGGATTCAAGATAGCCTGGCTGATGACGGCTGTAAGCCAGAAACCGGTCCCAGGATGCTTGTTTCCGGTCCAGGGAAGACAGGGCTTGGCAGTTCGGGCTGGACTGTTCCCATGAGGCACAGGGTCAGACTGATTTGCATATGGCCATGTCTGAACTGGGGTGGCGGAGTGAGCTAAAGAATGATGATGGATTAAACCCAGATCAGTTGACTGGGGGTGAGTGCTTGCAATGTTCAACACTCCGTCCATCATCCCCTTTGGTTTTGATACTCTTGTATACTACCCTCGCTTCTTTGATCAATGGCCTATCGTTGCCTTTAATGGCGGCAATAAGGCCGGACTTAGCTGCACGACAGCTTGCGTTAAACCATGGGTGATGAGGTTTACTGGTCACCCTGGGCCTTTTGTTTTGGTAGAAAAAAGCAGCCATAGAGGCAAACAGGTCTTGATGATTGTTGAGGATTCTCAAATGGAGGTCAGGAGTGCCATTAATCTCTACAAGTTGGTTTGCGACCATGAGATGTGGAATAATTTGATGGTAAAGCAAAGCCAAATTTTTCTTGTGATTGAGAGAATTCCCCCCAGCGGACTCTCCTCCCTCCATTAGACTGAATCAATCTCGGGTCTGGTGCTGATAGATTGTCAGATACATTCCTGGCACATGGCAAAATTATTTCTATAGTGAGAGCATTGTGGTCGCTATCATAGCGAGGACTAATTTTAAAATCTATCACCCTATGCCATGATTTAGTATCTACCATTATGTAGTCTATAATGGAAGTATGCCCCGGTCTATTAAAGGTATAATTCCCTGGGGTATCAGATGTAGTTCGTCCGTTACATGTTCTCAAAGAAAAGTTTAATGTGAGGGTGTATATCTGCAGCACTAACGGGGTCCATGCCCGCGTTGGGGAGATATTAGGCTCTGGAATGGACCAGTATCGGTCCTCCTCACTAAGAGTACCCGTGACCAGGCCATTCAGGGGTTCAAATTGGCAGTTGAAATCTCCGCCAATGATTACCCCAAGGTTGTCAGGGATGGTTGAAAGAAAGGTAGTTAGTTGTTCAAGAGTGGTAGACTCTTGGCCTTGAGAGACCGGCCGAGAATATACATTAAATAAAGCTATATTAATTTTCATGGGGAAGGACAATAGGACACAAAGAATATCACGCGATGAGCTCTCTAATTGTTTTGCCTCACAGCCCAGATGCACGCAGACCCAGGTACACAACCCCCCAGATGGTCTACCCTTCCCCGCATGAGTAGCTGGAATACTAAACGACGCATAGCCCATTCTATGCGTTTCTTCCCTGGCCCATGTTTCCTGGAACATACAGATCTCATGTTGCTCTACAAAGAGCCCCCATTCCGGATTATCCAACTTAGAAGATAGTCCGGCTAGGTTCCAGGAAAGAAGCTGTAGGCTTGTAGAGCCCACATGATTAACTAATCTAGGGGAATAGATGTCGTGGTTCTCTTGGGTGCCCCTGGGGGATTGACAAGACTCCATCGGCTGCATCGACCTTGGTCTGGTGTTTAATTCATGTAGGCCCTTTGCAACAGATGGGGGGTTTACTACATCCCGCAGTTCTAAATTGGATGTCTGTGTACCCTGTCGGGATGGATCAAGGATCGGTGGGCTGGTAGAGACTATCTTCCGTTTTCCCCTAGCTAATCTATGTTTTCCGCCCCCATTTTCCAGCACCTGTGCCTCATTCTGCTTCAGGTTTCCTGTCCTCTGTGAGGACTCTCTCTTTGATGATCGGATCTCTCTTGTGGGGGCGCGATACTCACAAGTCAATCTACTGACTCTAAGGGGTTAAATCTGTTCGATACGGGTATATTGTAAAATAAAGGGGATGATTGATCCTGTCCCAGTGTGGAGTAGTGTTTTTTCTGCAACCACTCCCCCGTCTGTTGGCCATCTCTTCTTCTTGTGGGTGGTATAAGGCCAGGGGGGAAGTAATAGCCCAATGGGAGAGATCTTATGCCCCCCTTCTCCCTATGGTGGCAACGGTCTAAAAGGGATTCCACAATCATTGTATTTCTAAAATTAATCACGACGCAATCACCAGGGACATCTTTCGGTCTCCAGCCCACCTAACCCACCCTGTGGGTCATGAGGATTTCGCTTGCATCTCTATATGAGAATTGTTTATGTTTGGCTAGCCAGTGTATACATTTATGTTTTTAGGTCAAAATGTGATTCCTTACTCCCCTTGTTCAGCTCCGGAACTCCTGCTAATATAATTACATAGGGTGTTGAGGCCGGGGGAAGATTTATACACGGTAAGGCTGGCCCTGTTTCATGTCTTTACTCGCGTGGGGCACTCCTCTGTCTAGGCCCCTCGTGAGGAGAATCGCGTGCTTGTGGCCTTGCTGTGGATGGATCATTGTTTCTTCCTATCTGGGCCCCTTGTTTATACCCCTGGCAATGAGTGCTGTATTCTTTTCCTGACCCCGCTAAATTACTCGAGCGTTTACCCTCGCCCTCCTGGTTTGGGTGGATTGCCATATTGGAAGTGAGCATGTTATCTGCTATAGGGGTTCCGGACTAGTTCTTAGAGGGGCTGGTTTTAAATTCACATGGTTTACCAATTCCTTCCCTCTCAGAGCTGCCTCTGTCCTATCAACCCACAGTTCGACCAATTTGGCGAGCTTATCAACCCGTTCCCACAAATTTTGTAACTCGTCCTTCACAATGGTCCTTACTTGGACCTGAATGTCCACCACCACGTTAGTCACCCAGGCTGGCTGCTCCAAGCCTGCTTGGGGTGATGTTCCTGGCCCGGCCTCCCCCAAATCACCAGTCATCACATGGTCCGTGGTTTGTTTCTTGCGTTTTGACCCCATTGGTGCAGCGGATTTAGTCTTTCCTTTTTTTGTGCGGGCGCCTTCCGGGTATGGCTCATCCACACAGCCCACTGCACGGGTCCTTGGGTGGGAAATTGGGGGTTCCTGGGCCACGGACAATGAAGATCCTGTTTCATCATGATTACTGAGGGGTTGAGCTAGATCAGGAGTTAGCGACCAATGTCTTTCAGTTAATCCAATTTCTGTGGCAACTACACCTATTGCCATCTGTAGCATCCTATCTATTGAAGCTGGTTGGAGGGAGGATGCCAATTGCATTGGTGCAGTGTGGGATTTTCCCGTGCCGATTCGCCTTCCCATAGTTGCGAGGGGCTCGAAGGAGTACCCAAATCCTTTTGAATTACTGGATACCACGGGCAGGCTTATCAATGGGTCCTATTAAGAAGGCTTGTCCATGCGAATGGAACGCTAAAAGTAGTAGTGTTGTGTGGATAGAAAAGAAATCACTGACCTTGAAATCCTTGCTAGATCAGAGCTTCAGAAGTCCATCAATCTCCCATTACAGGCCTAAGGGGGGTGGCCCAGCCCGGCCTCTTTCGGTCGCTGACGGGCGCAGACGTGCCCTCCCTTGGCCCGGGCTTTGCCCGGGCACGCCTGCGTGCGTCCCGCACTGCGGGAGCCCGCGGCCACTTTTGAAGCGCCTCCTGGCGCTGGTTGATGACGTTGGCGGCCGGGCGCCGCGAAGAGCAAGCAGGCCGGTCAACACGGTCCCCCAGGACCAGGGAGCAACTGGCAGGGAACTGGCAGCAGGTATGAGCGGGAACTGCACTGCATGAGCCCGCGGCCGCTTTTGAAGCGCCTCCTGGCGCTGGTTTATGACGTTGGCGGCCGGGCGCCGTGAGGAGCAAGCAGGCGCAACTGGCAGGGAACTGGCAGCAGGTATGAGCGGGACCCGCACTGTGGGAGCCCGCAGCCGCTTTTGAAGCGCCTCCTGGCGCTGGTTGATGACGTTGGCGGCTGGGCGCCGCGAGGAGCAAGCAGGCCGGTCAACACGGTCCCCCAGGACCAGGGAGCAACTGGCAGGGAACTGGCAGCAGATATGAGCGGGACCCGCACTGCGGGAGCCCGCGGCCGCTTTTGAAGTGCCTCCTGGCGCTGGTTGATGACGTTGGCGGCCGGGCGCCGCGAGGAGCAAGCAGGCCGGTCAACACGGTCCCCCAGGACCAGGGAGCAACTGGCACGGAACTGGCAGCAGGTATGAGCGGGACCCACACTGCGGGAGCCCGCGGCCGCTTTTGAAGCGCCTCCTGGCGCTGGTTGATGACGTTGGCGGCCGGGCGCTATGAGGAGCAAGCAGGCCGGTCAACATGGTCCCCCAGGACCAGGGAGCAACTGGCAGCAGGTATGAGCGGGACCAGCACTGCGGGAGCCCACGGCCGCTTTTGAAGCGCCTCCTGGCACTGGTTGATGATGTTGGTGGCCGGGTGCCGCGAGGAGCAAGCAGGCCGGTCAACACGGTCCCCCAGGACCAGGGAGCAACTGGCAGGGAACTGGCAGCAGGTATGAGCGGGACCTGTAAGGTTTTACCCTCAGCTTCCCTTTTCATATACAACAATACTTGAAGAGGGTTACCTTATTTTGTTGGATCCTATTACTATCTACAAGACCGAATGTTGCGTTGCCACTGTCTCACTCAGGTGTAGGATTGTTCACCCAGGTAAATCGGTGAAAATCACTGTGCCCTTGTTGGATATATTTTAGGGTCCTCACCCACAGGTACCACCTATGGCTTGCTTTATCATTGGACTCTCGTCCCACTCACCTAGTGTGGGGGGACGGGATCAACACGTTTGTAAGTGGACTTCTTTGGCTACGTGGTGTTAGGGATTGTGAAAAGAAATTAAAATTACCTACCAGATCCTACTACTTCTTTAATGGTAGGTCCATTGGCAAGGTTAAAAACAGTGTGCACACTCGCAGCTAGACTACACGAGAATATATGATGTTACAACGCAAACCATTACAATGCATGCTTTTACAACGCAGTTTTTACAATGCACGTACCATTACATCGCATGTTTTTACAACGCATACCATTACAACGCGAAAGTATGTTAATGCATTGAATGAACCATTACAATGCATACTAGTACAACGCATACAATTACATCGCATTTTTTTAAAATTTGTATAATAAACCCCTGGGATGGGATTCAGGGAAAATAGGGGTTTTGGGTGGGGTAGTGTACTAAAACACGGATACTTAAAATTAGTACTAAGGGCCCGATTCCGATGCGGTTAGGAAAGCATTCCCACCTAGGGCCTGATTACAATGCGGTTAGGAAGGCCTCCTAACGGCATTTGCTCCGTCCAAATCGGATCGGGAACGTGTCTTCCCGACCGAGGGCCAGATTACGATGTGGTTAGGAACATAGGCTCCCATAGAAGTCAATGGGAGTCCAACCAAATCGTATCTGGAAGCATCCGGACGCATCATACTCGGTCGGTCGGACTCTCCCGATCCAAGTCGGTCGGAAACCATTTCCAAACCGATTCGATCGGGAAGATTTCCTAACCGCATCAGAATCGGGCCCTTAGTATTGAAATTAATACTCGAGTACAAAAATTAATACTCATGTTTTATTATTTTATAAAAAATCTTATACTAACAAATAGGTCGGAATACAAAGAAAAAAGTGTTTTTGGGTGGGTTAGTGTATTAATACACGGTATTTTAAAAAAGCGCTTAACATCAAAATTAATGCTCGAGTACTAAAATTAATACTCGAGTATTAAAATTAATACTCTTTTTAGAATCGCGAACAATAAAAAAAATAACATCTATAAAAATATGCTTTTATTTTATAAAATGGAAATATATTTTTCACACAAAAAAATGTAGAAAAAGAAAATAATAAACAATATAATTTTTTATCGAACATTTAAATTAAAAACACATCATATCAATTTTTCCAAAATATTTTCAAAAGGACAACCCCAAAAAACTAACCTTAACACATTTTTTTTAACGAAAATATCTACCATTAAATATTTAAAATATTAAACATAATAAAACGCCAATAACACAAAAGTAATCAAAATCCAAACAAATAATCCACCATTTTAAACTTCACGAAAATGAAAGTCCTACAACACTTTCAATGAAATCACCGTGACCCACAGGTCACAAAAATGGTGGACATAACATATGTCGAAACAAATTACGAACATTTATAAATCTAAAAGAATAATTACAGTTTTACACAGCATTAAAAAGATGACAAAAAAAATACACACATCATATTTTGTTTTGAATTAACGTACACCTCAAAAAAATGTATAAAAGCAGCCGTCCACCATGTTAAAAACAGTGGTTAACTGACTGCCAGACACACCACACGCGTTTTGCCTGCCAGAAAATTATATACATCAAACAGTGCCATCTACAATTCCAAGTAAGTGAAAGCTATATTAAATGTAAAATATTAGCAAATTAAGCCAAGCAAAAATTTGGGGGCCCATTACGATACCCGGCGTAAAAAAATCCGCCAGGCATGGAAGCGGCAAAAATCCGCCCGCACACACCGCCTGAACACCGACCACGCCATTACGATTACACAAACCGAAACCGCCATCGGCGGAAAATCACACAAAATACCGCCCGCCAACGTCCGGAAGTCGGAGTCAAACCGCCCGCCACGGACGGAAACACGCACGACAACACAAAACCGCCCGCCCTCACGGCCGACACACCGCACGTGAAATTACGATCGCACCGACATGAGCGCGGAAAACCACAAATATACCGCCCGCCAGCGCAAACAACGCCGATGAGAATCGACACGGCAGAAGCCATGGCGCCCACGTACCTGCACAGAAACCATCCGCACACAAAACCAATAGCACACAACATGGCCAACAAGTCCACACAGCAAGGCACGCACAAATACACAAGCACAGTACACATCCCGAAAACACCCCCCGGACAAACAAAAATACAAAGGCCAGAACCCCAGACACAACACACCTGAAAACAACAGACCATGAGGACACACCCACATAGGTGAGTACAAAAGCAGCACTCCCACAGACCACAACCCCTTGCTACATTGCAAACCAGAGAGGAGAGGAGAGGACACAGTGACACAGCAAGGACAGCAGCACACCACAGAAACGCACACATCACAACCACCACCACCACCACCAAACACCACCACCACCACCACCAAACACCGGCACCACAAACCCCTGCACATTACACAACACACACCGCACCAGCACCACAAACACCATGGCACCACAAAGAATGCCCAAGTACACGCCCATTGAGCTGACGGTCATGGTCGACGAGATCATCAAGGTGTACCCACAAATCTATGGGAACATGGTCCAGCACACACCACTAGCCACCAGAAACAGAATGTGGAACCGGATCGTAGACCAGGTCAATGCAGTCGGGACCCTGCCCAGGAACAGAGGTGAAATAAACAAACGTTGGAATGACGTAAAGAGCCTGGTCAAGAAGAAGGAGGGCAAAAACAGAGAGCTGGCTGCCGTCACTGGCGGAGGGAATCCCGCGCTCTTTAAGACCTTCAAAGCGTGGGAGGAGAAGGTGCGAGTCGTAATACATCCGGAGATCCTCGCCGGATTAGCAGGGGGAGTGGAGGCTGGTAAGTACAAACTAATGTATACCAGCACACCACTATGTACTCACATGCGCAACCACCATGCCACAGCTCCCAGGGACAAACACCCCCATGTCCAGCACACAATACACAACACATCACACACACATGCAACAGACACCACCACACACAGCCCAAACCGAACAACTGTAACATACGTGGGGACATGTGTACACTCAGCCAGCCACGTAACCACCAACAGGTCCCCAAATATGCCAGAAGCGCCACAACGAGCACCCACCACACCCATGTGTCCGCCACAGCTGCACTAACCGACAAGTAACAGGTAAGTGGCAGGAACAAAAGTGCAGTGGGTGGGAGGGTGGACAGCCCAAGTACAACACACACCAGGCCCCAGTCCCACAGCACAGCAAGGAGGAGCATCCCCCACACCCCACAGCCACGTGTCAGCCACCGCAGTGCACAACGACAGCCGAAAAGCAGACATCACGGTCCACAGCAATCGGTGTCAGTGGGTGTCCAGCCACCCCCACGACCCACAACACCCCCCACCACCACAGACCTGCAACATGGAGCACCCCCGCTTAGAGCCATGTGGCATCCAGTACAGTGCACGCACGAACAACTTGCAGGTGGGAAACTGGACAGGGCTGGATTACTGGAGGCATGAGGACCATAACACGACCAACACATGGGACATGTCACGTAGCAGACGAACACGCAGCACCGCCCACCGTCACGAACAAGTGAACAATGTGCACACGGACATGAACAACAGACTCACACCCCACATGACCCATCACATACATAGCAACACCCAAGGAGCCACGTCTGCATGCACAAGCCACACTGAATATAGTACCACACGGCAGCCACTGTGCAACTCATCACACACAACCGAAACACCATTGAAGTCCTGTCCATGTAGCCCCTACTGCCTGTCAACCACACACCCCACAACTACGCCTATGTAAGACAAACAACACTAGACGCAACAGAGCGGAACAACATATATGCACACGAACACCACTGAACCCATCAAACACACAGACACACCATGCACATACAACATACCATCCATCCGTCAGCCCCAGTCTCATGAAAGGCATGTCATCCGCACAGCTGCCACACATACAGCAGTCACGCTAAGATACATGCCCATGACCAACCATGTGCCAGAAGTCAATGAAGCGCACGACACACTGTGAGCAACAACACACAACATGGGCCACACCCCCCGAGCACTGCAGTGATGCACATGGCACAGGGCAGCACGCACACCAAGGAGATGGGACAACTGCAATACGTTGGCTGGCACACAACCATCACTCACTCATAACGATGCGTCCAATGCCATGTCCAGTAATCACAACAGACAGCAAATATGCAGGCCATGTCAAGCATGCACACACCTCAAACCATGCACTGTCATGCTGCCACAACACATGTCACGTTCGGCACCCATGGCTCACAGCATGTACCCCAAAAGCATATCCCCTCCCAAATGCGAATCTGGGGCATGGCCCCCATGTTGCCATATGCGTTCCTAAGCGTTCCATTTGAACCCCAAAAGCATATTCCCTCCCAAATGCGAATCTGGGGCATGGCCCCCATGTTGCCATATGCGTTCCTAAGCGTTCCATTTGAACCCCAAAAGCATATTCCCACCCAAATGCGAATCTGGGGCATGGCCCCCATGTTGCCATATGCTTCCTAAGCCGTTCCATTTGAACCCCAAAAGCATATTCCCACCCAAATGCGAATCTGGGGCATGGCCCCCATGTTGCCATATGCGTTCCTAAGCGTTCCATTTGAACCCCAAAAGCATATTCCCTCCCAAATGCGAATCTGGGGCATGGCCCCCATGTTGCCATATGCGTTCCTAAGCTGCTCCATTTGAACCCCAAAAGCATATTCCCACCCAAATGCGAATCTGGGGCATGGCCCCCATGTTGCCATATGCGTTCCTAAGCGCTCCATTTGAACCCCAAAAGCATATCCCTCCCAAATGCGAATCTGGGGCATGGCCCCCATGTTGCCATATGCGTTCCTAAGCGTCCCATCTGAACACCAAAAGCAAAGTACAAACCAGACCCAGGATGGGCCAGGAGCCCGCATACACCAGAGTCACAATAAGTAGGGGCACAGCAACACACCCATCGGCATGGCCAATCCGTCCCATGCCACATGTGCACAGCACACAGTCCCATTGCCAAGCACACACAACTACAAATGCTACAGCCACACACACGCCTCCGGGAAACCCATGTACGAGATTGCACGAACTGTTAATGTCAGACGACAACTACATACTTCGCCAGGTGCAACACAATAACAAATCTCATTCTCTCCACAGGTGACGAACTGCTGGATGCTGGGGATGGAGCCAGCAGCCAGCACAGCCAGCCTACAAGCCCCCACGAGGACACACGGATCTGGAGGATCTGTCCTCCTCTTCGGACACGGACCACCAAGCAGGCCCATCTGGTGTGGCAGGGCCCAGCCGCTCCCCAGGACCCCTCCTACCCACCAACCCATCATCCAGGGCTGCTGAACATTCCCAGCCCCCTGCTGCCACTGTCGTTGCGGCCACACCCACGGTCATTGTGGCCACACCCACGGTAATTGCGGCCACTACCATTGCCGCAACCGCCACCATCGCCGCACCGACCACCACCGCCGCCACCACCACCACGTCTTCGCTGGCACCAGCCCCAGCGCAGGTGGTGGCCCGGCCGACTGGATCCACCCTGGGAGCCACAGCGAGGACCGTGGTGAGCAATGTGGCTAGTGGGCAGGCCGGTGGCAGCAGGACTGGTAGGAGGAGCAGGGTCAGGGAAACGCCAGCCTCCCCTGGGAGCCATGCCCTGCCTCAAATGGCCAGAGTCCTTGGGGCCTATGAAGAGGCCCAAGGACAATGGGTCCGGTCTGCTTCAGACACGCGTGAGGTGCTGGGGGTGCTGAGGTCCATGGACGCCCGTATGGGCCAACTCGTGGACCTCATGGGCCAGCTGGTGGTGGCGGTGAGGTCACTGCCAGGGACAGCAGCTCCCCTCCGCCACAACCTGCCGGGGCGCAGGGTGGAGCAGCAGTGTCCAGTTCCCCTGCGTCCACAGCCAGTGAGCACACCTCAACCACCAGCATGTCGCAAGCAGGCACCCCCTCGCAAACGTGGAAGGGGCCGTCCGACGGGAAACAGATCTCCCGGGAGGACTTCGCACGCTCCAAACGCAAGTGAGGCAGCCAGCCAGCCTTCCGCCAGCCTTCCTTGACCAGCCACTGCATTGACTTGGACTACGATCCCACTCCACACAGCCATCTGGATGGCATGTGTGTGTTGGACTATGGACATAGAACCAGTGGGTACACCCTGATCATCACGCAGCCATGACCGACAGCTCATTGTCACTGCACGCACCACTTTTGTCATCACCTTACACACAATCACATGTCACAGTTTGTAATAAATGCACCTTTTTCACTAACTGCTGTTTGTGCCCTGTGTTTTATTTGTACGGAATACAACGGCCACCTTGGGCGGAAAGGCACCTGATGCGTGGCATGGCAATTGAATCCGGAGGGCCTGTAGGGACCTAGGGGTGGGAGACAGAACAGGAGCACATTCAATGAGTGTGTCACACACCCATCACACAGTACATGTCAACAACTACAAGCAATGTACACACATCGCACAGAGCAATAGGGCACAATGCCACAGCCACCAACAGTGGCATACTACCCTGGCCATGGAGCGTTGACACACAGCACGCAGTGAACAAACGGCCACCCTGACACAGCACATACACACCTGCACAGATACAGCCACATCAGCCGTCGTACATGGACACTCACCGTCAAGTGAAGTAGCGGGCGGCGAGCTGCTGCCGCACATTACCAGCTTCCTCCTCTCCGCTGTCCTCCTCACTCGAGCTGTCCTGGTCTGCGGGCTGGGGCCCTGGTTGATCTCCGTCATCCACGATGAGGGGGATCTGCTTCCGAATGGCCAGATTGTGCAGCATGCAGCACGCCACCACTATCCGGCACACCTTCTGTGGGAGTACGCCAGCGCACCCCGGTGCGGTCCAGGCACCTGAACCTGGACTTGAGGAGGCCAAAGGTACGCTCGACCACACGTCTGGTCCTCCCATGTGCCTCATTGTAGCGATCGTCTGCTGGGGTGCGAGGATTCCTCAATGGACTGAGCAGCCATGCCCCATTCGGGTACGCAGAGTCACCTGGGTGTGAGGGACACAGAGAACCGTTGCAATTCCAACTGGACAGGGGACAGCATCGCACAACCAGCACGCTACACCACTCCACATACTCACCGACAATACAGGCACGATCCTGTTGCATATTGGACATCAGTCGTGGCAAGATGCTGTTGCGCATTATGTGTGCGTCATGGGCCGAGCCTGGGAACTTTGCACACACGTGGGTGATCACCATGTCCGCAAGGCACACCACTTGCACATTCAGGGAGTGCGTGTGCTTCCTGTTGCGGTACAGGTGCTCAGTGGCCTGTGGTGGAACAAGGCCGACATGTGTGCAGTCAAAGGCTCCAACGACGTGTGGAATTCTGCCAAGGGCATAGAATGCACCCTTCACTGCCGCCAATTCACGAGCCCTGGGGAAGCGGATGTACCTGTTTCGGTACAGCATCATGGCTGCCAGTACATCCCTCAGCACCTTGCTGAACATGGGCTGGGACATCCCTCCTCCAATGCCCACTGCGTGCTGGAATGACCCAGTGGCGAAGAAATGCATGGCGGCCATCACCTTAGCCGTGGGGGTGACAGCAGTCGGATACACCCTGCGGGGACGGAGATGGGGTTCTAACATGGCACACAGTCGATGCAGGGTTGGCCTGTCCAGCCGAAACTTCCTAATAACCTCTGTATCGTCCATGTCCGCCAGCAATTGGTATGGGCGGTCAATGTTCGGTCTCCGCCTAGGGACAATGGCAGAGGACACATGTCAAAGCAACAAGACACATAGCAATTTCGCATACACATCACTGACATGACTGAGCAAGCACATGAGCCACAGCCCAGCTGTCAAGCTGGGACGGCACGGCCACAATACACTTACACAGGTCTCCCAACAATGGCAATGGCTAGTGATACAAACCACTGCCATGTGCATGCACATGGGGATCTAGGCCCCAATGACTTGCGGGGCGTGCTGATGGGGACTGACTGCATATCCGTCAAGCGGCAACGCCACGGCAACATGAATGTCTGCTGAGCATGGAACTGCTTCCGCGGCTGGATGAGTATGGCACACGACTGACGACGATGTGGGCACAGGCTGAGCGGCCAAAACAAGTGGGACCTGTGGCACGAGGGGATATGAGACAGTAGTAGGTGTCAGCACTGCACCCTATGTACAGCACTGTACGGATCACACCTCCCGAAACATCGACAGGTGTCCACATTGACAGCCCCATGCCAAGACGGCTGTGTGCTTGCAGTCACACATCACAGGTGAGAGGTTACATTGCACGTGCCAGGTGGCAGACGTACATAGTGGGAGCTGGCATGTGTGTGCATGTGTCTCCTGTTCAGGATCCACCAGATGGGCGCTGACTCTGTACTGACCATTGGACACAGCATGTTCCGTGGAAGGCTTGTGTGTGTGGGATGGTGGCACTGGATGTGCCTCCGTTGGGTGGGGGCCATGCACAGGGCGGGTACGTCGATGATTGCGCATTGTTGGTCACGGTGGGTGCACCAACTGAAGATGTGTTGCCCTGTGTTCAATTCCTATGTCCGCATGATGATGGACTGTAGATGTGGGCAGACTACACATTGGTCGATGTGCTGTCTATATGCATGTGCCTTCACACCAGGCACAGCTGCCCCTGCACATGTGACCCCTGCTGGACTCGCTGCTGGGTCTGTGGAGCTGATGCACCTTCTGCGCGTGGGGCGGACAGCTCTCCTCACTTCCCTCATTGCGCATGTCATGACTTTGCCGCAGGTGACATGGATCATGGAGGGCCCACATGTACGCGTGGGTAGGCTACACATGATTGTACACTGGTCGCCACCCCCAGTCAGTGTTTCGAATGGGAAGGTTGTCGTGCTGGTGGTATGTTCGATGTGGCGGATGGGCGGGCCTAGGTGCGGGCTTACATTCCGGACATGGGGGGGTAGTTGGATTGGCGACTAGTTGCAGTACACACGGGACACGTCTCTTCCTTTCCACATCTGGGTCATCCCTTGTACTAACTGACAGTGATACAGTCATCTTCGCCCCAGCCCTCATGTCCTCCCCTCGCTCCCCCAATATGCATGCTCACCTGCGAGGCTAGCGCTTGCACAGGCAGCCCCAAGCTCGCACCAGAGAGGGCAAGGAGTGTATGTGTGGGTCCAGTTGCACGAGTGGGCTGTCTCAGGGTATGATGTGTTGCGGGACGCCCGTCCACCTGCGTGGTGCCCCAAATGGAGACCCGGCCTGCATGGACTATGCATCACAGTCTTCGCCTTCCGGATCCGCCACCTGCGACACCCAGTGGCTGTGGCTGCCCTTGCGGCCAGGCCGCGTCCGTCTGTGGCTGATGGCCCACACATTCACTCTTTGGCCTCTCTGGGGAGGGCTCGGGGTGGTGGCGCACGCGCTTGCACTTAGTCGCAATGGCATGTGGCGTGGTTGGTATGATGGGCAATGGATGGGATGGTGCGAGCCACCTCCCGTGACGTCAGTGCTGCTCGTGCTGTGGTGCGTCCCCCTACACTTCCATCTGACTTGTGCCATGCTAGACGTTGAGGTTCTATTGCCTGCGTGATATGACCAGGAGGAGCGCGAGGAGACCTCTCACACACCATGCTCCACTGCCATCCCGTGCCCTGTATCGCCTGTGCGGATTGACTATGTTGGGGTTACACCTGGTCGACTGGGGCTGTGTGTGCCTTGTCAAGGGGCATGGCGGGCGCACAACAGGATCCAGCTTGTCCACAGAGGGTGGGCTGAGGTGCGCCTGGTACCGCTTTGTACGTGTGCCCGGCTGCTGTGCACACACGTGTTCACTCCCCCGACAGGTGTCCTCTCACAATGCCCAGGGAAGCGGTGGTGTACTGTTCATGACCCCTCCCAACACGGCGTGCTCCAACTTGGCATGTGCGCATCTACCCGTCGCACCCACCCACCTGAGCACTGCGTCCATACGACTTCACATGACACATGTGTGTCTTCCACAGTAGTGCTACTCATTTGCGTTGACATCCAATACCAGTGGACTACATGGTCATGTCACGACTGCCGTGTACTTCACATACTCTCATCCTCTCTCATTCGTACTTGTGAAATGAGTCAGCGGAGACAGTTTTGGTTTCAAACATTATATTGAGTCTTCTGTCCTCTGTGATGCAGTATAGTGGACACTACTGGCAGCGGAATACATGTTGAGGATATACTGAGCATGATTGCAAATGGGATAGGGTGTGGGGTTACATGTGATTGGCTGTTGCATGTGGGATGTGGGCTTCAGAGTGACATCTGCTTGGCCAAGGCTGTGCTAATGTACATTTACGTATAGCTGCGGAGCTGCGGACTTTGACACAGACGGTATACATGTAGCCTACCAGGCCGCTTGGCATCATGGGCACAGTCCATCTCAGTTCCATGTGACAGGTTTGCTGCGGTTGTTCCTCATGCACGCGTGCATGTGAGATGACATCAGGGCATGTGCTTGCGTGAATGCAGCGGCGTGCCACTTGTTGTTGCACTGTGGTGGTTACTAGACATGTCACAGTCACTGGGGTCGTGTTGTTGTTGTATGCACTTGTTGTCCATGCAAAGGTCCTGGTATGGGATTCCCGGGGCGGGGGTGGAGGGGTGCAGCACCCACAGACTCCAGGCGACCTATTCATGTCCACTGAGCGGTGTGTGTGTCCATGGGCGCTGGATCCATGTCGTGTCCTGGTTGTTCGTGCAGTTCCGTCCATGTGGGTGCGATACACAGAGCCCATGCCACTGCCTCCCACGATGCATGCGGTGTTCCTGGATGTGATGGGGAACAGTGTGCATGTCCCGGTCATATCCGATGTCATGGCGATGTCGTTGATGGTGTGGTTACAGTTGCCGGTCGTTTGGTATGGCTGTTGTGGTGGTGACTGGCCAGTCCGTGCGGAAGCTAAGCATGGGTGCGGGGTTGGACATCATAGGTCACTCGGGAACCTGCGTTGTGGTCCGACGAATTGACAGGTTGTCAGGTATGCGATGCCGTCCAGCAGGGCTTCCATGTCATTGGTGGTGTACATGTTTGCCAGCCAATGTAGCGGATGGTGGCTGTCAAGGTGTTGTTCGTAAGTTGTCCCTTGGAGGACCATGATGGGGCATGCTGGGTGACATTCGATGTAGCTGTTCTCGATGATCCGTCGTGTGGAGGCACAGTGGTCCCATTTCAGTGCGGGTGCGATGTTGGCCACATACGCCATGCCCCCATAGGCAGAGCAGGCCCTGTCGTGTGCGTCCAGAGGGAGGAGTAGTGGTAGCAGGTCCGCCTTCAGACATGCCGGGTTGGAGAGGCATATCTCGACGGGATGCTGGTATGGACACCTCCGACAGTAGAAGACGGGCATGACGCAGCTGAACAATGTGATGCGGTAAGTCAGTCGGTAACTTACGTTCAGCAGGGACAGGAGATCGCATCCCAATGTATGGAACAGGTTGGTTTTGTACAGCTTGAGCTGTTCGGCGTAGTTGGGTAGGTGTGTTGCGGTTGCCATTTCCCAGCGGTGCGTTGTGGTGGCGTGCTCCGGCTGTGTGTGCAGTCTGCAATGTGCACGCTCCGAGGTTGCTGTGAGCTCTGTGTAGTCGTAGGGAGACAGGACTTGTGTTCTGTTTGCTTGTTTGGAGGACACGGGCCCTCTTCCCACATGCTTCTCAGACAGTTCAAGGTCAGTGATGTGTGACTCCTTCCAATTAACTTGCATGTGGCCGACATGGGGGAGTGTTTTCTTCTTTCTTCCCCGTCCGTTGTGTGCTTCTGTGATATGCGCTAACTGCCCTGTGGTCGGTCTCCTCGGCATGCCTGTGTTGGTCTATTCTTGGACAATGGCTGTATTCACCGGCTTCTGTCGTAGGGCTGTGGTTTCGGAGTTGGAATGGAAGGTCATTCAGTGCTGTCTGCTCTCCCTTGTGTGGGTGGCAGACTGCCTTTCCGCTCTGCGTTGGGCCTTGTGTGTGAATGTTATTCTTGGGCCACCTGTTGTCGGTCCCCGGGCTCTTTGGTGTTCCGTTTTATATGTCTTGTTCATATGTGCAGGGTGGTATGGGTGTTTCAGTGTGGTACTGGCATTCCTCTTCCCTAAGGGGCCCTGCTTCTCCTAGTTGGTGTTGACGCCGCTGTGTGCTTCGCCATGTTTGTTACACTGGGGTGTGTCCTGCTGTTGCGTGTCTTCACTGACATGTGTGCGTCGGTTGTGTGGCGTTGGGTGTTGTCCGTGAATTGGGCGTTGGGGACATGTCTGTGGCAGGCCTGTCACGTGTCATGTGCGTTCGGGGTGGGGCTGATGTGTGTGCTGCTTGGTTGTGTCCCTGTGTCTGTGTGCGACGCATGCATGGCGCTGCGGTTGGCCTCTGCGTTGTGCGCATGTGTGGCGGCATCATCGGCGCTTTGGGGCCCTGACGGGGTGGTTGGTTCCTAGTCCCAGGTGGTGTGTACACATGTGTTCCGCGATGTTACGATTTGGCCTGTGTGTCATATGTGGATGCAATGGTGGATGTGTTGTGTACACGCGCTGGTGGGGGTTGTCCGCTTTTTCCGCCCTTGCACTGTGTGCGCTGTTTGCGTGCACTTGTTGTGTGTGTGCCTACCTGCGTCTCCGCGGTACGTTGCGTCCTTGGTGGTGCATCAGCAGGAGCATGGGGAGGGCCTGCAGTGCTGGATTCATGCTCGGGGAGCCGCTTCTTCGTTGTCCGTGCTCGGCATCCGTGTTACCGCTTCGGTTTGTCGTACGGTATCTCTTGGCCGTGGGAGCCGTTTGTTTGCGGCATCGTAATTTATGCGCCGGGCGGGACGTGTTTCGTCGGACGGTGTGTGTCAGTTAGCTGCGCCGCTACGTGTACGGGCGCACTTTGATGGCGGACGGTGTTGCTGGCTTGCCGGCGGTGTTTGGCCTACTTTTCGCATCGTAATTGGACGGGCGTGTGGACTGCTGCGTGCCGGCGGTAACTGGTGCTTTTTGCATCCGCCAGCACGGCGGTGGTGCTTCCGCCCGCCATCGTAATGAGCCCCTTAATCACTTATAACAATTTTAATATCTTACAGCTTTTGTCGAACAATTGTCAGCCTTGTCACAGTCACAGAAAAAATATATAATGTGAGTAAACATAACTTTATATATTAAAATATTTATCGTTTTTAAGTAAAACAAACATTTATTAACATTAAAAAAGAGTACGATATTGTAAATTGTAAAACTAATAATAGTACTCTAACAAGTGCTTGCATCAGAGAAATTAATATATAGTTGTGGGTACAAAACTACTATTCCAACTCCAACGGGTGCTTACCTCTCCAAAAATAATGGATAGTGCTGAGGGCAAAATTACTATTCCTACTCCAAAGGGACATTACCTCTGGAAAAATGCTGGATACTGTTGGGGACAAAATTACTATTCCTACTCCAACGGGTGCTTAATGCAGGGAAATTAATGGATAGAGTAGCTGGCAAAATTACTATTAATACTCCAGCAAGGGTTTGCAACACAGAAACTGCTTGATAATGGTGGGGTTTAAATTATTATTCCTACTCCAAAGGGTGCTTACCTCAGAGAAAATGATGGATAGTGGTGGGGATATAATTAATATTCCTACTCCGACGTGTGCTTGCCTCAGGGAAAATGCTGGATAGTGATGGGGGCAAAATTACTATTCCTACGCCAACTTGTCTTTACCTCAGTGAAAGTGTTGGATAGTGGTTGGGTTAAAATTACTATTCTAACTCCGAAGAGTGCTTGCCTCAGGGAAAGTAATGGATAGTGGTGGGGTTAAAATTACTATTCCTACTCCAAGGGGTGATTTCCTCAGGGAAAATAATGGATAGTGGTGGGGTTAAAATTTCTATTCCTACTCCAAAGAGTGCTTGCCTCAGAAAAAGTGCAGGATAGAAGTTGGAGATAAATTTACTATTCCTACTCCAAAGGGTTCTTACCTCAGGGAAAGTGCTGGATAGTGGTGGGGTTAAAATTACTATTACTAATCCAAAGGGTGCTTACCTCAGGGCAAGTACTGGATAGTGGTGGGGATAAAATTAATATACCTACTGCGACGTGTGCTTGCCTCAGGGAAAATGCTGGATAGTGGTGGGTACAAAATTACTATTCCTACTCTGAAGGGTGCTTGCCTCAGGGAAAGGAGAGGATAGTGGTGGGATTAAGGGCCAGATGTACAAACACATTTTCCCATAGACACAGAATGGCTAAAACTGTTTGATACATCTGGCCCTAAATTTACTATTCCTACTCCAAAGGGTGCTTACCTCACGGAAACTGCTGGATAGTGATGGGGTTTAAATTACTATTCCTACTCCAAAGGGTGTTCACCTCAGGGAAAATGCTGGATAGTGGTGGGGATAAAATTACTATTCCTACTCCGACGTGTGCTTGCCTCATGGAAAATGATGCATAGTGGTGGGGGGAAAATCACTATTCCTACTCCAAAGGGTGCATACCTCAGGGAAAATGCTAGATAGTGATAGAGCCAAAATTACTATTCCTACTCCGAAGGGTGCTTATCTCAGGGAAAGTGTTGGATAGTGGTGGGGTTCAAATTACTATTCCTACTAAGGGGCCGATTCCGATCTCGCTCGGACAGCCCTCCGAGAGCTGTTTGTAGCCTTACCTTGCGACCGACTCGTACTGGGAGCAGGTCCGTCCAGGCGATGAAGTACGATGCGCAAAAGTGCCACAATTCCAACGACACGTAGGCCTCGATTCCAGCAACATTTCCCGTCCGAGCCGCTTACCCAAACGCCCATCCGAGTCGCCCGGAAGCAGTTTCCACAATAGTTTCCGGCCGGACAAGTACGATGTGCAAATCCGACGCGCCGAACGAGCCGCCACTAGCAGCACGTCACAGCATCCGGGAGAGATGAATAGGAGGTCCGATTCGCGCCACAACACGATCCACTGCTACGAAACGGACCAACTCACAACATGTACGAGACGGAGCAACAATTAGCAAGTACGAGACGAACCAATGATGAATCCCATCGCGCAGGTCATCCCAGTACTGCATATCTATGACCGGATCAGGAACAGACGCGTACGTTGTAGACGGTAAGTCAGACACCCACATAAACAAACGTCACGAACACGTGAAATGCTACACACACATAGGGGGGGGACATGCCGTCCACCAGCAAAAGCAAAACCACAGGGGTAGCATGGTCCACACCACCAGCAGTGCCCACACCTAGGGGGGGGTGCCCAGCACCACTACCATCCCCACTCATAGGGGGCTGGATGCCCTGCACCACAACCATCCCCACTCATAGGGGGCTGGATGCCCTGCACCACTACCATCCCCACTCATAGGGGGCTGGATGCCCTGCACCACTACCATCCCCACTCATAGGGGGCTGGATGCCCTGCACCACTACCATCCCCACTCATAGGGGGCTGGATGCCCTGCACCACTACCATCCCCACTCATAGGGGGCTGGATGTCCCTGCACCACTACCATCCCCACTCATAGGGGGCTGGATGCCCTGCACCACTACCATCCCCACTCATAGGGGGCTGGATGCCCTGCACCACTAACATCCCCACTCATAGGGGGCTGGATGCCCTGCACCAGTACCCCCCACTCATAGGGGTCTGGATGCCCTGCACCACTACCATCCCCACTCATAGGGGTCTGGATGCCCTGCACCACTACCATCCCCACTCATAGTGGCCTGGATGCCCTGCACCACTACCATCCCCACTTATAGGTGTCTGGCTGCCCTGCACCACTACCATCCCCACTCATAGGGGGCTGGATGCCCTGCACCACTACCATCCCCACTCATAGGGGGCTGGATGCCCTGCACCACCAGCATTCACACGCATAGGGTCACTAAGCAAACCCCCACCCCTACCATCTTTGCAAGATTCTATGTATGTGTGTCCCAAATGCCCACAACACTGATTCTGATAGTGAACATACAATGTGACTCCCATCACATGTGTGCACAAAAGATGACTGTGGGGCTCAAAACCCCAGCATCTCAGGAACATTGTGGTAATGGGTTCCAAAGCCCACATCACTACAGTGACCAGAAGGTGAGTGTGGACAAAATAATAGCAGCATCACCAGACCAGCATTTGTGCTCACTGGCCCCAAATCCACAACCAATGTAGTGGCAATGTGGTGGTTGTGTCACATACAAACATTGATTTGAGAGGCAAAGATTGCTGTGTATCACAAGAACTCCCTCTGCCATGTGCAGACAAGCATTGGCCATGTGCCCTGACAATGCCCACAGTGACCAATTAGACTATGTGAAAAGTGAGCATCATGATGCATAACAACACATATCTCTACGAACAGACACACAAACTGAGGAATCCTGTGGAGACTGTCGATGTTAGGTGGCAAAGTCCCATACCATGGCAGCAATGGGACATACCAACCATGAGCAGTGTACAGGATGATGAGCTACAAGATGCATGGACATTAGGGAAAAACCTCCAAACTACATCCACACAATGGAACGCAAAAGAAATACCAATGCAGAGGTGCAGATGCACAAACACAGACAGGCACTGCATATCATACACAACACGTGTGTTTGTCTCAGTGTCCCCAGGCTAGTACACAACACATAACAGTGGGATGAACTCCAATCACACAGATGTGTCCACAGTGCCATACAAAAAGTAACTAATGAACTGGGCACCCCTTTGTGGTCAAGCATACATCGTCAGATGAGTGGTATAGCAACGTATTCATGTGACACAAGCTGGGTGGAACAGCAACCAACACAGCAAGAGACAGACCCACTACAGCACTACCCTCTAGTACCCTAATTAGTGGTGACAGTAGCTTGTACGCAAATCCCACTGTGATGACAAAGGTCTGTTTTGCCTATACTGTGGAGCACAGTCAGCTGTGCATACTGGGTCATGTGTCCAGAACAACAAACTCACATCACACCTCCATAAACACAAATCACTGGCCATGTCCTGCAACCAATGTGCAAAATGTGGGTAGGGGCCTAGACATGAAACAACTCACATGTGGCCACCCTCAAACCCCACACCCTGATCTGCAACAATGTGCATCAGCTAGGCACACAGGGACTGTTGACATTGCCCAAGCACCCATTACAATCCCAGGGGTGGTGGGGGATCTAAGGTACACAAAATCAACACACATGGCCTGTCAACAACACCTGCGAATGTTCTGCCACACTGCACAGTATGCGGAACATGGGCATAATGTGAAGACAACCCGATTCATTGGGAACCCTGCCACACACCTACACCAATGAGGAACCAAAGGAGACCCACAAAGAACACATGTTGACACCTTCCAACATTGCAGCAATGACCCTGATGAGTGGGAGTAGTCACACACACATACGAGTGAGCCTCACACTGACAGATACCACATAGGGAAAACAACATGATGTTGGAAACACATAAGTGCCAATGGGAATCCTGAATGTGTCCCATGTGCGTTTGACAACATCCCCTGAAATTACAACTAAAACAGCCATGGATGACAACTCTAATGACCAGTAGTCTGCCATGCACCTACATCCCAGTAAACCCAGGGAAAAGAAGTCTGATGAACACAGGACAACTCAGCAAGTGCACATAACAGGAACATCTGCATGGAACACAGGCTGAGTTGAAAAAGGGAAGGCAACACACACAGACATGCTCACACAACACATACCATGTGCACAGGCAATGCCACTGGAATGACACAATGCCATGAGGGGTCTCCACTCCCTGGGGAATGTCAGCTGTGAAAAACGTTGTTTGTGCAGGGTCCTGTCATGCCAGCACACCACTTGCACAGTGAGCCAACAATTACAACACAATGAAAGCTCTGGTCACAGAAACATGTGTACGGGAGTGTCCTCAGTCATCTGCACATACGCAATACACTTGTAGAGATAGTTGCACTGATGACACAGCTGACTTGTGTACCATGGATGCACAAACCTGCCTGTCCAGTGTAGATGGGCCCAGTCAGGGAATCCCACCATGTGCCCAAATGTAAGTACAACATATGTGCAACAGTGAATGCCAAAGATGTGAAGTAGCAAACCCAAAGAGATAATCCTGGTTACAACATTTTGCAATCATTACACCCTGTAATTGCAGCAAAGGATGTCATGGATACATAGCAGAGAAGTACACATATCCCATGGACCACATGGAGTCCATCACATCAACAAATCATCCTGTTGTACCTTCAAAACACAAGTACAACATCAAGTCCATGATACTCATCATCAACATCATGTACATTAGATGGAACAACAATGGATACCAACAATTTGCTTTATTACAAAATATAACTCCTCAAAACTGGTAATTCGAGTCCACAATGTCAAAAGGCCAATGGCCAGTCCATTTCTCAAATCAACCAGGGTGACATGTGACAAGTTGTCACCCATTGCTTGCCTGCACTGCTACGGCCAGGGGACATCTCCCCTTGGAGGGGCATACATGGGGCAGGCCAGGCACCGCAGGGACAGGATCAGGGGACAGCAGAATGGGGCAGGGGAGGGGTGGTGGGTGCAGGAGTGTCACTGGCAACTGCAGTGGAGGTGTCTGACACAGTGTGCACCGTCACAACTGCAGGGATGAAGTCAGATGGGGTGGTTGCCGGCACCACAGCAGTGGGCAGGTCAGATGAGCTCTCCACTGCAGTGCCAACCTCCAAAGTAGTGTCATGGGGTCCAGGTGGGGTGTGCAGGACAGAGGGGGGAGACATGGACTCCACACCAGTGGCAGGAACAGGCTGAGCATGTGAGATGGGGGTGGAAGTGCATGTGGTAGGGGGGAGGGCCTAATCATTTTGGGAATGCGGTATCGGTGTGTGGGTGAACCAGGGGCAAGGTGTGGCTGGGGGACCTGTGGAGTGGTGGCCTGGGGGCTGCAGGACGGATACTGTGGTGGTTGAGCTGCGGGATTGTGGTGGGGTCTTGCTCTTCCTAGTCCGGGGGCTTGCGGATGGGGGCCTCAGTGTCCGTGCGCCTGGGGGAGGGTGTCCGTGTGGCAGGGGAACTCCCCCCTGTGCGTGGTGACTTCCTCTTCCCCTTGTGAGTTGGAGCAGATTTATCGGTGGGGAAGAGGCCAAGGTCACAGAGGAAGAGCTGCTGGGAAGGGGGGGTTGCAGGTGAGGCAAGGGAAGGGGTTTTGGAGGGAGAGGCATCTGAGGACTGCGGAGTGCTTGTGGATGTCTGTTTGTGCGTCTGTGACCCATCCCCTGTGTGTGTGCCATCAGTCCCCGGAGTGTGCGTGCCTGTGGCTCTGGATTTTGGCTTGCGTGGCTGTGTGCTGCTTGTGTCTGTTGTGGTGCGTGCACGGTGCTGGTGTGTGGGGTGCGTTGGACAGGTAGGGCAGTGGGGATTGTGGATGTGGCAGAGGTAGGAGGGGTGAGGGACTGTTGGAGGAGGGACACTGCTGACGCCTGTGTGGAGGCCATGGCCTGAAGAGTCCGATGTAGGGCAGACATGTTTGATGAGATGCCCTCCATGAAGGACACCAGTTGTGTCAACAGACTGGTGTGGGAATGGAGGACACTCAGCATCGCTGTCTGCCCTACATGGAGCTGCTTCAGCAAGTCCACAGACTCCACACTCAGGGCAGCAGGGGAGACAGGGGCAGGGGTGTGGTGCCTGGCACAAAGGGAGACATACTCCCTTACACGGGGCCTCCACGGACCTCTGGGATGGGAGCAGATGGGAGGGTGGAGATGGTGGTGGTGGCGGGGACAGACTCCCTCGGGTGTTGTCTGGGATCTGCTGGACACCCGCCTCCACAAGGGAGTCCTCACTGGAGATGTCTGTGTTCCTCAGCCGAGGTGGTTGTAGCTGAGGTATCCTCAGTGTGGCTCCCTCACCCTCTGTGCCACTGGGTCCCTCCAACTCCTCTCCAGCAGACCCATTCTGGCTCTGCGGCTCCTCTTGGTCCGTGGAGCTGTCTCCTCCAGTAGCCGAAGATGTTTCTGCAAACAATCAGGATAAACAGATACACATAAGTCACTCGTTACACCTGAGACATCACAGTCATAACAGCACATTACAGATGACGCATTTCCCGCATTTGCTAAATATTGCTAGAAGTGCTGGCACATATTGAAAAATACACCTGTCATTCTGCCAGTCAACCATGCCACTCATACACTTCCCCTCCATGGACCCATCTGTCTGGTGCATGTAGTATGCCACTACTTATATGTGCACACATGCACCGCATAGACATATATCAGAACATCTTAAATTGTGAATGAAATGTGTTAGTACACACATATCCCATCTCCTGCCACTGACTCAGTACATGTGTCAGGAGAAGGGATGGCCAAACTCATTGTCAGTAAAATGGATATGCTTCCTTCACAAGACACCATGATGTGCCTATGTATTGATGGCCAATGCCAGAATAGAGTGTATGCCATACAACTGACATAACGGCAGGATACACATTAGCAAGTGGGATACCATGCTACGGGCCAGTCTGGCTAATCAGTCATCACTGGATAAAGTCACAGGGGCAGTGCATCCATAAATAAAAAAGTCTGCACTGTGTCACAATCATAATCATTTTGGGGAATGGAAGCCCTGCAGCTGTCAAGGGCACATGTTCCACTACTGCTACACACATCTTAAGGCATATGATGATCCCACGCAATACAAATGCGACAGTTGAGTGACTGCAAGCAACCAATCTGTAGAACATGATAACATCACAGTCTGATGAGAACGAATTGAGGCTGCCTGCACTATTATGTATGATACATCATTGTGCACCGTCAAGTGATCACACACCTATGTTTTTTCCCATTGTGATGATCCATTAGCCACACCTCAGCTAGCTGCCAAAACCAAAATGCTCAACACCACAGGGGTCTAAGATGCTAGGCCACTCCAGAATGACACCGAGGCAGACACCATATTGCATATTTCACAATTAACTAAATGTAGGCTGACACACAGGAGTAGGAGCACAGAGTGTTCCTCATGTCCGGAGTAGGCATACCTGTCCAGTTCCATGTGCCACATGGGATTACCCTGAACACTAGGCATGTGTTCATGCATGTGTGACACACATGATGTACATTATTATGAGGCCCCAAGATTGTCTTAACTGCTGCATGGCTGTGTGGTAAATACCACAGACACATATGGTGAGCCAAAGCATCAATTGGAACACATATCATTTGCCCACATAGAGTACATGTCTGATTTCTGGCAATGTGCAGACACATTGGAGAAGTGTGGCTCAATGGTTAGAGCGGCAGACCCTGATGCAGAGATCTGGCCTGGGACCAGGGTTCAATTCCCACCTCGGCGGGTCTTGGGCTCAACTTCCTCGGACCTGATAATTCTCGCCTCAGTGCCTATTCTAATCATGGGTCCCACTCTGCAACTCTGGGCAATAGCTTGCTTAATCTCCACAACGGCCCCACCAGCCTGGCTTCACCTTGGGGGTGCCCAGGAGTGGACATTTCACTGGGAAAAGCCAGGAAGGGTTCCACAGCGGTATGCGTTCAGCGCCAGGAAGCCTCAGGGTAGCAGTGCGCTTTACAAGTACAAATTAATTTCATTTCATTCACATGGCAATCAATTGCCTCACTCATGAGGACAAAACAATGCACCGGTAGCAGATGCTGTTTACAACCTTTAATTTTGGACAACAGCAGGGACGCCCAACACAAGTGACACAAGTCACAGACTGAAAGGGCCACACCTGTGTATCAGATGAGGATGGTCCATGAACTAATTTAGGAACATGACTCCTGTTCAAGCAGACAGGAGATCTGTGGGAGTGTAACCAGGATGAAGGAGTGCAAAGAGCATGTGAGACATAGTTCACAGAAAAGGCATGCACTTACCCCCTCCTTGCTGCTGTCTGGCCTTTAACTGCCCATCCAGGTCAGGGAAGACCACCGCCAGGATCTGGTGCATGTGGGGGGTCAGTGTCCGTCGTCCGCCTTCTGCGAGGAGGCGACAGCTTCAGCTGGACTCTGGCGATCCTCCGGGTCCAGCCACGAAGGTCCTGCCACCTCTTCTGGCAGTTGCGGATGCGGCGTCTGTAGACCCCCACTGAATGAACAGCCCGGGCAATGGTCAGCCATATCTCCTGCTTCTGATGGGCATCAACCTGTGAGGATGACAAGGATAAAAGTCCATTACCAGAAATGCAACATGTTTGTGCAACACACAGTTGGATATACATGTCTTCATCACAAGGGCATATGATGTACACGGGTAGTGCAACTATGGTGATTGACAGTTGTCCTGCATTTCCAAAATTGAAACATTGCCTGAGTATAATAACTGTGTCAAAATGCCCTTTTCATGCACAGTACCTGTCCACTACAGGTACATACACACTTTGGGGTTAACAACTACTCAGTGAGCATGCTAGCCACTGGTGTACACAATGCCATTAGTGCCAGTAAGATAACATGCACAATGAAAAGGGATGTGGACTGCACACTCACCTGCTCCCTGGTGTCCCATACAGCTTGCTGTACTGTGGAAGGAGGCTGTCCAGCAGGGCCTTGTTCTCCTCCTCTGTGAAGGCTGGGGCCCTCTCCACAGTACGTGCCATTCTTTGAGCCAGAGGATGCAGAGACAGCAGCAGTGGTAGCAGAGATGTCAATGTGGAGCATGTAGTGCAGGCAAGTGAGCTCTCAGGGGAACAGACAGCCTTATATCTGTGCTGCAGAGGCAGATTCTGTCCCATGCGTCCAAAGCGATAGGTCCAACACGTTTGCATCCTATGAATCTGGCCGATCCATCGCATAGCACGGCTCGTACACGCCTTCCGCATCGTTCAAATATTTCAAACCCATTACACCAACGAGTCTGATACATTGTTGTAGGGAGCCAACTAATTTTTCACAACACGAATCGTACAAGGGCCAAATCACTGTCAGTCCCCATTGCAGGCAATGTGCAAGGCGTGTGTGCAAGGCGTGCGCCGCCTGCTCCCTAGGTGTCCGGACGTGTCTTTTGAATTGGTCACCCGCGGCCAGTCCCCATTGCAGGCAATGTGCAAGGCGGTGTGCAAGGCGTGCGCCGCCTCGTTCCCTAGGTGTCCGACGCGCTCTTTTGAATTGGTCACCCACGTCAGTCCCCATTGCAGGCAATGTGCAAAGCGTGTGTGCAAGGCGTGCGCCGCCTCGCTCCCTAGGTGTCCGACGCGTTTTTGAATTGGTCACCCGTCAGTCCCCATTGCAGGCAATGTGCAAGGCGTGTGTGCAAGGCGTGCGCTCGCCTCGCTCCCTAGGTGTCCGACGCGTCTTTGAATTGGTCACCCGCGTTAGTCCCCATTGCAGGCAATGTGCAAGGCGTGTGTGCAAGGCGTGGGCTCGCCTGCTCCCAGGTGTCCGGACGCTGTCTCTTGAATTGGTCACCCACGCCAGTCCCCATTGCAGGCAATGTGCAAGGCGTGGTGTGCAAGGCGTGCGCTCGCCTGCTCCCTAGGTGTCCGACGTGTCTTTGAATTGGTCACCCGCTGTCAGTCCCCATTGCAGGCAATGTGCAAGGCGTGTGTGCAAGGCGTGCGCTCGCCTGCTCCTAGGTGTCCGACGCGTCTTTTGAATTGGTCACCTGCGCCAGTCCCCATTGCAGGCAATGTGCTAAGTGTTCCACCCACAATAGCTTTCCATGGACTCATAGGCACACCAACAACAATAGAGCCTGTGACACAGTATATCAAGGGGCATGTCAGGCTGCATTACCTGTGTGTGCATATGTGGGTAAACATGTGATTTGGTATGTGTCACTTAGTGGCACCCACTCCCAGGCAGGGCAAGGTGTCATGGGGACAGATACCGCTGTGTGTTGGACACAAAACCACTGTGATTGACGACTGTACAGTTCAGGGCATGAGGCATGAGGCATGTACACAGTTCCTGGGGTACATTGTGTATGACATGTGACATACACCCTGACTCTTAGGTGGAATGGGATGTGTGTCACAGGGTGTCTCAGTGCCACAATTGTGATGTTCATCCACAGTATGTGTGCATTTAGCTACGGAGATTACTCTCATTTCATGTGCTCAATGTCAAACGGTCACCACATACATGTGTATTGTCAATGTGAGTTGATGTGGCATCTGTGTGTCACAGACACCATGTGTGAGATGCAAAAAAACTTTGTGGCACTTCATGTGTGTGTCATGTGTGCGTTGTGGTTTGTATATGAGACGCTACATCATGATGGTGTCCTTGTGGCGACACAAGGTCCCTGTGTGTGTCTGTCAAAACCTGTGATGTGTGGTAGACATCTGTCCTCACTAGTGACTGTGGTGTGTGTCTGGTATGTGACACTCATACTGATGTACTGTGGCAGAGCCCATAGATTGGTCACAGCACAACATGGACCTTGTTGTGTGGACCTGTAGAGCTGAGATTTCAGATGATGGGCATGTATCTGACATGTGTGCACATACACTACAGCACATACATCATGTCTTTGTGTCCTGTTGTTTCATGTGCTATTTAGCATGTACACTGGCACCCAGATAGGGGAACTGACAAACTGTCTTTGCTCATCTATGTACTGCAGGAGACCAGCTGTCCACAGACCGTTCCCTGACCTTGCCACCATGATTGAACGTGACTGCATGCGACAGTACCGCTTCACTAGGCCACTGATTGAAGATTTGGCGGAGCAGTTGGCACCACACTTGCAACCTGGCCGGACATACCCTACTGCACTGACCCCCAAGGTGAAGGTGATGGCAACCCTACACTTCTTTGCCACCGGTACCTTCCAACACACAGTTGCTACTGCTGGTGGGATGTCCCAGACCATGTTCAGCCGTGTGCTACGAGATGTGTTGGAGGCGGTGTTGCATTTCCTCAACCACTACATCCATTTCCCAACAACACAACGACTCCCTGACATCAAGGGTGACTTCTATGCCCTGGGAAGGATGCCACATGTCATTGGCTCCATTGATGGGACACATGTGGCTTTGGTACCACCACAGGCACATGAGCAGACCTACCGGAATAGGAAACATTTCCACTCAATCAATGCACTGGTGGTATGTCTGGCTGACATGACCATTTCACGTTTGTGCACGTTTCCCAGGTTCTGCGCACGACGCTTACATCATGCCGAATAGTCGCATCCCAACGATTATGTCACAGATGCAGCACCAGCGTGCCTGGCTTGTCGGTGTGTACTGACTTTTCACTATTATGTGATTTTGATAAAGTTTATTTACACCCTCTTTTAAGACTCATCTAATGTGCTATTGTCTTTATGTAGGTGACTCGGATACCCCAACATGCCGTGGTTGCTGACACCCTCAGGAACCCTGTGATACCGGCGGAGATGCGCTACAATGAGGCACATGGTCGGAGCAGGAAAGTGATCGAGCGGACATTTGGTCTCCTGAAAAGCAGATTCCGCTGCCTGGACAAGACAGGAGGGCCCTCCCATATGCACCTGCTAAGGTGTGCAAAATCTTCATAGTGTGCTGCATGCTACACAACCTGGCAGTGAGGAAGGAGTTGCCTCTGATCCAAGATGACGATGACCAACCTCCGCCAGCCATGGAGGATCCTGCCCTGGGGCATGATGCCAATGATGATGAGGGTGAGGATGATGTTCGTAGCCAGCTGATCCTCAACTTCTTCACATGAATGTGAGTATACACTGATGTGTCTTCAAAGTATTGTATTTGCCTGATATCTGTTGGTGGTGCACTTGTGCTGCTTGAGTGTGCCTGTGTGCTACTTGTCAGGATGCTTGCTGTGATGTGTCCTTTCAGGTAGTCTGTACTCCCAAACAGTGTTTAGCTGATTGATATGTTGTGTGTACGTAGTTCAGTTACATTTGTGGGCATGTATATTGTTGTTGTATGCTGTAATTCAAGGTTTTTGATTGTGTTTTCTGTCTGTCCTACAGGGTACTTTGGCTGCTGTATGGTGAGGTCTGAACCCCAAAACCCAGATCCTTGTTCCAGAGTGCAAGTAGTCGTTGTCCCAACCAATGATGTGCCACACACCCCTGGACTTTCCTTGTTTACAACTTGTTTAATGTTTGCTCACTGTTACGTGAGGTTAACTTGCATCAGTTGTAGGCTTTTCACGTCTGTGAATCTGTAATAAACCTGTGCTTCACTTTGGGATGTGCTCCGTGTGTATCTACACATCAGACAGTCATTAGCATCCTGTCCCTGTGGAATGCTTGCCACTGACCCAGGATGGGTGTGGTGTATGTGCATTCCACTGTATTTCCTGTTGACATCACTTATGAGGATGAGTTAGCTGGACATGGTGAGTATGTCTTGTGTTGCCCTAGTGGTGTGTCTCCTCATATGTGTCACATTACCATAACTCACATTACGGTGTTCACATTGCTGTGGTAGTTTGCATGCACAGTGTTCCTTATCAGATCATCATCGCCATGACACAGACAAAGTATAAATCACGACAGAGGCAAGTATTGTGTGAATGTGATTTTATTTACAGACATGTGTAAGGATGGTGAACGGAATTTGAAGTGCTGTACAATGTGATGGTAATCCAAAGTTCACAGGTGAGTTGGTAGTCTTAAGAGATGAAATGTCCAGAGTAGAATCCACAGTCATTAGCTGCATTGTCACAGCTTTGACCCTCCATGTCAAGTGGGAGATTTGTGTGTCAGTCGACAAGGTTAATTGGTTTGCACACAAGGACGACATACAGAACAGGTGTTGAGTTCCTGGGGATATGCATGGCCATCAGCGTCTCAATCCCCTTCTTGGATGACCCCTCTTCTTTCTCGGGGACCCTCATGTGCAGGCAGCTGCGGTGCAGAGGACTCTCCGCCAGAGTCCTCCTCCCTCCCTGTGGCAGTTATGGATGTTGTGGCAACAGATGTTGTGGGCGCACAGGGAGGTGTGGACATGTTGGTGCTGATCTGGCGGAGGCAGGTCAGTATGTCCCTATGCACCACTGTTAGTTCATCCAATTTGTCCCACTTGGACTCCATCCGGGACATGTGGGAGTCCAAGCGGGCATGATGTGCAGCATTCTGTTCTTTGATGTCCTTGAGGATCCCCACTACCTGTCCAAATCCTCCGGTGCTTTCCTGGTATGCATCTATGATGCGTCCCAGGTGTGGGTCATCATGCAGTCCAGCCCCCTCTGCAGGCCGTGTCCTCTGCCTGCCCACCCTCCCACCGCCTCCTACCCACACGGGCAGGAGCTGCCGTGGCCGGCACAGGCAACACTGGGCCCACTTGAGTGTTTGCGACGGTGGTGTTTGTCCCTTGATTCCAGGGTGCCCTGTGTACCTGTTCCGTTGTTGTTCAGTGGCCTCGGCCTGTCCGTGTCGGCAGGGCTACTCGGTGTGGTATCAGATGTGGCAGGTGTGTTGCAGGGGGTGCTGATGTTACTGCTGCTGGGGCTGCACGATGAGTTACACCGGAGGTGCCAGGTAGTTCAGGGTCGTCGTCCGAAGAGGACAGGGACTGATCCACACTGGTGAGCTCAGGGTCCGCCAGAGTCTGGGACTGGGACTCTTCTTCAGGTCGTGCTGTGTCCCCAGCATCCCCTGTGTTTGGAGGAGACACACAATGTATGTTATGTTTCTACCAACATCAACGTTTCACACACATTACATTTGCCAATGGACATCATAATGAGAGTCTGTACATTACATTGTCAAAAGTTGTGACAGACTGAGGTTGATATTGTTGGTGCACTTTGTCATGGCAACCTGAAGCATTTCGATGTGCACGTTGTAGGAAGGTGGAATCTGACTATATGGTTGCCCCCACTTTTTTTTATGGTGTTTTGCTGGTTTATGACTTAGTTGGACTGGGATCCTGCTATTCAGGGCCCCAGTCTATCTGCTTTCTCTGTAAAATGGATTCCATGTGCCTTAGGCACATCTCTGATTGGGATCTGGAGTGCCCTTATAAGTCCCTAGTATATGGTATACTATGTACCAAGGGCATAGGTACCTCAGAGGCCTGCCAGGGGCTGCAGCATGTATTATGCCACCCCTGGAAGGCCATCCAAACTGACACCACAGGTCTGCTACTGCAGCCTGGGTAAGGTGGTGCATGCACTCCTTACTGTGATATAGGTTACCTATATCACGAAATACATACACACCTAGAAACCTATAAGTCACTCCTAAGGCAGGCCTTATCAATCCTAAAGGCAGAGTGCATGGTTCCTATGTGAGAGGGTGCCCCTGCATGAGCAGGGCCCCTCTGCAGCGTTCGGAGACCATCTCTGATGCTGTTTGTAGTGCAGCCTGACCATATACTCTTAAGCGCATTATATCCTCGCGGTAAAATGCTAACTTTGGAATGGCTGCACCTAAACATGTCGTGTTTGGTGTCAAACATCTTGGAATACTACCCCCCGCCAATCCTGGCGGCGGGGGTAGCATTCCACCCTTCTAGAGGGAAAGACATGTTAACTCTGGCTTACCCGGTAACTTCTTTCTGAAGCCCTGGCATCACAAAATGGATGCTGCTGCCACAGACACAAGTCTGGCCTCCTGCTGCTGGACGAAACTCCGGCAGGGGAGGCCTGGACAATAGGTTTCCTGTTGCAGGGAGGTGTGACCACCTCCCCAGACAGGATAATGTGTATTGGGGCTGGGTGGGTGCACTCTTAGAGTGCTTTGAAGTCCTGCACTGGGGGAGCAAAAGGCTCCTCTGTGCATATGCCAGTTCAAACCAGCTCAGGGGCTACCTGCCCCTGCTCTGGCGCGAAACTGGACAAAGGGAAGTGGGTGTAGCCACCCCTCCCTTGACCCTCCCATAGGTGGGGTCATAGAGTTAGTCCCTCCCTGTTTTACTAGTTAAAATGGGGAACCCTTGCCACAGCAAGATTAGATATCCCTGGACTAAACTTTGAAACTGAATCCTGGACCTTCGACGCTCTACATCACGATTAGAGGACTGAAGAATCTCCCTTGGGGTCAAGGAGTGACTCCCCTGCTTGGCAGGCACCAAAAACGATAACGACGGTCGCAAACTACGCCGCTCCCGCCGGAGTCCGAAGTCCCTGCAGCCCAAGAAGTGGATTTCCTGACTTCTCCAAGGCCATCGTGAGTCCCCAGCGAAGCTGAGGCAAGTGGACCCCACGAGTGACGAGGAACCGCGACCCCTGGGTACCGTGCACTATTATCGAGTGCAACCCCTTCACAACGTTCTACGAACCTGTGCTTTGGACCACGTGTGGTCCCAACCTCCAGCAGGAATCCCTCCGAAGATCAGAGGCCTACACCGTCCTGAGTGACCGTGGGCCCCTGTTGAGTGATTCCGCCCGAGGTGTCTTCGCGATCCCTTGCCAGCCGGCTCGTGGGTCCCCAGAAGACTTTCTAAAGAAACCAAAGGGCTCCCTGGTTGCTCCAGGCCTGCCCTGACTTACCCTCGCTGGGTGAGTTCCCCAGACCTTGCTGGTCTGCACCATCGACGATCTTCAGCTACATCGAGACTTGCCGTTGCCAAGGCTTGTTGGGTCCAATCTGGTCGCCGACACCGCAGCACTCGACAGACATCGTGTACCAGCCCGAATCCTGCTCCTGGTCGCCAACAACGCCTCCTGGACCTCGTGGCTGCAGAAACGAGACGACCGTCAACGCACCTGAAGCACTCGACATCGGTGGGCATCTGTCCATCGCCTTCCTGGTCACTGGCTAGTGACCCAGACTCTGTCCCCTCTGCTTTCAGGTTCTTCAGAACTCCGATCCACTCTTGGATCCACCCGGACACTTTTCTCCTGGTCGCCAGCAGCACTTTGCAGCAGATCGCCATAAGAAACGACGACGAAACCCGACCCCGAAAGGCACCTATGCACCCGGTTTCCCTGGGTGAGGTAACACGAGTACTCCGGTGCTCCCGTGGGTAGAGACTCTTCAAAGTCCTAGATCTCAAAGGGTTTTGTCCTAGTCCTCTTTAAAGTGTCCCTTTCCTCTATTTTCCCGATCCCGACTTTCTCCATAGAAGTTAACGGCGTATCGCGGTTGTGTATTTACACTGCACGCGTCTCCCGTGGGTCCCCTGTGTCACTACCTTGGGTGGTTCCTTGTGGTCCAAGCACTTCTAGAGGCTCTAGGCCTAGTGTCTAGTTCAGTCGTGGTTCGCATACCACTTTATTGGTATATGGTTTGGTACGCCCCTAGGGCCCAAACGTGTATTTGTGCTATTACTGTGATTTAAGATCTTATAACCTATGTATTTCGAACTCTAGCCTCATAAAGAGACTAGAGGGGTGTGTTTAGTAATAAATACATATATTTTGAATATATACCTGGTGTGGTGCTCTTTCATTTGGTCACTCAAGAGATTATAGACTGGTAAAACAAGCTGCTTTACATTCCTTCAAGACTTAGCCTGAAGGCTGCTCTCCACAGCTACCACTAGGATAGCTTTCAATAAGGTTGTCTTTAACCTACCTACCATAAGAGTCGATTTGGACTGGTGCAAGGTGCCCACTATAATTAGTGGACAGCATATGCCAGGCCAACTTCTCACATTGGTGTGCAGCGTGTGGGATTCCAGCTTGCTATTGTTTTACCAGATAATCTCAATTGAATTGATCAACTGAAAACCACTAAAGGTACCTAAGGTACATATAATTTAAGCTTAGAATATCAGTAAGTTCTACTGAACTTAGAGTTGTGTGTTAAGGGATAGCACAACCCTTTCTACAACTCAAGAGAGTTTAGTAGGCCACACTAGAGTAGGTAGTGCATACACCACACCACACTAGTAATGTCTTTAAAAGCAGGATCTAGAGATGCCCTGCAGGAAGCCATTGAGCTTCCCCTCCAAGTATGACACACTCCCATTCTTGGAACTGAGAGCTTTGTGTAACGTGAGGAAATTAAGGACAGGCCAAAGTCCCACCACCCAACACCTCCAGGAGTTGTTGGTGGCTTATGATCTTAGTAAGTCCTCAGAGACTGAAGGGGTAGGAGCAGAGGGTGGGCCAGCAGATGAGGAAGGGGCCAGGGGTACTACTACCCCCAGCCCCCCTCTGAAACTGACCAGGAGGGTGACAATGACCCTGACCTGGAAAACCCAATCCCTTCTGGGGAAGATGAAGATGAGGATCTAGAGAACCACACCTTTGTCCCCCCAGGAAGGATTATGAGTGTGCTCAGAAAGTCTAGGTCTCCTTCTCAGGAGTCTAACCACTCTGGCACCTCAATAGGGAGCTCTGTTTCTTCTCACAGGAGGGAATCCTCTCATGAGAGAAGAAAGAGACTGGTCCAGTATGAGGAAACTCAACTAGAGATCAGGAAGAAGCAATTGGCTTTAGATAGAGAATCCCTAGATCTCCTTAGAGAGAGAAGAAAGTTGGGACTAGAGTCCCATGGTGGCAGCAATATCCCTAGAGATAGGGACAGGTCTTATGACCATAGAAACCTAAACAAGATTGTCCCTCCCTACCAGAGTGGGGATGACATCCACAAATGGATAACTGCACTGGAGAGGGCCTGTAAAGTTCAGAAGGTCCCCCAGAGGCAGTGGGCAGCAATCTTGTGGCTCTCCTTTGCAGACAAAGGTAGAGACAAGCTCCTCACTGTAAGAGAAGAGGATGCTGACAATTACACAGTCTTGAAGAGTGCTCTGATAGATGGGTTTGGCCTAACCACTGAACAGTATAGGTTGAAGTTCAGAGACACCCAAAAGCTCAGACTCAAGACTGGGTTGATTTTGTAGATTGTGCTACAAAGGCTCTGGAAGGTTGGATACATGGCAACAAAGTGCATGACTTTTTAGGATTGTACAATTTGATTATGAGGGAGCAGATCCTTAATAATTGTCAAAACCAGCTTTTGCACCAGTATCTGGTGGACTCTGATCTGACCTCTCCCCAAGAATTGGGAAAGAAGGCAGACAAATGGGTCAGAACCAGAGTAAAAACTAGAAATCAGGGTGGTGACCAGAAGAAAGATTCTACTAAGTCCCAAGAGAAAGGTGGGGATAAATCTAAGGATAAGTCCCCTACAGGGCCCCAAAATTCCTCTTCTGGGGGTGGGTCCCAAACTCCTTCCTCTCCTGAAAAGAAACCATATTGCCATGTCTGTAAAAAGCCTGGGCACTGGAAAACTGATCCCAGTTGCCCCAGGATTGGCAATAAAGAAAATGTTCCTCCCACAACTACTACCACCCCTCCTGGTACTACCAGTAGTAATCCTCCAGTTGGGAGTAGTGCACCCAAAAAGTTGGGTGCTTTTGCAAGAGGAACAGAGGTGGGCCCTAGTTTAGACAGGGACCCCTCAACAGACTCCTCTGACTCTGATGGTGGTATAGGATTTGCCACCTTTACCATGGGTCCCATAGCATTGGGCAGGTACAGACTGGAGCCAATGATTAATGGTCAGAAAGCTGTGGCATTTAGGGACACAGGGGCTAGTGTCACCATGGTGGCAGGGAAACTAGTCCCCCCTCACCAGCTTTTACCTGAGTTTAAATACCAGGTGACCAACATTGATGGTGTCAGAACAGATCACCCCATGGCCATAGTCAATCTCAGCTGGGAGGGGGTCACAGGCCCAAAAAGAGTGGCAGTGTCCCCAACCCTACCTGTAGATTGCCTGATGGGCAATGATTTGGAAATTTCAGCCTGGGCTGAAGTTGAACACCAAACCCATCTTAGGATGTTGGGCGTCCCTGCAAAGGTTAGTGGGGCTGTGATGGCCACAGCCCCAGCCCAAGACTTTGGAGAGATGGAGCCTGAAAGAATGGCCCACTCTCCCCCAAAAGAGAGCAAAAGGGTTGAAGAAAAGTCTTCTTCCCCCAGACAGTAGGTAAGGGTCAGCCTCCTCAGGGAACTGACCCTACCCCTAGTGAAGGAACTGCCACAGAGGTAGTCAGGCCTGGCCTGGCCACACCCCTGATGGCAGAGGACCCTTCCACGGTGGTACCCAGTCTGGAGCAGGTAACCTGCCCCTCTCTACCCTGCCTCAGTCAGCCCAGGGCTGCAGAGGTCAGGGAGGTCAGTGGACCCCCCGGGCCCCCTGTCCAGAGGAAGCCCCCCATCAGCAGATTAGGGGCAGCCAGTCTAGTAGCCCTAGCCAGGTGAAAATTCCTCTACACACTGAGGGATCCCCCATACCTTTATGTAGGGACCTCCCCAGAAGGACTCTGGTAGGCAAGGGCAAACCTGGGACCAGAAGGTTCCAAACCTGCCATGTCCCTCCAGTGTTCCATCCAAAGGGACCCAACCCCCAGCTGTAGGCAGCCAAAGGTTGACCCTTAGAGCAAAGTGCAACTCAGTCATGGAAAGACAGGCATACATGGTGACCAGTGATCTGAGGAAACTGAGGCCAACATTCCTAGGGCCTCACTTCCCTACTCAGACACCTCACCAGCCTTGTACTTTACCTAAGCACACCAGAGGTAGTGATTCCCCATGGTGGAGACCCTCTCATACCCTTAGGGTGAGGGATTGCTTAGTGGACCATAACATAGGGGGCAACCATGCTAGTGCAGGTGCTTCCTTATATGGCCACTTAGTCAATATAGGCTCAACTGGCCAAGGTTAGCCTTATCTCCTTTCGTTTGGGGGGGTTATGTAGGAAGGTGGAATCTGACTATATGGTTGCCCCCACTTTTTTTATGGTGTTTTGCTGGTTTATGACTTAGTTGGACTGGGATCCTGCTATTCAGGGCCCCAGTCTATCTGCTTTCTCTGTAAAATGGATTCCATGTGCCTTAGGCACATCTCTGATTGGGATCTGGAGTGCCCTTATAAGTCCCTAGTATATGGTATACTATGTACCAAGGGCATAGGTACCTCAGAGGCCTGCCAGGGGCTGCAGCATGTATTATGCCACCCCTGGAAGGCCATCCAAACTGACACCACAGGTCTGCTACTGCAGCCTGGGTAAGGTGGTGCATGCACCCCTTACTGTGATATAGGTTACCTATATCACGAAATACATACACACCTAGAAACCTATAAGTCACTCCTAAGGCAGGCCTTATCAATCCTAAAGGCAGAGTGCATGGTTCCTATGTGAGAGGGTGCCCCTGCATGAGCAGGGCCCCTCTGCAGCGTTCGGAGACCATCTCTGATGCTGTTTGTAGTGCAGCCTGACCATATACTCTTAAGCGCATTATATCCTCGCGGTAAAATGCTAACTTTGGAATGGCTGCACCTAAACATGTCGTGTTTGGTGTCAAACATCTTGGAATACTACCCCCCGCCAATCCTGGCGGCGGGGGTAGCATTCCACCCTTCTAGAGGGAAAGACATGTTAACTCTGGCTTACCCGGTAACTTCTTTCTGAAGCCCTGGCATCACAAAATGGATGCTGCTGCCACAGACACAAGTCTGGCCTCCTGCTGCTGGACGAAACTCCGGCAGGGGAGGCCTGGACAATAGGTTTCCTGTTGCAGGGAGGTGTGACCACCTCCCCAGACAGGATAATGTGTATTGGGGCTGGGTGGGTGCACTCTTAGAGTGCTTTGAAGTCCTGCACTGGGGGAGCAAAAGGCTCCTCTGTGCATATGCCAGTTCAAACCAGCTCAGGGGCTACCTGCCCCTGCTCTGGCGCGAAACTGGACAAAGGGAAGTGGGTGTAGCCACCCCCTCCCTTGACCCTCCCATAGGTGGGGTCATAGAGTTAGTCCCTCCCTGTTTTACTAGTTAAAATGGGGAACCCTTGCCACAGCAAGATTAGATATCCCTGGACTAAACTTTGAAACTGAATCCTGGACCTTCGACGCTCTACATCACGATTAGAGGACTGAAGAATCTCCCTTGGGGTCAAGGAGTGACTCCCCTGCTTGGCAGGCACCAAAAACGATAACGACGGTCGCAAACTACGCCGCTCCCGCCGGAGTCCGAAGTCCCTGCAGCCCAAGAAGTGGATTTCCTGACTTCTCCAAGGCCATCGTGAGTCCCCAGCGAAGCTGAGGCAAGTGGACCCCACGAGTGACGAGGAACCGCGACCCCTGGGTACCGTGCACTATTATCGAGTGCAACCCCTTCACAACGTTCTACGAACCTGTGCTTTGGACCACGTGTGGTCCCAACCTCCAGCAGGAATCCCTCCGAAGATCAGAGGCCTACACCGTCCTGAGTGACCGTGGGCCCCTGTTGAGTGATTCCGCCCGAGGTGTCTTCGCGATCCCTTGCCAGCCGGCTCGTGGGTCCCCAGAAGACTTTCTAAAGAAACCAAAGGGCTCCCTGGTTGCTCCAGGCCTGCCCTGACTTACCCTCGCTGGGTGAGTTCCCCAGACCTTGCTGGTCTGCACCATCGACGATCTTCAGCTACATCGAGACTTGCCGTTGCCAAGGCTTGTTGGGTCCAATCCGGTCGCCGACACCGCAGCACTCGACAGACATCGTGTACCAGCCCGAATCCTGCTCCTGGTCGCCAACAACGCCTCCTGGACCTCGTGGCTGCAGAAACGAGACGACCGTCAACGCACCTGAAGCACTCGACATCGGTGGGCATCTGTCCATCGCCTTCCTGGTCACTGGCTAGTGACCCAGACTCTGTCCCCTCTGCTTTCAGGTTCTTCAGAACTCCGATCCACTCTTGGATCCACCCGGACACTTTTCTCCTGGTCGCCAGCAGCACTTTGCAGCAGATCGCCATAAGAAACGACGACGAAACCCGACCCCGAAAGGCACCTATGCACCCGGCTTCCCTGGGTGAGGTAACACGAGTACTCCGGTGCTCCCGTGGGTAGAGACTCTTCAAAGTCCTAGATCTCAAAGGGTTTTGTCCTAGTCCTCTTTAAAGTGTCCCTTTCCTCTATTTTCCCGATCCCGACTTTCTCCATAGAAGTTAACGGCGTATCGCGGTTGTGTATTTACACTGCACGCTGTCTCCCGTGGGTCCCCTGTGTCACTACCTTGGGTGGTTCCTTGTGGTCCAAGCACTTCTAGAGGCTCTAGGCCTAGTGTCTAGTTCAGTCGTGGTTCGCATACCACTTTATTGGTATATGGTTTGGTACGCCCCTAGGGCCCAAACGTGTATTTGTGCTATTACTGTGATTTAAGATCTTATAACCTATGTATTTCGAACTCTAGCCTCATAAAGAGACTAGAGGGGTGTGTTTAGTAATAAATACATATATTTTGAATATATACCTGGTGTGGTGCTCTTTCATTTGGTCACTCAAGAGATTATAGACTGGTAAAACAAGCTGCTTTACATTCCTTCAAGACTTAGCCTGAAGGCTGCTCTCCACAGCTACCACTAGGATAGCTTTCAATAAGGTTGTCTTTAACCTACCTACCATAAGAGTCGATTTGGACTGGTGCAAGGTGCCCACTATAATTAGTGGACAGCATATGCCAGGCCAACTTCTCACACACGTCAAGCTGTGTGTTTGACCAGCTCATGTATTGATCAATTGTCTGTACATGTCCATTGCTACTCAGGTTCCATCACATGCCTGACACAGCTGTATCATCCCTGTCCACATTTGTGCTATAACGATGACATACGTACAATTCCACTTAGGGTATGTATCAAGCTTGGTGCATGTGTGGTGGAATTTGTTGCGTTGCTCTGTGCGTCACATTGGTGGGTCTGTGCAACATGGTCACAGTCCGGTATGCCTGTGATCCAATGTGAAATACTTTCTGGTTATCTGTGTTCCTAGTTCACATCTCATTACAAACAAGTCATGGTGTTACCGTGCCTACTGATGTTGGTGCAGAGTTTTGTCAGTGCTAACGTCTTTTATATTGTCTATTTCCTCCACAGTGAGAGGGATTGGGCACAGCGGCACTCTTTCTTTTCCATGCTCATGACAGTGATGGGCAGAGGTGTGTGTGTTACAGTTCTGCTGCTGTGAGTTGCATGCGTCATCCGATGCAGTCCAGGATAGTCATTGTGTTTGGATTGTCCATGACAGTGAGTGATGTGTTGTGTGAATGATGCGTACAACGCAGACCGATGTGGTATTGACATGCAGCTCACAACTGCACATTTTGTGTATGACACCATGCTACAGTGTCAGCTATATGTGTGAGTCCATTCTAGTCACTGTCAGGTGTCTACTGTCAATGATGTAAATGTTAAATCACACAGAGGGCTAGAGGAGTTTAAGGACCAACGGGAACCGACTCCCCACTAATATATATATTCACAAAGAGTCGCGGGTCCAGAATACAGGATAGTTCACAACGCGGATAAAGAGATAGTGACAGGGCGGGGGATACTCCTTTATGACAGTCTCTCACACACAAAGGTGTCATGCTCATCATGGTATTCGCGTGAGAACCTAGTCCTCACTGCTGGTTACAACCTCTTCTAGCGAGGAGGAGCTCAGGATGTCTTGTTTAGGCGGTCGGTGTACTACATGAGAGATGTGTGTGACAACAAAAATGCAGTGCCATACAAAGGTGAATTAAAACTGGCTACGGGTTAGCTTCATGCAGATTTAATAACGCCTACCCAGTGTCAGGATTAAAGCAGTGAAAGCTTCGTAACACAGGGGTCGATTCAAGACCACTCTGTACTTATCAGACCAACATGTTTCAGCCTAACAGACCTAGCATAGTGTCATGGCTTCTTCAGGGTCAAAGGTAGCTACTGCAATACAAATGAATATATATAAAGTGTGATAATGAAAAACAAAGGTGTAGCTATAGTCATAGCTGAATTCACGTAGTTCGATCCGACATGTAGATCCTGTGTCAAAGACAGAAATAAAGGTCATGTCATATATACACAACAAACATATACATATACGGCAAACATATTATCACTAAATCAAACGTTAGGCCTCCATTAGTCAAACATATAAAACAATATTGCTGCTTTGAAGCGGCTTATTTAGAGTGCCATAATACAAACAGATTAATGCGCAACTCACACTAGGGCTATCTGTAGTTTACTGCATCTGTCCTGGCTACTTAGCACATAGTACCAAAGTCATTACTCGAGAAGAATGGTACGCAGTTATAACAAGAAATCTCAGAGGTAGAGAGCTTGAAAGAGCTGTCAACCGCAGTCACGACAGCGCAGCGCAGTTTAGCTATAGCTGACATATAGGTAGTGGGAGAAGACATGCTATCAAGGTATGCTGCAACAACATGTGCAGCTATTACCTATCTAAAATTATGTACAATGAGGTAGCAACGACTGCCTAAAAACAGACATCCATGCGTGGCTGGTAAAAATAATAAATAACCATCGCAACTGGAATGATTCCATATGAATGCTGAAGCTGGGGAGAGCCTAGCGCTAAGAAGACACATATCAAGTAGCCCATACTGAATGCACAGAGCATACACCCGTGAAACGCCAGGTCTGCAGTAGCAGTACTAGTGCGCAGAAGGTACGCGATAATAGCAGCAGCAGATGAGCACAGAAGTGCACAGTTAAGTGCACGAAGCATCGCCAAGTGTCGGTCCGCAGTTGTAGTGGTCCAGGAATGGGAGCTCGTGAACAGCATAGCGGTTTAAAGATCCGGGCGACTGACACCACCAGGTCAGGTCAATCGCCCGGATAACCCTTTTAAACCGCATTATGCTGTTACACGGGCTCCTGTTCCTGGACCACTGCCACAACTGCGGAGGACCGCACTCTGGCGGTAAGCTTCGTGCACTTCTAGCTTTGTGCACTTCTGTGCTCATTATCGCTGCTGCTTATTATCGCGTACCTTCCTTTGCTCCACTAGTTACTCCTAACTGCTTTCACAGACCCTGGCGTTTCACAGGTTATGCTCTGTGCATTCATTGTATAGATACTTGATATGTGTCTTCTTGCGCTTTAAACTCTCCCCCCCAGCCTTCACAGCGCATTTTCCCTTTCATATGGAATCATTCCAATTGCGATGGTTGATTTTATTATTTTTTACCAGCCACCATGGATGTCTGTTTTTCGTCCGGAGTCCGTTTTTGCCACTTCTATTTGTACATAATTTTAGATCGCATACTGCCATGTTATTGCAACATACACCTTGATAGCATGTCTTGCTCCCACAATTTATATGTCATGTATAGCTAAACTACGCACGCTTTGTGTACATTACTCCGGTTGAGCGTTCTTTCTTTTTCAAACTTTCTCTGCCCTCTTGGGATTTCTTGTTTATAACTGCCACGTACCATTCTTCTCAGGTCGTGGCTTTGGTACCATATGGCTAAGTAGCCAGGACAGATGCAGTAAACTACAGATAGCCCTAGTGGTGAGTTACGTATTAATCTGTTTGTATTATGGCACTCTAAATAAGCCACTTCAAAAACAGCAATAATTGTTTTATATGTTTGACTAATGGAGGCCCTAACGTTTGATTTAGTGATAATATGTTTGCACGTATATGTATATGTTTGTTGTGTATATATGACATGACCTTTATTTCTGTCTTTGACACAGGGCACATGTCGAACGTACTGAACAACGAATGATTCTCTGGTTCAGTATGACATAGCTACACCTTTTGTTTTTCATTATCACACTTGTATATATATTCATTTGTATTGCAGTAGCTACACTTTTGACCCTGAAGAAAGCCATGACACTATACTAGGTCTGTTAGGCTGAAACATGTTGGTCTGATAAGTACAGAGTGGTCTTGAATTTTGACCCCTGTGTTTACAAGCTTTTCCTGCTTTTTAATCCTGACACTGGGTAGCGTTATTAAATCTGCATGAGAGCTAACCCCGTAGCCAGTTTTAATTCACCTTTATTATAGCACTGCATTTTTTGTTATCACACACATCTCTCATAGGGTTTTAGTACACCCGACCGCCTAAACCAAAACATCCCTGAGCTCCTCCTCGCTAGAGAGGGGTTGTAGCCCGCGTGAGGACTAGGGTTCCTCACGCGAGGAGGTACCCCTATGATGAAGCATGACACCTTTGGTGTGTGAGGGGAACTGTCCTTAAAAGGGATATCCCCCGCCCTGTCACTTTTATCTCTTTATCCGCGTTGTGGACCCTCCCCTAGTATTCTGGACCCGGGGCCTTTTTTGTGAATAATAAATGATGTAAATGTGACATTGTGTGTGCTTGGTGCTATGTACTATGTCTGCATCTCCCCAATTGTCATTTACAAAACACACCTTCACAGGCAGGTCAGGGGACACCCCAGGGACACTGAATCTCCAGACAGTGGGAGGATACCTACAGTTCCAATGGCTGTGAGTGTAAATGTGTTTGAGTTGGCCAGTGCGTAGGTGTGACTTGCAGCCAATTCATACATCGGGACCATGTGTCAGTCATCTTGCCAAGGCATTTACTTTGGAGTGACTGGTCCCAGGGTGCAATTTGTTCGAGCAGAGAAGGTGTGTTTTGATGCGGCATTGATGGCATTTGGAGTCATTGCAGGACCTCCTTCACCCACAGTGGCCAAGTAATCCCCCATGTGGCATGCTTCCATTGCAGGGAGTCACAATTTACATTCAGGCTGTCAGTCAGTAGTTTCCTGTTTGTTTGAGCACAAGTCCCAGCAGGGCCTTGTGCTCCCCACCGCAGAGGCCATTGTCTGTGTTCTTGGTAGAGACTTTTCACTCACTGTCTTGTGGAGTATAATTCTAGGTGTGTATTTTGGTGTTTGTGTTAAGGGGTGTGTGTGTGCAAGTACCTGCTGGTAGATGTGGTCAGAGCAGGCAGTACTCCTCCCCCAGTCCAGTTGTCCCACCATGCAGCATGCTTCCATTGCAGGGAGTGTGAGTTACCTTTCAGGCTGTATGGCATTGGTGTCCTGTTGTTTGTTTGAGCCCAAGTCCCAGCAGGGCCTTGTGCTCCCCACAGCAGGGCCTAGTGTCAGCCACTTGGCAAAGCTTTTGCACTCCCTGTGAGGTGAGCATGGTTCAGTGTGAGCTTGCTGGGACATGTGGGTGGGGACTGTTGGCTGTGACTTCAACTCCCATCATGCTTTTGGCTACACCCACCTTCCCACAATACCTGACCTTACTTCCTGTGAAGCTTTTTCCCTATGTGGTGGTGTGCCTGTGCTGACAGGTTGGCAGGCAGTGTTGTCCTGGTGTTTGTTTGCACAAAAGTACCAACAAGCCCATGTGCTTCACACTGCAGAACCCAGTGTGTTTAATCTTTGTGGGAGATTTAAATGGATTCTGTGGGAATGCATTATACCAGGTGGGTTGTGTTGCGCTTGTGTTAAGGGGTGTGTGTGTGCAAGTACCTGCTGGTAGATGTGGTCAGAGCAGGCAGTACTCCTCCCCCAGTCCAGTTATCCCACCATGCAGCATGCTTCCATTGCAGGGAGTGTGAGTTACCTTTCAAGCTGTCAGGCATTGGTGTCTTGTTGTTTGTTTGAGCCCAAGTCCCAGCAGGGCCTAGTGTCAGCCATCTTGGCAGTGCTTTTGCACTCCCTGTGAGGTGAGCATGGTTCAGTGGGAGCTTGCTGGAACATGTGGGTGGGGATTGTTGGCTGTGACTTCAACTCCCATCATGCTTTCTGCTACATGCACATTCCCAGCAGCCCAACCTTCCTTCATTTTGACTCAGTTTTCCTGTGAGGTGGTGTGACGTTGTTGGCGAGATGGATGACTGTGTTTGTTGGTGATTTATGCTAAAATGCCTTGCAGTATTTGTCATTAGGTTTGTACATGTTATGTCGTAGTTCCATTTTGCTGTGGGATGGCAGGTATTGAGTTTGGGTAACTGGCATACACATCACAGGAGACTTGCCTTTATGTTGCTATGGCTTTGCTGGCAGGAATTGGTTTAACAGTCCCCTTGAGAGTGATATATGTGTATTGCCGCACAAAACTGAGTCTATTGTTTGTGTACTCACCAGGCTCTGGTATTCCTGTTAATCCATGGATGCTCTCCGGTGGTAGGATGGCCCGCACCTTCTCCTCCCAGGTCCTGAAGTGCGTTGGTCTGGCAGGAGGGCCACCGCCAGTGTCTGTGCTCAAGGCGTGATCCCTGTTGATGAGCTTCTTGACCCTCCTGCGCACATCATAGTACCTGTTCTGTATGTCGTCCCTTGTGCGCCGACAAGGAGCTTGTGCGTTAACCTTGTCGAGAATCCTCTCCCACATCTTGGTTTTCTGTGACATGGGGGTCTGTTGGACCAATGTGCCAAACAACTGTGGCTCTACCCTGAGTATTTCGCTCTATCATGACTTCCAACTCACTATCTGTGAACTTTGGATTCTTCTTGGGGGCATGGTGCTGGGTGGTTGTGGTGATTGATGTGTGTGTGAGGGTGTAAGTGAGTGTGGTGGCTGTGAGTTTGTCAGTGGATATGTGATTTGGTTTTTGAGTGGTGCAAATGGTGTAGTTGTTGTGTTTTGTGTGTGTTGTGGTGTGTCTCTGCAGTGTGGTGGGGTTGTCTGCTGTCCTATGCCTGTAGTTTGCAAAGGATCATGGTAGGGATTTCTGGCCTTTATATAGTTGGAGTTGTGGGTGTGTCTTTGTTCCTTTTTTAAAAAAAAAATTTATTTATAAATTGCCTGTGTCATTGCTATTTTTTTTTTTAATCTTATTTCCTTTGCTTGTGTTGTGCGTGATGGAGACGTTCGTTTGACCGGGTCGGACGCTGCCTGTGGCTCGCGCTGGGTGATCCGAGTCTGTCACACTGACAATCTGCTGTGTTTCGACGTTGGGGTATGCCTCGGACACGAAGGGCTCTATTGTTTGCTAGTCACTATTTGCTGTACGTCTCGGTTTTCATGCTCGTGCTCCGTGCGAGTCGGTCACGTTTCACACGTATTGTATCGTACTACGCGACTCGTGCATCGCGGGTACGTTTTGCTCGCGTCAAATCCTAATGCGTGTCGGTCGGTACGATTCCTGGTCACTTTACGGGTGAATCAATGATTACCGAACGGGTCGGGCGTGCGGCTTGTGTTCCGTGCGGGTGGGTTGTAATTCACACACAAGGCATCGTACTGCGCGGGTCGGACGGCGCTGGTCCGTGTCGGTCGGTCTCCATTCCAGGTCCGAGTCGGTCGGTACGGTTTACGACCGGAATCGGCCCCTTAGAAGGGTGCTTGACTCTGGGAAAGTGCTGGATAGTGGTGGGTGCAAAGTTACTAATCCTACTCCAACATGTGCTTGGCTCTGAGAAAGTGCTAAATGTTTATTTTTAGGTTATAAATATTTATTCTACATTTTAATATATCAACAGATAACTACAGCATCCATCAACAGCTATAAAAACAACAATATATTTTCTAAAAAAATAACCGACAGAAGACCTTCTGAAAATTATTTGAAAAGGTATTTTGTTTTAAATATTTACACGAAAAAGAACTAAAGCAATGATATTGTTTGAAAAACAAGTTTGCAAAATAGAATTACATCCAAATTACATTTTTCAAACAATTTAAAGATATTTTTTCTTCCAGATTTTACAACTAGAAACGTCAAAACATTTCTAAAAGTCAAGCATCAAAACAAGAAACATCACAAGGTAATTTTTAGTTCCAAAAAAATATGTCAATAAAGTTTTTGAACCGTAAAAAAAACAATAATATTTTAATTCAACAAAATGCTCTTCTCCAAAAGATAAATTCCTTTTGAAGGTAAATAAATATGTTAATCTTCACATACTTAGGGGCCAATTCCGATCTCGGCCGGAAGCTCACCGAACGGGATTCGCCCGGGAAAAATACGAGCCGTGCGCGTTTTTACCGACCGACTTGTACAGCTATCCGAACGAGCTAGTACAATGCGAATGTATGCGTTGATTCCGACCGACTCGTTTCCGGGTCTGAACCGCTCCGACTGACCCATACGGACACGACTCGCACCACACAATGGAGACGTTACCCGACCGAGCAAGTACGATGCGCGCTTCGAACAGCCCGACCGACTCGTACCGTCCGGCTCCAAAGAGCTGTCGGAGCCGGACCCCTTCACCCGTAGCCTTGTGAGTCGCACACAGGGGGGACCATGGGTCCCCCCTACACATGCATGTACGGTGCGGGTTGCACCGACGCGTACCCGGTGTAGGGGGCGCTCTTGTTCAGCGTACTCCATTCAGTCAATGGGAGCCCGTGTACGCGTCGCACGACCGGCTCCCATTGACTTCTATGGGAACCGACCGAATCGAGTCCGGCAGCATACGGCCGCATCGTACTCGTTCGGTCGGACTGCAGGAGTCCGGTTCGGTCGGAAATCTCTCCGGGTCCGGCTCGGTCGGAGAGATATCCATCCCAGATCGGAATCGGCCCCTTAATATTGCAAAATAAACACAAATGTATTTGTTCTGTAAAAACACAAAAGTATTGTAAAAAGTCAAAACATTAACCTGTTCTTCCATAACCAAAAATATGTTATTCTATTTCAGGTAAACATTTTAAATTTTTCCCAAACTCCTAACAATGACTTTTTTTTCTACTATTTCAGACCACAATAAAATTTAAACTGGTAAAGAAATTGAAAACCACAACCAAAACCTTTCAAAAAAGGTAAGATTACTGAAACAATAAACAATAAAATTACTTAACCATGTTTCTCTCCCTAGTAAACTTTATTAAAATAACATAAGACTAATAAAACAAATAACATATTCTTCCTTTCAGAATCAACTAATTAACAAAACCGTCCACCAAAGTATAAGCATCAAGCAACATCTAGTCAAAAGGTAAGAAACTAGAAATATTTATCATTAAAACAACCTAACCATTTTTCTCTCCCAATTAAGCTTTTTTTAAATAACATTTCCTTAAATTTAGCAATGCAACACGTTTAAAACATTAAATATAACTTCAAAAAGCATTTATTTTAAACTGTTCAATAAATTGCATAAATTGTACCTGTATATTTTTTCCCTAAACAGGTAAACACAAGAAATTATAAAGAAAGTAACTTTTTTTTTCTTTTTCAATCCATCACAGAAAATGACGTCAAATCAAGCCAAATATATAACATCAAGCCGGGGAAACTGTTTACTCAATCATAGTGGGTATGTTTATTGTAAGGAGAGACTATCTGAGCCCAGGTGTCATTGGAGGTGTGTGCAATACTACTCAACCCATTGCACAGGCAGAGCGGTTACTCTTGGTGACTCAGTTTTAAGAACCACAGAACATAACCACTCTGCCTCTGCAATGGAGATTGAGGTAAGAGAAACATTACATGAAATTAAAGAAATTGCATCCACCTCCAATGAACCCTGTGGTGCAGTTCTGAGGGAGGTAGCCCAACACATTCCACCACATGTTGCAAGTAGTATACCCACAATTCCTAATCTGAGAAGAATTGTTCAACGTAAAAACCAGGCAAGTAACCCACAAAGAGTAACACCCCAAACCTATTCTGACATAATCATTCCACCTGAACTCTCTGTAACTGTTACTAATGAACCATTCCTTTTGCATGACAACAAAAACCCTCAAAAGAGAATTCTAATCTTTAGCACACCCCATAATCTTGTAAGGTTGGAGAACAGTGATATTTGGATGATGGATGGAACGTTTAAAAGCACGCCCCATCCATTCACCCAAATATACACTATTCACGCATATATTAATAACACAGTAGTTCCCTTAGTTTACAGTTTACTCCCTGATAAACAATCCTCAACATACACTGAATTATTGTCAGTGATAAAAGCTAAAACATCCAACAAAAGTCCTAGAAAAGTACTAATTGACTTTGAACTACCTATGATTAATACTATAACCAAATTGTACACGGATACCCAAATTCAAGGATGTTTTTTTCACTTTTCACTGGCATATTGGTGAAAAATTAAAAAAACATCCTTAATTGAGGATTATATATCAGATAGCAAACTACAGTTTGAACTAAAAAAACTAACTGCCCTTTGCTTTGTTCCTCCTGACAGAGTAGACGAGTACTACACTTCAATTACAGAATCTGAATACCTTACCTCAAACGAAGATAAATTGGCACCTATTCTAAATTATTTTGAAGACACATGGATTGGCCATCTAAGCAGGTCGGGTCGCAGGAGGAAGCCACGTTTCCATGTAGAGTGGTGGAACTGCTACACGTCCTGCTTAGAGGGAGGAGCAAAAACAAACAATGCCATAGAGGGATGGCACAACTCCTTCAATAAATCAATTGGCAAACCTCATCCTAATTTCTATCATTTCTTGGAAATTTTGAGGAAGGAGCAAAGTTTCCAAGAAATGAGAATGTCGCAATCATTAACAGGTAGTCTGAACCCACATATTTCTAAAAGAACAAAGGAAATGTCTGAAAGACTATTGGGTGTAATTCAACAGTTTACCTTGATGGTGGCTTCAGACTACCTTGATAATCTTGCACACATCCTCCATTTCTAACCCACACTATCTTCTTACTTGCCTGTTTTGCCCTAAAAACTAACACTAATACATTTGGCATTTTTTTAAACATTTTTAAATTAATACTAAATGTCGGGTCTCCTTACCTTCAGATGTCTTCTTTTTTTCAACTCTTGGACTTACGTTCCATCCATTTTTTCACCAAGAGTCCTTTTGTTTTAGAAAATCCATTACCAATAATTTTGTTGCAAAAACGCAACAAAATTCAACGATGCAATCCAATCTATTACGAAAACAATCCCATTACGATTCCATGTTCCATAATCCTCGCCGAAAAACCATCTCGAAAAAATGTAATTCGCAGATCCAAAATCCAAAAACCAAAAAGAAGTGGATGTAAAAATATCCCATCTTCTATTTTCCAAACTGGGATATTTTTTTTAAATCATATTAAAAATACATCTAACTGCGACGACGATAAATACTTTTTTTTTTTTTAAAACCCGTTGCAAAAAGAAAAATATATACCTTTCGAAACACTTTTGTTTATTAAAGTTTTTAATGTTTATATTGTAAACAACTTTATTAAACAAAAATCGTTTAAAAAAAAAGAGACCCGACGTGGGCCTACTACTGCAACCTGTAATGGAGTGAAATAGTTGGTTAACACACAACAAAAGTACCTAACACACATCTACTACATCTATCTACCTCCCTCCTCTCTCCTTACAATAAACATTACCACTACACTATGGGGTCAATTCCGATCTCGGCCGGAAGCGCACCTAACAGTATTCGTCCGGAAAAAAACCAAGCCGAACGCGTGTTTCCCGACCGATTCGAACAGCCGTCCGAACGAACAAGTACGATGTGCATAACAGCCCAGATTCCGAGCGAGCCGTACTCACCCATTACAGCTCCTGTTCGCCGCCCGAGCCGGATCCGTAAACGTCCAATCGAGTCGCACGGAAGCAAATACACAGCACCTTCTGGCCGGACTAGTACGATGGGCCTTCCGTACGCGCCGAACCCGTCGCTACGTCCGGCACGTCAGAGCATCCGGGAGAGCTGCACATAAGCTCCGATTTGCGCCACAAGACGATCCACGGCTACGAGACGAACAAGCCAGCGACGAGTACGAGTTGAAGCCACGAGAAACCCGAACGAGACAAACAAACCATGAATCCCATCGCGCAGGTCCTACCAATACTCTACATCTATTACCGGGACCGGTACGGACGCGTACGGCGAAGACGGTAAGTCAAACACCCACTACACAAACAAACCACACATACCCAACATATGTCACACACACATAGGGATGCAGAAATGACGTACACCAGAAACAGCAGAACCATAGGGGCGGGATGGCTACCACCAATGCCATACACACCCATAGGGGATGGATGCCTACCACTACCACCACCCCTACTCAGGGGGCCTGGATGCCTACCACTACCACCACCCCTACTCAGGGGGCCTGGATGCCTACCACTACCACCACCCCTACTCAGGGGGGCTGGATGCCTACCACTACCACCACCCCTACTCAGGGGGCCTGGATGCCTACCACTAACACCACCCCTACTCAGGGGGCCTGGATGCCTACCACTACCACCACCCCAACTCAGGGGGCCTGGATGCCTACCACTACCACCACCCCTACTCAGGGGGGCTGGATGCCTACCACTACCACCACCCACTCAAGGGGGATGGATGCCTACCACCAACACCACCCCTACTCAGGGGGGGCTGGATGCCTGCCACTACTACCAACCCCACTCATAGGGGGATGGATGCCTACCACTACCACCACCCCTACTCAGGGGGCTGGATGCCTGTCACTACTACCATCCCCACTCATAGGGGATGGATTCCTACCACTACCACCACCCCTACTCAGGGGGGCTGGATGCCTGTCACTACTACCATCCCCACTCATAGGGGGATGGATTCCTACCACTACCACCACCCTTACTCAGGGGGGGCTGGATGCCTGTCACTACTACCATCCCCACTCATAGGGGCCTGGATGCCTACCACTAACACCACCCCTACTCAGGGGGGCCTGGATGCCTACCACTACCACCACCCTTACTCGGGGGGCTGGATGCCTACCACTAACACCATCCCTACTCAGGGGGGCCTGGATGCCTGTCACTACTACCATCCCCACTCATAGGGGGCTGGATGCCTGTCACTACTACCATCCCCACTCATAGGGGGCTGGATGCCCACCACTACCACCACCCCTAAACATAGGATGGGAAATGCATGACACAACCAGCATACTCCAACATAAGGAACGCCTGGAAATACATCCCACCAACACCATGACAAGCGTGTGTAGTCTGTGTCAAATGCCCACAACACTGAACATGTCATTGAGCATACAATGTGACCCCCAATCACATGTGTCACACATAAATTTGTGTGGCCTCCATAATGCAAGCAGAACATGACCACTGTGGCAATGGGGTATAACACCCCATCAACAGAGTGACCAAAAGGTAAGTCTGGGGTCCATAGCTGAAGCCCAATTGAACAGTGTGGCAATGGGGTCTAAACACCCATCACCACAGTGACCAAAAGGTAAGTCTGGGGTCCATAGCTGAAGCCCAATTGAACAGTGTGGCAATGGGGTCTAAACACCCATCACCACAGTGACCAAATGGGAAGTCTGGGGTCCATAGCTGAAGCACATTCTGAACATTGTGGCAATGGGGTCTAAACACCCATCACCACAGTGACCAAAAGGTAAGTCTGGGGTCCATAGCTGAAGCCCAATTGAACAGTGTGGCAATGGGGTCTAAACACCCATCACCACAGTGACCAAATGGGAAGTCTGGGGTCCATAGCTGAAGCACATTCTGAACATTGTGGCAATGGGGTCTAAACACCCATCACCACAGTGACCAAAAGGTAAGTGTAGTAATGGTAAAAGCTGCAAATGCCAAACTGCATGGAAGATTCCTGGTCACAGAACAACAAACACATCTGTGGCATAGTAGTGCTTGTGTCCCATAGCAACACACATTTGGTGAGGCAAACAGTGCAGTGCAAATAAGATATACCTTTGGCCATGTGCAGACAAACATCACCCATGGGGGCTGACATTGTCAACATCCCTCAATAACACAATGACAGAAGTGACCATCATAATGCAGCCCCACATATCTGCACCAATGGACACACAAATGTAGATATCCTTTGGAGACTGTAGATGTCAGGTGAACAAATACCATGCCATGGCAGCAATGGGACATACAAACCATGATCATTGTGCTGACTGATGACCTAGGAGTCCCAGGGACAGCAGGGGAAAGCCAACAAACAACATACAGCCAATGGCACACTAAAGACATGCCAATGCAGTGGTGCAGATGCACAAACACAAACAGGCAGCCTCACACTGCAGATCAAACACAACAGGTGATGGGGGGTGTGCCAGTGTCCCCAGGCAACCACACAACACATGAGGAGGCCTGAATCACAATTACACAGATGTGTATACAGTGCCACACAAAAGTCACTCATGGATCGGATCCCCCTATGTGGGCAAACAGGCATTGTTAGATGAGAGGGAGCTCAAATTACACATGTCACACAAGCTTGTAGGAACAGCAAATAACACAGCAAGAGACAGACCCACCACAGCACTACCCCCAGAGACCCCACATCGTGGTGACCGTGGCCTGCATGATGATCCCACTGTGATGACAAAGCTAGATGTCGTTCACACTGTGAACCACAGTCATGTGTCCTGAGTAACAAACTACAATCACACCTACACAAGCACAAATCAATCAGCACGGCCTGTCAGCCAAGGCCAACATGGAGGCAGGGGTCTAGCCGTGCAACAACTCTCATTTGCACACACTCAACACCACACACCTTGATCTCCAACAATGTGCAGCAGTGAAGCTCACATGGACTGGTGACATTGCACATGCACCCATGACAATCCCAGGGGTGGTGTTGGGAACTAAGGTGCAGAAACCCATCACACATGGCCAGTCTACAAGACTCGTGAATGTCTGACACACTGCACAGTACGCTGTACATGGGCATGATGTGAAATCCACCACAATCAATGTGATCCCGGACACAGTCACACACCAATGAAGAAGTCAAGGTCACCCACAAAGAACACACATAGACAACTTCCAACATTGCAGCTCTGACCCAGAGGAGTGGCAGCAGTCACACACACAACGTGTCACAATCACTGAAAGCTAACACAAACTGGAAATTACATGACTTGTGTAACCAACAAGTGCCAAGGGGAATCCTGACTGTGTCTCATCTGCGTTTGCCCACAAACTCAGCCCTGACAGCAAACACACCTATGGATGACACCCTGATGACCAGTAATGTGCCATGCACCCACATCCCAGAGAACCCAGGGCGAAGATTATGGTGGAACATAGGTCAACTCAGCAAGCATCACAAACAGGAACATCACTAGGGATCCCAGCCTGTGTTGCAAAACGGAAGTGAACACACACAGACATGCTCACACAACACACACCTTGGGCTCAGGCAATGTCACAGAATTACACACTGCCATGAGGGCACTCCACTCCTGTGTAAGGAAAGCTGTGCCATACGTTGTCTCTGCAGGGCTCTATCATATCAGCAGTACACTTGGTCACTCAGTCATCAATTAGCACAAAATGAAGGCCCTCGTCACATCAGCCTGGTCATGGCAGTGTCACCGACACCATCTGCACAGATCCAACACACATGTATAGCAAGTTGCACTGATCACACAGATGAGTCCTTCCCCATTGATGCCCAAACTTGCATGTCCAGTGGAGATGGTCACACGGTCAGGGAAATAGACAAATTGAACAATGGCAACCACAACAGATGTGCAGGGGTATAAGCCACAGATGTGACATTGCAAATAAATGTAGGAAATCCCATTGCCAAATATTGAAAACATGACACCCTCTTATTGCTGCAAAGGATGACATGGATACACACCAGGATAGGACACATTCCCCCTGGACCACATGGGGTCCTGCACAGTAACACTTCATTTCCCTGATATCAAAAATCACCATCAGTGCAGCAAGGGCACGGTTAGCATCATCAACATCATGTACATCAGAAGCAAAACCACTAGAGAACAGAAAGTAGCTTTATTCAGCATTCATGTGTATAGAAGTGAAAGTCCAGAAATATAACAAAGGCCAATGGCCAGTCCAAAACAATAGTCCAAACAGGGTGACAGTGCCAGATGTCACCCTTTGCATGCCTGCACTGATATGGACCAGGGACATTCCCCTCGGAGGGGCATACGGGGGGGCAGGCCAGGCACCGCAGGGACAGGATCAGGGCTCACCAGAAGGAGGCAGGGAAGGGGTGGTGGGTGCTGGAGAGTCATTGACGACTGCAGTGGAGGCGTCTGACATGGTGTGTGCCGGCACAACTGTGGGGCATGATTCAGATGGTGTGGGTGCCGGCACGACTGCAGTGGGCTGTGCAGATGGAGTGGACAGGTTCCCCACTGCAGTGCCCAAGTCAGACAGGGTGGTAGTGAACTCCACTGCAGTGCCTATCCCCAAGGGAGTAGAATGGGGTTCAGGTAAGGTGGGCAGGACAGAGGGGGAGGACATGCTCTCCACACCAGTGGCACAAACAAGCGCAGCGGGGGGTGTGGTGCTGGAAGAGCAAGTGGTAGGGGAGAAGGCCGGATCTTTCTGGGGATGGTGTATCTGTGGGTGGGGGAACCTGGGGCAGGGTGTGGTGGGGGAACCTGTGGAGTGGGGGCCTGAGGGATGGAGGAAGGAGACTTGGTGGTTGAGCTGCAGGGTGGTGGCGGGGTCTTGCTCTTCCGGGTCCGGGGGACTTGCGGATGGGGGCCTCAGTCTGTCTGCGCCTGGGGGAGGGTGTCCGGGGGTGAGGGGCACTCCCCTCTGTGTGGGTGGACTTCCTCTTCCCCCTGTATGCTGGATCAGCTGGATTGGAGGGAAGAGGCCGAGGTCACAGAGGAAGAGCTGCTGTGTAGGTGGGGTTGCAGGTGAGGCAAGGGAAGGGGCCTTGGAGGGAGAGGTATCGGAGGACTGCGGAGTGACTGTGGATGCCTGTGTGTGTGTATGTACCCCTTCCCCTGTGGGTGTGGTATCAGTCCCCTGAGGATGCCTGCGTGCACGTCTTGTTTTTGTAGTGGGTGTGTCTGTGCTGCTCGTGTCTGTGTGTTTGGGTGAATGTGCAGGTGTGCATGTGCTTGGGACAGGTAGGGTGCCAGGAAGTGTGGATGGGGCAGAGGTAGGAGGGGTGAGGGACTGTTGGAGGAGGGACACTGCTGCCGTCAGGGAGGAGTCCATGGACCTATTGCTCCTCTGTAGGGCAGACATGCCCGATGAGATGCCCTCCATGAACGACACCAGCTGAGTCAACAGAGTGGTGTGGGCATGGAGGACACTCAGCATTGCTGTCTGCCCTACATGGAGCTGGCGAAGTAGGTACACAGACTCCTCACTCAGGGCAGCAGGGGACACAGGGGCAGGGGCTGCGGTGCCTGGCACAAAGGAGACATGCTCCCGAACACGGGAGCCTCCACGGACCTCTGGAATGGGAGCCAATGGGAGGGCGGTGGTGGTGGTGGTGGCGGGGACAGCAATAGTAGCTGGGGTGTGGTGGCTGCTGACACCCGCCTCCACAAGGGAGTCATCCTCCGAGCTGCTGTGGTCCTCAGCTGAGGTGGATGGTGCTGAGGACTCCTCGGTGTGGCTCCCCTCGCCCTCCGTGCCACTGGGTCCCTCCGACCACTCCTCGGCTGTTGACCCAGTCTGGCTCTGCGGCTCCTCCTGGTCCGTGGAGCTGTCCCCTCCTGTGGCCGTGGATGTATCTGCAAACAATTAGGGAAACAGACAGACATCAGTCACCTGCACTAACCGCACAAAACCACAGTAAGTACAGCACATTACAGAGCAAGCCCTGGCATCCTTAGTTGAACATTGCCAAAAGTGCCCAAACAGAGTAGGAGAAGCCAATTGTCAGTCTGATGGTCAACCATGGCACTCACATCCCTCCTGGCCTTGCACCCATCGGTCTGGTGTCTGTCGGATGGCAATACCCCAGTGTGGACACATGCACCACCTACACAGTAGTTGGACAGTGCAGAGGACACGGTGAAGTATGTGAACATGCACACATCACAACTCTTGCCACTGAGTCAGTACAGGTGTCCGGATAAAGGGATGGCCAGAGTCTATATTTGAAATGCATGTGATGCATACCAGCACCAGACACCATGATGCACCCATGTCCTGATAGTCAATGCCACAATGGGGTGCATGTAGCACATGTCACTCCCCTGCAGGATCACTCTTAGGAAGTTCAATACCATGGCACAGGCATGCCTGCAAAGTCATACATCACTGTCTCCAGTCACATGGGCAGGGCTGCCAGACAACAACAGTCTGCACTGTGTCACAATTCTAGGTCATGGGGAATGCAAGTCCTGTAGCCGACAAGTGCACATGTCCATCCCCCACAAACCACATCATCTGAACTCTCATTTGTCCACGTCATACCAATTGGACATATGGGAGACATGAAACACAACCCTCGGAACCTGAGCACCTCACAATCTGCTGTGAATGGGAAACAGCTGCCTGAACTACACAGTCGCACACCCCAGTATGCACGGTCAAGTGGTCAAACACCTATATGTCACACAAGTATCGTCTCCTATGGTCACATCTCGGGTGGCATGCTGAGCCCTAACCGATAAACACCCCAGTAGTCCAGACAACGAAGCCACAGCACAATGACACAGAGGCAGACACCTGAGGGAACATTTCACTGAGCACAACGTGTCAGCTGATACACAGGAGTGGGAGTACAGAGTGTATTGCATGGCCTGGAGTAGGCATGACTGTCCTGCTCCACGTGAAAGAGGGATGAGCCCAGGACAGTAGGCAGGTGGCTAAGCATGTGTGACACACTTGATATACATACTCCTGAGGCCCAGACATTGTTCCCACCCGCAGCATGGGTGTGTGCCAAATACCCCAGGCACATGTGGTGAATCAGATCAGCAATTGGACCACATATCAAAGTAACACGCAGATTACATGTCAGAACTCAGGCATTGTGTAAGCAATGGACCCACCCATGAAGCCCACCACAGAGTTACGTGAACAAATGCTGTCCCCCACCTTGAGCTAAGCAAAATGCAAGGACACAGTACCCAAGTGACACAATTTCCTGACTGTAAGGGCCACACCTGGGCATCAGATGAGGAGTGGGCAGTGCACAATTGAGGGACATGGGTCCTGGACCACATCACTGATGTACTGTTGGAGTTTAAACAGGCCAGAGGAGGGCACATAGCATGTCAGACAAAGCTCACAGTGCAGTCATGGACTCACCCCCTCCTTGCTGCTGTCTGCCCTTCAGCTGCCCATCCAGATCAGGGAAGACCACCGCCAGGATCCTGAGCATGTGGGGGGTCAGGGTCCGGTGTCCGCCCCTCCTGCGAGGAGGCGACAGCTTCAGCTGGACCCTTGCGATCCTCCGGGTCCAGCCCCGAAGGTCCTGCCACCTCTTCTGGCAGTTGCGGATCCGGCACTTGTAGACCCCCACAGACCTTACTGCCCGGGTGATGTCCAGCCATATTTCCTGCTTCTGGTGGGCATCAACCTGTGAGAATGACAAAGTGTAAAGGCCATTACTACACATGCAACAAATCCATGCATCACACATTTGGATATACATGTCTCAATCACAGGGGCACATGATGTACACGGGCAGTGCAAGGATGGCTATGAGCAGTTTGCCAGCAGTTACTACATGGTATCATTGCCTGGGAAGTAAAACCTTGTTGGAATGCACTGTTACTGCACTATACCTGTTCAGTGCATGTAACTACACACTATGGGGGTGACAACTACTCAGTGAGCCTGCTAGCCAGTGGCGTGCAGACTGTAAGTCTGGCTAGTCAGACAACATGCACATTTGTAAGGCAGTGGACAGCACACTCACCTGCTCCCCTGCTTTCCCATACAGCTTGCTGTACTGTGGAAGGAGGCTGTCCAGCAGGGCCTGGTTCTCCTCAGTGCTGAAGGCTGGGGCTCTCTCCACAGTACGTGCCATTGCAGGTTCCAGAGGGTGCAGAGACAGCAGCAGTGGTGGTGGCAGATGTCGTCCTGGAGCATGTAGTGCAGGCAAGTGAGCTCTCAGGGGAACAGCCAGCATTATATGTGTGCTGCTGAGGCAGATACTGTCCCATGTGTCCAAAGTGATAGGTCCAAGTCGTTTGCATCTTCTGAATCTGGCCAATCCATGGAATTGCACCACTTACACACGCCCACAGCATCCTTCAAAAGTTCAACTTCATGACACCCATGAATTTGCAACATTGTTGTGGGTGGCCAACTGAATTCACAGCATCAGACTCGTTAAACATTTGAAAACGCGTCCGTTGCCATGCCAGGCCATAGCCAATGCGTGCGCACCGATTGGTCCATTGCTGTACAACGCGTATTCCGGGTACAACGCGTACCCGCACATGTCTGATTCAATGGCCAGTGCGTGCACACCGATCGGTCCATTGATGTACAACGCGTACCCGCACATGTCAGATTCAATGGCCAGTGCGTGCACACCGATCGGTCCATTAATGTACAACGCGTACCTGCACATGACAGATTCAATGGCCAGTGCGTGCACACCGATCGGTCCATTGCTGTACAACACGTATTCCGGGTACAACGCATACCCACACATGACAGATTCAATGGCCAGTGCGTGCACACCGATCGGTCCATTGCTGTACAATGCGTATTCCGGGTACAACGCGTACCCGCACATGTCAGATTCAATGGCCAGTGCGTGCACACCGATCGGTCCATTGCTGTACGACGCTTCCCTGTACAGGTCTCTCGCATATGTCACCATGCTTGTCACTGGTGAATGTATGCCAGTAACATATACTTGCCAGGGACTCTGGGGCACACCTACAACACCACAGCCTGTCCACACTGTATCCTAAGGCATGTAAGGCTGCATTACCTTTTCTGTGTATGGGGGTCAACATGTGGTTTTTGGGGTGGCACTTGGGTGCAGCCACTCCCAGGCTGTGCACGTGTTAATGGGGACAGGTTCCTTTGTGTGTTGTGCACATGACCACTGTGATGTGCAACTGTTCATTTCAGAGCATGTGGCATGGTCACATTTCACGGTTGTGTATGTGTATGTCATGTCACATACCCCTGAGTCCCATGTGGGACGGTATGTACGTCACAGGGTGACCCATTGCCACAATAGTGATGGCCCTCCACAGTCTGTGTGCATGTTGTGTATACAATGTCTCTGATTCCATGTGCACAATGGGAGACAGTCTCCACATCCACGTTGTTTGTGCATGGCCTTTGATGTTGTGCGTGTGTGTGTCACAGACATCCATGTCTGTCCTGCCGAGGCAACAGGGAGCACTACCTGTGGGGGTCATGGTTGTTTTGCTGTGGTGTAATCATGATGCACCATGTCATGCCAGTGTCCATGTGGCAATACAGGGTCCCTGGGAATCTACCTGTCAATGAGCTGTGATGCCTGGGGCACATCTGTCCTCACATGTCACTGTGGTGTGTGTTTGGAACGTGACAGCAGTACATGGGTACTGTGACACAGCCTAATGATATCCCATAGCACAACCTGGGACTTGTTGAGGACACATGTTGAACTGTGATGTTAGATGTTGTCCATTTCGGTGCCATACATGTCCTTACGGAACTGCACACACATCATGTACTTGTGTCTCGTAATGTTGTATCATGTGATGTTGAGTCTGGTCTATGCCACATATGTGGGGTGACTGACAATCTTTCTTTCCTCACCTATGCACTGCAGGGCACCAGCTGTCCATAGACCATTCCCTGACCTTGCAACGATGGTGGAACGTGACTGCATCCGACGGTACCGCTTCACCAGGCAGCTGATTGAGGATTTGGCAGTGCGCTTGGCACCACATTTGCAACCTGGCCGGCCGTACCCTACAGCGCTGACCCCCAAGGTGAAGGTGATGGCAGCCCTACACTTCTTTGCCACCGGTACCTTTCAACACACTGTGGCGACTGCTGGTGGGATGTCACAGACTATGTTCAGCCGTGTGCTACGCGATATTTTGGAGGCAATGTTGAGATGTCTGAACCAGTACATCTATTTCCCTAAACGTCACCAACTCACTGACGTCAAGAGTGACTTCTATGCCCTGGGGAGGATGCCACATGTCATTGGCTCCATTGATGGGACACATGTGGCTTTGGTACCACCACAGGCACATGAGCAGGCATACAGGAACCGTAAACATTATCACTCGATCAATGGCCTGGTGGTATGTCTTGCAGATATGAGCATCTCACATGTGTGTGCCCGTTTCCCTGGTTCGGCACACGATGCCTTCGTGATGAGGAGTAGTCGCATCCCGAGGATGATGTCACAGATGCGGAACCAGCGTGCCTGTCTTGTCGATGTGTACTGACTTTGTACCATTGTGTGTGTTCTGCTATGTTGTGTTCCGCACTCTTCTCCAACTCAGCTAATGTGCAATTGTCTGTCTGTAGGTGACTCCGGATACCCCAACATGCCGTGGTTGCTGACACCCCTCAGGAACCCTGTGACACCAGCCCAGATGCGCTACAATGAGGCACATGGTCGGACCAGGAGAGTGATCGAGCGGACATTTGGTCTCCTGAAGAGCCGCTTCCGCTGCCTGGACAAGACAGGAGGGGCCCTCCCATATGCCCCAGCAAAGGTGTGCAAGATTGTCATCGTCTGCTGCATGCTACACAACCTGGCAGTGCGGAAGGAATTGCCTCTCATCCTGGATGACGATGACCAACATCCGCCACCTGTGGAGGATCCTGGCCTGGGCCACGATGCCAGTGATGATGATGATGATGATGGTGATGTCCGCACACAGCTCATCACCAGCTTCTTCAGCTGAATGTGAGTATCCAGAGATGTCATGTCAATGATTTGAGTTTGCATGATATGTGTTGGTGGTGCTCTGTTGCTGTTTGAGTGTGGCCATGTGCTACTTGACTGGATGCGTGCAGCGATGTGTCCTTACAGGTAGTCTGTACTCCCCAACAGTGTTGACATGCTAACTTGTTTTTGTGTAGGTATCTTGTGACATGTATTGGGCATGAGTATTGCAGTTCTGTCCTGTTCTTCAGTGCTTTTGACTGTGTGTCATGTCTGTCCTTCACAGGGCGCTCTCAGAGTTGTTTGGTCAACTCGGATCCCCCGACACCATGATTCAACTTCCAGGGTGGAAGCAGTCGTTTCCCTACAGGTGATGTGCCCCACACCCCTGGACTTTCTTTCTTCTACACTTGTTGGCTGTGTGGCCACTGCCACGTGGGATTACCTTGCATCTGTGGTGGAAACAACATGTTGCAAATGTGTAATAAACCTGTGCTTCACTTTGGGATGTGCGTTGTCTGTGTTCACACTTCTGACTGACATTTGCTTACTGCACCTGTGGGCTAGTTAACACAGACTCTGAATAGGTGTGGTGTCTGTGCATTCCGCAATATTTCCTGGCAACATCAGTGTAGGCGATGAGTCCGATGGCCCTGGTGTCTATGTGTTGTGTGGCCCTAGTGGTGTGTCTCCCTCATATGTGTCACGTCACCATGAGTCACATGACGGTGTTGAACTTGCTGTGGCAGTTAGCATGCACGGTGTCATTTAGCAGATCATCATCTCCGTGACGATAACAACGTTGGAATAACAACAGTCGCAAGTATGGTGTATTGGTGAGTTTATTACATACATGTGTGAGGTTAGTGCACAGGATGGTGGGTGCTGTACATTGGGATTGGGATCCAAAGTTCCCAGGTGAGTTGGAAGTCTTGGTAGCAGAAATGTCCAGGGTAAAGTCAACAGTGATCTGATACATTGGTCCAACTTGAACTCCCCATGTCATGTGGGTGAGTTGTGTTGCATTCGACAGGGTGAACAGTTTGCACACAAAGGAGAATTTCCAGAACAGGTGTTGGCTTCCTGGGGGATGTACATGGCCATCGACCTCTCAGTTTTCCTTCCTCGGACGACCCCTCTTCTTTGGGGGGGACCCTCACGTGCAGGCTGAGGCAGTGCAGGGGACTCTCTGCCAGAGTCCTCCTCCCACCCTGTGGCAGTTGCAGGTGTTGCAGCACCAGATGTTGTGGGCACACAGGGAGGTGTGGCCATGTTGGTGCTAATCTGGCGGAGGCATGTCAATATGTCCCTATGCACCGCTGTCAGTTCTTGCAATGTGTCCCACTTGGAGTCCATGCCAGACATGTGTGTCTCCACACGGGCCATGTGTGTCTCCACACGGGACATGTGTGAGTCCAAGTGGGCATGATGGACAGCCTGCTGCTGTTGAATGTCCTTGAGGATCCCCACTACCTGGGTGACCTCTCCGGTGCTATTCTCGTACGCATCAGCAATGCGTACCAGTTGTGGGTCATCATGCAGTCCAGACCCCTCTGCAAACAGCGACCTATGTCTACCACCCCTCCCACCACCCCTGGCGACATGTGCGGGACCTGCGGTGGCACGCACAGATGTCCCTGGGCCCCCTTGGGGGTTGTTACTGGGGTCGTTGTCCGTAGCTCGACGTTGGGCCAGGGTCCCTGTGCTGCTGTCATTGGTGGTCCTTGGTCTGTTCATGTCGGCGGGGGTGGTCTGTGTGTTGGCAGTTGTTGGAGGAGTGGGTGCAGGGGGTGCAGATGTTGGTCCTGCTGGTGCTGCATGACGACTCACACCGGAAGTGCCAGGTAGGTCTTCGCCATCCGAGGAGGGCAGAGGCTGTTCCACACCAGTGAGCTCAGTGTCCCCCGGAGCCTGGGACTGGGACTCCTCATCGTCTGCTGCTGTGTCCCCATCATCACCTGTTTTTGGAAGAGACACACAATGTATGTTATGTTTCTACAGGCATCAATGGTTCACACACCTGACAGTTGTGACTGTACCTCTGGATGCGGCCCTTTACATTGCATTGACCTAAGTTGTCACAGTAAGAGGTTGATATTGGTGTAGCACATTGTCCTGCAAACCTGAGGCATTTAAATGTGAATGTTGAGGTGTGTGCATGGCCAGCATTGGTTGTATTTGGTGGGCATCTGGCCCTCCTTCTCCACCCAGCCAAGTTATCCCACCATGAAGCATGCCACCCTTGCAGTGGGTTCAGGTTGACTCTCAGGATGTCAGTCAGTGGTGTCGTGCTGTTGGTTGGTGCCCAGGTCTCAGCAGGGCCTGGTACTCCCCACAACAGAGCACCATTGTCAGCCATCTTGTCAGTTGGTTTCCACTCCCTGTGATGTGAGCATTGTTCAGAGTGGTGTTGATGGGCCAATTGTGAGGGTGAGCAATATCTGTGACTACAACTCCCATCATGCTATTGCCTACACCCCCCTTCCCAGCATGCCCATACTTCCTTCCTTTTGACTGGACTTCACTGTGTGTGTGTGTGTGTGTGTGTGTGACAGCAATGGCAAGATGGCTGACAGTGTGGTCCTGTTGTTTGTTGGTGCCCAGTTCCCAGCATGGCCTTGGGCTCCCCACAGCTGAGGCCAGTGTCAGACATCTTTGAAGTGGCTTTTCACTCCCTGTGAAGTGTGCATGCTTCAGTGCTGGCTTGCTGGGCCATGTGGGTGGGGGATGTTGAGCTGTGACTACCACTCCCATCATGCTATTGCCTACACCCCCCTTCCCAGCATGCCCATACTTCCTTCCTTTTGACTCTGCTTCCCTGTGGGGTAGTGTGCCTGTGCTGGCAGGATGGCTGACAGTGTTGTCCTGGCATTTGTTTGGCTACAAGTCCCAAAAGTGTCCCTGTGCTTCACACAGCATAACCCTGTGTGGTGGTTCTTTGTGGGATATTAAATTGAAGTGTGAGGCATTGCATTCTCCCAGGTGAGTTGTGTGGAGTTTGTGTTAAGGGGGTGTGTGGGAGAAGCTGCTTGTAACTATGGTCAGAGCTGTCAGTCATCCTTCCCACCCAGCCAGATATCCCACCATGGAACGTGCTTCCATTGCAGGGAGTGCAATTTGGCTTTCAGGATGTCAGTCAGTGGTGTCCTGCTGTTGGTTGGTGCACAGTTCCCAGCAGGGCCTTGTGCTCCCCACAGCAGTCCCCAGTGTCCGCCATCTTGTCAGTCCTTTCCCACTCCCTGTGATGTGAGCATGGTTCAGAGTGGTGTTGATGGGCCAATTGTGAGGCTGACCAATATCTGTGACTACAACTCCCATCATGCTATTGCCTACACCCCCTTCCCAGCATGCCCATACTTCCTTCCTTTTGAGTGGACTTCACTGTGTGTGAGTGTGACAGCAATGGCAAGATGGCTGACAGTGTGTTCCTGTTGTTTGTTGGTGGCCAGTTCCCAGCAGGGCCTTGTGCTCCCCACAGCAGTAGCCAGTGTCAGCCATCTTGTCAGTCCTTTTCTACTCCCTGTGATGTGTGCATGGTTGAGAGTGGTGTTGATGGGCCAATTATGAGGCTGACCAATATCTGTGACTACAACTCCCATCATGCTATTGGCTACACTGAGTTCACCAGCATACCCAGAATTCCTTCCTTTCAGTGAGCTTCCCTGTGAGGTGGTGTTCTGGTGGTGGCAACATATGTGACTGTTTGTTTGTTATATTTGTGCCACTGGCTTGCTCTATTTATTGTTATGTTTGTACCTGTCATGACACTGTTACATATTACTATGAGATGGCAGGTATTGTGTTTCTCTGACTAACATAGTCATCTTGGTATGATTATCTTCTGGTTGCTGTGGATTTGCTAAGGGTGCATGGATTGACTATCCCCTTGACAGTGATGTGTGTGTATTGCCACACAATATTGTGTATATTAGTTGTGTACTCACCAGGCTCTGGGATGTTTGTTAGTCCATATACGCTCATTGGTGGTAGGATGGCCCGCACCTTCTCCTCCCAGGGCCTGAGGTATAGTGGTTTGGCAGGAGGGCCACTGCCGGTGCGCTGGCTCACGATGTAGTCCTTCTTTAGTAGGTCCCTGACCCTCCTGCGCACATCATACCACCTGTTCTGGATGTCTTCCTTTGTGTGCAAACATGGTGATTGTGCGTTGACCCTGTCGACGATCCTCTCCCACATCTTGGTTTTCTGCGACATGGGGGTCTGTTGGACCAATGTGCCAAACAAGTGTGGCTCTACCCTGAGGATCTCATCTACCAGGACTTCCAATTCACTGTCTAGGAACTTATGATTCTTCTTTGGGGGCATGGTGATGGGTGGTGGTGGTGATTGGTGTGTGTGTGTGTGCAAGTGAGGGTGTGTGTGTGTAGGTTTTGCTGGGTGTATGTGAGGGTGCTTTTTGTTGAGGTGCTAATGGTGTGTGGCTTGTGTGATGGATGAGCTGTGAGTGTGTCTGTGGTTGCTGTGTGAGGGTGTTCTGTGCTGGCAGGTCAGTTGAATTTGCAAAGGTTCATGGTAGGGATTTGTGGCCTTTATATAGGTGGAGTTGGGGGTGTGTCCTTGTTCCCTGTTTTTTTCCCCCTGTATTTATTGACTTTGTCATTGCTTGTTTGGCCCTTTTTTTGTATTTTTCCATTTGTTTTTTTTGTGCATGTAGGAGACGTTCTTCTGATCGAGTAGGACGCTGCAGTTGTCTCGTGCCAGCTTCTCCGAGTCGTTCACGCTGTGTTTCTGCTATGTTTATTGTGCGGCGCACGCGTCGGTCGCCGTGTGTTGGGTTGCTTCGGCTGGGTTTTGTATGCGTGTCGGTCGTGCGGCTTAGGGGCCGATTCCGATTCGGGCCGGAAATCTCTCCGACCGAGTCGGACCCGGAGAGATTTCCGACCGAATCGGACCCGTGCAGCCCGACCGAACGAGTACGATGCGCACGTATGCCATCGGACTCGAGTCGGTCGGACTCCCATTGAAGTCAATGGGAGCCTGTCGTACAACGCGTACGCGGGCTCCCATTGACTCAATGGGTGAGAGGCGGACAAGGGAGCCCCCTACAGCGTGTACGCGGCGAAGCGACTCGCGCCATACACGCACAGGTAGGGGGGCCCATGGGTCCCCCCTGTGTGCGACTCGCGCGGCTATGCGTACAGGGGGGTCCGACACGGACCCCCAAAGTACAGCTCCGACTGCTCTTTGGAGCCGGAGTGCGCGGCTCGGTCGGACTGCTCGCGGCGCGCATCGTACTTACCCGGCCGGGGAACGTCTCCATTGCGCGGTGCGAGTCGAGTCCGAGCGAGTCGGTCGGTGCGGTTAGACCCGGGAACGAGTCGGTTGGAGCGGTCGGGACGCCCGTACGAGTCGGTCGGCGATTTTGCATCGTACTCGCTCGCCCGGACGCGCGTACGAATCGGTCGGGCAATAGGGCTCCGAATCAATCAATCAATCAATCACAGAATTTGTAAAGCGCACTACTTACCCGTGAGGGTCTCAAGGCGCTAGGGAAAAAAGAAAAAAGGGGGGGTGGGGGGTGCTGCTACTGGTCGAACAACCAGGTCTTGAGTAGCCTCCTGAAGGTCAGCAGGTCTTGGGTCTGTCGTAGGCTTAGTGGAAGGGTGTTCCAGGTCTTGGCGGCGAGGTGGGAGAAGGATCTGCCGCCAGTGGTAGTTCTTCGAATGCGAGGGACGGTGGCGAGGGAGAGGTCGGCGGAGCGGAGTTGGCGGTTGGGGACGTAGAAGAGGAGTCGTCTGTAGAGGTAGGCTGGGCCAGTCTTGTGGAGTGCCTTGAGTGCATGGATGAGGAGTTTGAAAGAGATTCTCCTGTCGACGGGGAGCCAGTGCAGGTTCCTCAGGTGGGGGGTGATGTGGCTGTGGCGTGGTACATCGAGGATCAGGCGTGCGGAGGCGTTTTGTATGCGTTGCAGCCGCTTGATGAGCTTGGCCGGGCTCCCGCGTGAGGGCGTTCCCATAGTCAAGTCTGCTACTGACGAGGGCCTGGGTGACTGTTCTTCTTGTGTCTGTCGGGATCCACCTGTAGATCTTGCGAAGCATGCGGAGGGTGTTGAAGCAGGAGGATGAGACTGCGTTGACTTGCTTGTCCATGGAGAGCGTTGAGTCGAGGATGACTCCCAGGTTGCGTGCGTGGTCGGTGGGTGTCGGGGCTGCTCCCAGCGTCGTTGGCCACCAGGAGTCGTCCCAGGCTGAGGGGTTGGAGCCAAGGATGAGGACCTCTGTCTTCTCCGTGTTCAGTTTTAGTCGGCTGATCTTCATCCAATCGGCGACGGCCTTCATTCCTTCATGGAGGTTGGATTAAGCCGGTTAAGCCGAATCCGATTCGGAGCCCTACCGGCCGAGATCGGAATCGGCCCCTTGGTCTCCGTGCGACTCGGTCTGGTTTTCCACGCATTGCATCGTACTACGCGGCTCGGAGTTCGCGTGTACGTTTCGTTCGGGTTCCTTCCTGGTGCGTGTCGGTCGGATCGATTTGCGTGGTTTTCCGGCCGGATAGCTTGTTTCCGTCCTGTTCGGTCGTTCGGCTTGTGTTCCGTACGAGTCGGTCGTGTTTCACATGCATTTCATCGTACTACCCAGGTCGGGCAGCGCCGGTACGTGTCGGTCGGACTTTATTCCCGGACCGAGTCGGTCGGTACGTTTTCCGGCCCGAATTGGAATCGGCCCCTATGTATTTTAAGAATTTTAATTTGTCTTACCTTCACGGAGCTCTCCCTTGCATTTGAGCCGTAGCGCGACGATCCCCGTAATGACGAAAGTTACATTTACGTGGCAACGTCATGTCTTTCTGTAAAAATGAAAAAAGGACATTTTCCCCCATTGACTTCAATGGAAAAGTGTGGGAAAATTTTCAAAAATGTGTTTAAAAATGTAAATGCACATAATAAATTGCAAATTTATTTTTGTAAATTATTTAAGTAGTTTGACTATCTTTTGAATGTTTTTTATAATTTATTTTTATGATATAACAATATTAAAAATGTTAATAAAAATATGTTATTAATTAATTACGTCTTCTTTTATTTCTTCATATTATATTATATTAATTTAGTATAAACAGTAGACAATATATTTTTAATTATTTACACAATAATATCTCTTTTTTATAATATCTTTTCACTTCCTAAATAGTATCTTTAATTGTAAAATACCTCTTTAAATATTAAATTCATAATTTTATTATAACTTTTAATCTTAAATCCTTACCAATTTATATTTCACATTAACAGTAATATTTTCACAAAACTTTATTTATATATATTTTTATTAATATATACTGTACTATTAATTTTATTTCCTGAGTATTATTTTAAAACTCAGTAAACAATATATTTTTAATTCAATTGTTAATTTTATTTTGCCCTGCCTTTATTTCTCCAAATAATAGTAATCATGGTTATTAAATATTTTATTAAACACACACTAGTTTTAATATGAATACATATATCTTTTATTTATTAACCTTAAAAATATTTATTAATGTTCTTGTATTAATATATTACACTACCCCATGTTAATATTAATATATATAAATGCTTTTAATATAATAATTGTTTTAAAATACTCTAGTACTTATTTTATTACCTGAGTATTAAATTCAATCTTCTAAACAACTACTTACTTTTATTTTTAAAATTAATCTCTTCTCCCTGATAATATTAATATATCACAATACATTTAATTTTTAAAATGTTTCAAAAATACTATAGTATTTATTTAAAAACCTGTTTCTTTAATAATAATTTGCACAACAATAATTTAGTTAATTTTGTGCAAATTTTGTAAACATTCCCCATTGTATATACTTATAAATTAATATCTAATTTTTATTATATAAATACTTTAATATTTAATACCTAAGTATTAAAATAAACAATAACAACCTTTTTTGCACATCTTAAATATTTTTTAAACATGTTCAAATTACTTCAGTATTACATTTAATACCCAAGTATGAAAATAAACAATAACTACCTTTTTTTCAAAATTATAAAATATTTTAAACATATATTAAAATTACTTTAATATTAAATTTAATACCTGAGTATTCGAATACTCAATTACAACCTTTTTTTAACATATTAAATATTTTAAACACATATAAAACATAAAAATATTATACTTAAAAATGACAGATTAATTAAAAATTAATACAACTACCAAACAAATACTTACCATCCTATACTTACCAATGCGTTGTAATAGCATGCGTTGTAATAGTACACATTGTAATGGCTTGCGTTGTAATGGTAAATGTGTTGTAATGGCATGCGATGTAATGGTGTCTGCGTTGTAATAGTTGCATTGTAAAGGCATTGCGTTGTAATACCCGCGTTGTAATGGATGTCTCCCCTACACGACGCCGGCATACAAGGCACCGCCGTCGACTGGATCAGATCGTTCCTCACCGGCAGGAGCCAAAGGATCAGACTGCCACCCTTCCTCTCCGAACCTATGGAAATCAACTGCGGAGTCCCACAGGGATCATCACACAGCCCAACCCTTTTCAACATCTACATGGCTCCCCTCACCGCCATCGTCCGACAGCACGGCCTCAGCATAGTCGCCTACGCCGACAACACACAGCTCATCCTCTCCCTCACCAAGGACCCCACCACCACCAGACTCAACTTCCAGGAAGGAATGCAGGACGACGCAGCCTGGATGAGCAACAGTTGCCTAAAACTCAACTCAGACAAGACGGAAGTCCTCGTCCTCGGAACCACCCCTTCGGCATGGAACAACTCCTGGTGGCCCACCGCCCTCAGCACCCCCTGACCCACACGGACAACGCCAAGAACTTCAGCATCATACTCGACTCCTCCCTCTCCATGAATCGACAGGTCAACGCCGTCACCTCCAGCTGTTTCAACACCCTCCGCATCCTCCGTAAGACCTTCAAATGGTCCAACCCGAGGCAAGAAAAACAGTCACTCATGCACTCATCACCAGCAGGCTGGACTACGGAAACGCCCTCTATGCCGGCATCAACAAGTCTCTACTCCACAAGCTCCAGACAATACAGAACACCGCAGCCAGACTCGTCCTCGGGGTCCCTCGACACGAACACATCAGCCAAAACCTATGCAAGCTCCACTGGCTCCCCATCGAGAAAAGAGTCACCTTCAAGACACTCACCTATGCCTACAAATGCCTACACAACACCGGACCCCAATACGCCAACGACAGAATCACCCTCCACGTACCCAAATGTAACCTCTGCTCCACCAACCCCCTCCTCGCCGAAACCCACGCATCCTCAGAACAGGGGGAAGATCCTTCTCCTACATCACAGCCAAAACCTGGAACGAGCGCCCCACCTACATCAGACGTGCCCCCTCCCTGAACACCTTCAGGAAGGCTCTGAAGACCTGGCTCTTCGACTGATACGGAACTGCTGACCCCCCCAGCGCCTTGAGACCCTCACGGGTGAGTAGTGCGCTCATAATTCCCCTGATTGATTGATTGATTGATAGGGGAGTAGTGACCCTATACATCTGAGGTTGACATGTTTCAGCCGTTAGAATCGAACTTTGTGGGTCGGTCGGCTTTCTTCAGGACCTTAATTTTGCCCTAATCCCTATAAGTGTAACTGGCCTTTATCACCGTATATATCTGTTTTTTTTGTAAAGTTTTTAAGAAAGGAATGCACGCAAATCATGCAGACCATTATTTTGGACTTTTTCCTTTTTGCATTGGTCTGAGCTGAGGGAGAGAAAATCAATAGCATTATGCAGTAATAAAATATCTATTTTTTATGCATTGTACTTTTTTCTCCCATGAAGTTGTGCGTCTTGTCATGCACACTCGTATTAAAAACCTCTTATAGTCTATATTACAGTTAAATAAGTGTCAGGCATTTATAATAAAATTAAGTGATATTGCACACCATGTTGTGATTTCAAAAGTGTACATAATCTATACCTACTTGGCCTATTTAGTCAATAAGGCTTCATAGGGTTAATCTGGGGGGGGGCTCCTTATAGTCACACTCTGTTGGAACAAATTGAGAAAACAAACTCAAGCATAGCGTGTATATTAGGCGCTCTGATAAAGGATTTTTAAACAGATGGTGCATCAGGGTCTCTCCTGCTTTTGTATTACTCACTTTGTCAAAGGACAGCATCCACGTCTTTACCTCATTGGCTACCCGCATCCTGTATCAAGGGGCGGAAGCCGGCTGTCTCCAGTTTTATCCTCTTTCTTGTCATGTGGCCATCACATGATCGAAGGTCTGTGAAAGAACCACAAATTTCTTGGGAATTGTAGTTCTAGGTTTTTTTCCCCTCGGGATGTGAATCAGTGTCTTATTGGTCTTTGTCATGTAGATTAATCGGCAGTATTTTAGGCTCGGATTCATACTGGTGATTACATCGAAATTTACAGGTTTTTGTTTCTTGAACAGAAAATCACTTCCTTTTCTTTGTCATGTGACATTCACGTGATCTGCTTATGAACTACAGAACTCCTGAATTTGTGGGAAGCGTAGTTCTTTCTTAGATGTGGTGTAGATCCATCCTATTGAGTACTGTGCCCCTGTTGGTACCTAGGTGATGTAGTTCTACACTTAAAAACCATCTGTGGTGTTGTCATGCATGATCTATTGTATATCTTATAGGATGTTCCTCCATGGTATTTCATCATTAAGTCCTTTATGTTGTGTGGGTAATTTATAAATCCACTGCTGATCTTTATCAAAAAGAACTCTCTCTATCTCTCTTTGTTTTACTTGGACCTGTTTTAGATCTATCCACCTGAGTTCTTGTGTTGTATGACCTTTTGTAAGGTAATGTTCTGCCATTTTTGTTGTTCCCCATCTAAGATATAACCTTACAGGTTATTCAGGATATCCTAGATACAGAGTAATGAACTCACTCAACCCCAGTTAACTTTGTAATGAAATGTGCTAGACTTTCATTTACGAAAAACTTTTTTGTATTCGAGGGTACCCTGTTCTTGCAAACTCACAAAACTTCGATGGGCAGTACATTTGCTCCCAGTGTGGCCGGGCTGTATGTATACAATTTGGAAAAGACAGTGATTCTCCCTGATGACAACCCAAACAGACCACACATAATAGCTTGGAAACGATACATAGATGACGTATTCGTCATCTGGAAAGGAGATAATGCAACTGCACTAAATTTCATCAATTAGCTAAACACATCAGACAGATATCAAAAATGTACCCACACTCTCAGCAAAAAATCTTTGACCTTTTTAGATCTAACGCTTTTCCATGAACTTGGAAAACTACAAACTGACACATGTCAGAAACTGACAGCCAAAAATAACCTATTGAGGTTTGACAGCTTTTACCCCAGATCACGAGAAAACCTGCTGTATGGTCAGCTCCTACTGCTATGTAGAAACTGCAGTCAACCAAAGAATTTTAAAAAACAGGCAGCAGATCTGGCTGAAAAACTTAGAAAGTGCAACTACCCGAGAGATTAATTAAAAAAACTATGAAGAGAGTTAGACACCAAAGTCGTGAAGCTGTGCTAGAGACTCCACAAGGGCAAAGGAAGACCCTCCCTTAATAATAAACTCAGCAAAGCAGGGTGCTCCCGAACGATGAGAAGTTCCAACTCGCTCCTCCTCATCCCCCCTTTGTTTTTGAAGAATTCTACCCAATCTCGCTCCTTCTCTGGAAACGCTCCGAACATCTGGAACGCACTCTCTAAAGACCTGCGCTGCCACCCCTCCTACCTCAGCTTTAAAAAAGACCTTAAATTCCACCTCCTCAACAAATACTTTGGTCCATAATCTCTCCCCTTACCCTACTCTCTTTCTCTCCCTGCATCAATGATCCTTTTTTTTATTTATCCCCTCCCTCTCCTTGCAATCCCACTTTACTCAGCCGCCATCTTTCCTGTTTACCTGTCCCCCATACTACCACCTCCCCATTTCCCCATCCTTCCCCTCCCAGCACTTCCCTGATCGCTTCCCTACTATTCTACACCCAATAATTTATTTTATCTTTGATGTTCATTTCATGTTAAACCTCCAGAGTTCTGGCCCTCTACCTATGACTGAGCCCTTCCGGTGTGCTTTTAGTTACCCTTGTAAAATTGCTCCTCCCTCCCCCCTCATCCCATCGTAAATACCCTGATCCGTACCATTTTATTTCCATTCCATTTTGGGGTGATGTAACTGACTGTTTTGGTTTTTCCCTTATTCTCTCCTCCTTTGTATATTGCTTGTGCCCCTTCCTCTTTACCTAAATCAAGTTGTTATTTTTTGTATTGGACTGTTTATGCTTTACCCTGAACAATTGTTTTTATTTACTTGCCCCTGTAAAGCGCTCTGATACTCACGGGTCTAGCCAGCGCTATATAAAACCTTTCAAATAAATAAATAAATAAAATATATGTGACTACATATAACATCGCCTCAGACTATGAAAATTACAAGATGCAACTGGCAAATCTTGAACATAGGATCTAGACAATGGGACTACCCTCTATTTTCACACAAAAGAGCAAAAAGTATAAAGGACACAATCGTGCACACAAGACCAAGACCTATGTTGAGAACAAAAAACACTGTACTTAACATGTTTGGGCTCCCTGAAATAAAAGGGCATTACCCCTGAGGACAATGCAGTGACTGCCACCTGACGACATCTACTAAGGAAATAGATCTGGGACAACATACCAAGTAGGAATTACGCAAACACACTAACCGAAACTCAAGACAAGTCATCTATATGATAACATGCCCCTGTGATTTGTGTTATATAGGCATGACGACAAGAAAAGTGAGCGTCAGAATAGGAGAGCATCGAAGCAATGTACATTGCAGACGGACAACAACAAAAATGGCAGAACATTACCATACAAAAAGTCATACAACACAAGAACTCAGGTAGATAGTTCTAGAACAAGTCCAAGCAGAATCAAGAGACATAGAGAGAGTTCTTTTTGAAAAAGAACAACATGGATTTATAGATTATCAACACAACATAAAGGACTGAATGATGAAATACTGCGAGGGAACATCCTATAAGATATACAATAGATCATGCATGACAACACCACAGATGGTTTTCAAGTGTAGAACTACATCACCCAGGTACCAACACGGGCACAGTATTCAATAGGATGGATTTACACCACATCCGAGAAAGAGCTACAATTCCCACAAATTTAGTAGTTCTGTAGTTCATAAGCAGATCAGGTGACTGTCACATGACAAAGAAAAGTAAGTACATTTCTGTAAAATACTGGCTATTAACCTACATGACACTGATTCACATCCCACCGAGGAAGAAAAAACCTAGAACTACAATTCCCAAGAAATTTGTAGTTCTTTCACAGACCTCCCAATCATGTGATGGTCACATAACAAGAAAGAGTATAAAACCAGAGACAGCCAGCTTCCGCCCCTTGATACAGGGTGCAGGGAGCCGAATAGGTAAAGACGCAGACGCTGTCCTTTGACGAAATGAGTAATACAAAAGCAGGAGAGACCCTGATGCACCTTCTCTTTAAAAATCCTTTTTCAGAGTGCCTAATATACACGCTATGCTTGAGTTACTATCTCAATTTGTTCCAACTGAGTGTGACTATAAGGAGCACCCCCCCCCAGATTAACTCTATGAAGCCTTACCTGTGGGTGAGGACCCTAAAATATATCCCACCAAGGGCACAGTGATTTACACTGATTTACCTGGGTGAACAATCCTACACTCGAGTGAGATAGTGGCAACACAACATTCGGTCTTGTGGAAAGTAATAGGATCCCTCCTTGAAGTGGAACACAAACAACCCATGACCATTTATGCCCTTATTAGGGCTCATCAAATTGGTATAAGCTTAGTTCCAGTGGCACAGTGTGCACGGGCCCCACGTCTGGGCATAGCTGTCACACTTAGGGCGTCAAGCTGAAGTATAGAACAAAGTGATGATTGGAATGCTTGAATTAATCTCAGCCACTGGTAATTACTCATAGCCACATTCCAACCCATTGCTATTTTGCACTGATTTGTGTATGGCTGGGTCTAAACTGAGGTGGCATGGAGTCAAAAATAACAATGGATTGGGATGCGGCTGAAGTAATTACCAGTGGTTGACATTAATTCACACATTTTAGCCATCACTTCTTTGTATACTTCTGTGTTGTTGTACGGCAGCAGATCTCAATACCATAGCAGTCTGATAAACACATGGGTGCTTGTAACTTTCCCCATAGGGCCTCTACCACTGTGACAGTGGTAACGATTAGGGGTGTGTGCACTTTTTAAAATTTGTCTGTTGGAAAGCAAAATTGGAAAATTCTAGCCTCAAGGTAATAGCTGATTTCTTCCTGCTCCAGGAAGTCTCTGTGCTTGCTGGAGCAAGAAATAGTGAATGAAAAGTATGCACCTTCCCATGGTCACCAGTATGTGCCAATGATGGCAGATGACAGTGATGGTGATGGGGGAGGGACATTCAGGGTGTGAGTGGGAAGGTCAGGCAGACCATTTTATTTTTTTATAAAGTTTTATATAGTGCGAACATGACCCTTGCAGGTATCACAGTGCTTTACAATGCTCAAGGCGACATGCAAAAAACAACATCAAGGATGGGACATGGTATGGGAAAATCCACTGGAGAGAACACCTCAGGTCCCAGACGGACAACAACCCAAAAATAAGAACATAGGCTGCGAGGAATAAGCATACATGCAGATTAAGGGATAAATCTTGTCCTGGAGTATAGTTCATACGTTCTACAGCAGAAATTTGTTCATCAGTATCTGTTGGAACCGGCACTATCTGGTTGGCGGAAGGGATGCCCCCAGCCATGCAGAACTTACCGTTCCCATCAAGGGCGGGTGATTACACTCGCTTTATAACCTGTGCTCACCCTTTGGTAGCTTGGGACAGAGCAGTCAGGCTTATCTCAGAGGTAATGTGTAAAGCAAAGGCACAGCACATGTCTCAAACACGAAGAGTTGTAAATTCTGTTCCTCCCTGGAAATGAGGCACAATGACCGGTGAACACTGAGATGGGTTGCACAAGGCAATTCCGATCACTCACAGTGAAGAGTTGCAAATTCCATATTTCCCTGGAAATGAGGTACAACATCCGGTGCACAATGATACAGGTTGCACCAGACCAGTCCGGCCACACACAGACAGGCGCATGTTCAGCAGAGCCACATGAGGTAAAATGAGGCACTACTACGGGTACGTCCCCACCTCTGAGAGTCGCACACTGTGAATCGGACACCACATGGAATGAGCATGCAGTTGGTGTGTCGCACGAGATAGATAAGCCACGATTGATGAAACGGGCCACGTGGGGTTCCGCAACCAGTGAATCCACTCACCACTAACAAGATGCTTACGAGTTTCAGGGTCCCTGTGGTATGGGAATCACATACCTTAGATGCGGGCATGATTTCTGGGGCTCCACACTAGACAATTCGGTCTCCAGGCACAAGTCTTATTTTCATGCTAACACTGCACTACCAGTTGCAATTCAGTAGCCGATGTGGGCACTTGAGAGGGCACCGCTCTCCAGATGACACAGAGAGATGTCCCTAAGGTCCCTTGTTGGAGATCTTTGATGTCCCTAAGATCTCTGGGCAAACAGGAGGCCCGCCGACAGACCCTTGGAGAGTACACTTCAGGGTGCCACACCTTGTTCGGCCCATGCCAGCCACTATTCAGAAAGGGCATGTGGTCCCTTTCAAGGGCAGTAATCCTCCATGTGAACAAGAGAGTCCCCTGGCAATGTGCACCATGCAGTCCAGGTTCTATGGTCCTGCATCCCCACAAGTGTATCTCCCCCTTTGCTAAAGGATGGCACCAGTAGTTATACTGTCATGTGTCTTTCAAGTTAGGGGTGGTTTCAGGGGTTTCCCTTTGAACTACAGATGTCTCCCCTAAATTGTAGGCCTGTCTGCCATGGGGCCATGAAATGTAGATCTTAATCTTTAGTGGGGCCATGATCTGGCCCCTAGAGTCTAAGGGTCAAAACCTCTCTCTCCAATCTATCCCATCCGGACCTCAAATGGCAGAGGTAGTCATTCTAGTGGTATGTCCATGGTATATGACTGTCGCTGGGGAATGAACAGTTGTGCTCCTCCGACTCCTGGTGCCCAAAGGAGCCAGGAACCACGTCACACAATACTCTTAGAGCATAGAAATGTTGATGTTCGATAAGTGGCATTTCTATGCGAGTTATGCCAAAACCCCCTTTACCACTGGAAAGGATTTGGCATGGTGAAACAATTCATAGGAAACATCATGAGGCTTCTCCAATGCAATCCACTATTGCAGTCCGAAGTAAAGTCAACCACTTCCCCATGTTAACCTATGGGAAGAGCAAGCCTCATAGGTAATGAACACACTTACAGTTATTCCTCACTACCTGGGCGCACATGCGCCAGTGCACACACAGACCTGCCTTGGCAGGTCGGATACATAGTCACCAGCACCTGGGGTGCAAGTGTGCCCGCCCGAGTCTGCAACAGCAGACTGGACAGGGATTTAACTAAACAGGTGTCTGTGCGCATGCTCCATCCTGCTATGGCAGGTGGCACACACAATGACAGGTACCATCGGTGCAGGGGCACACATACAGTGGCCTGCTGTGGCAGGCTGTTCATGAGTTTAATCACAATAGATGCCAGGGCGCACACACCGGTATGTAGCGGCAGACTGGCCCAAGTTTCAGAACATCAAGTCAGCCCTACTTCCCAACAAGGGTAGGAAGGGCAAACACATTTTCACACTGTATTTACAGCGGGAAAGTGCCCAGAGCCCGGAAGCCACTCAAGAGAATCAGCAAAACCCAGGCAGAAAAAAACAAAAGAAGTTTAGGGAAATGCTACCTGACGAGTATCAGGTCCAACGGTATCCTTTTAACTTTTTTCTTGAATGAAACAGTTGAGGGGTTTATTATGATTTCAGGGGGTAATGCGTTCCAGATTCTCAGGGCAATACCTGAGAAGGCTCGGTTATATATTCTCTTTTTGTAAAATTTCAGTGGTTTCAGCAGTAGGAAACTAGTGCCTCTAGATGCTCTAAAGCCACCAGATAGCTTTAGTTTTTGTGCAAGGTATCGCAGAGTGTTGAAGTGTAGGGCTTTATGGGTCATGCAGGCAATTTGCAAATGAATCCTTGCCTCATATGGAAGCCAGTTTAGAGATTTCAGATCATGAGTGAAGTGATTGTTTCTTTTCGATCCTTTAATGAGCCTAACAGCAGAGTTAAGAGAGGCCCTTATTTGCACCAGCTTAGCTCTGGGTAGGCCGCAGTGGGTTGCACTCCCATAATACAACCTGGGAATCACTAGGGCTTGATCTGCTCAATTGAAGTCCTCCGTGGTTAAGAAGAGCCTTATTTTTCTTAAGATGTTCATGTGGAAGTTTGCTGCTTTGGTGGCAGAGCAGATGTGCTCCTGCAGGTTCAGATTCTTGGCCTGTGTTACTCCCAGAGATCTCATTGACTCTATAATGTGTAGTACGCAGTTTATAGCTGTTAGTTGTTTAATTCATTCTGGCATGTCCGGTGAATGTTTGGGTCTGGCAATTAGGAGGAATTCCATTTTGAGAGCATTTAGTGTGAGGTGGTTACCAGTCAACCAGTTTTGTGTTTCTTGTAGGGTTGAGTTGAGAGACCTAATATCTTCAGGGGAAGAGGTTTTTAAGTACAGTTGGGTGTCATCTGTGTACATGTGATAGTGGATGTTAGATCAATTCAACAATTCGGCTAGAGGTGCCATGAATGAGTTAAAGAGAGTGGGTGAGAGCGAAGACCCCTCTAGGACCCCTAAAGTGGCCTGTGTGGAGTTGGATAAGGGACCTATTGACCTTGATTCTTTGAGTTCTGTTGTGGAGGAGAAAAGAAGCGAACCAGTTAAGAACGGACCCTGTTAGTCCCATCCAATGTTCAAGTAGTTCTAAGAGACTGTCATGTTTGAAAATATCGAAGGCTGACGAGAGGTCAAGGAGGATAAGAAGGAAGGATTTGTCCAGATCCAACATTTTTAGTGTATTATCAACTATGTGTGTGAGCGCCGATTCAGTGCTGTGGCCATGGCGGAAGCCGAATTGAAATTGATTTAAGAGACTGAATTGGTCAATGTGGTTGCACCGTTGTACATGGACACATTTCTCAAGGAGCTTCGCTAGCGTCAGAATCTTAGAGATTGGGCGGAAGTTGTTTAGGTCTGAGAGGTCTGCCGTTTTTTAGAAACGGGGGTAACCTGCCCAGCTTTAAGGCAATCAGGGATTGATCCTTGAAGTAGTGAGGCATTAACTATTTTGGTCCAGAGAGGGAAAAAGGACATTTTGATCTCCCTGAAGATATTCATTGGTAGAGGGTCACACAAGTTGTTTGAGAGTTTTAGTGCTGTTAGAATTTTGAGAATGACGCTATCATCAAAGGTTTTGAATATGCTCCACGTAGCATTGTTTTTGTGGGTGTGAGCTGAGAGACGTGTGTCTCAGCAATCCAGGGTGAGGGGTGCTAATATGAGGTGTGAGAGGAAGGTGCTCCGTAGCTGTCCGCAAGTCATTTTTGATTTGTGGCGAAAAGGCAGGAGGGAGGGCTGTACAAGAAGGAACTTTGCTTTGGGAAAGGGAGGTGACTTGTAACTGGGTATAAGTGTGCCTGTAAACCAATTCCAGTCCCACTGTTACCCTGACTGCTCCATTGCGATAGTAGGAACAGTTTCCTGCTAAATCTGCACCGCATACGTTTTAAAGCCACTCACAATGCACAGCTATTTTGCAGTTTAAAACAATCCATGGAGTTGTGAGTCTTTGGACCATTTAGTAATGATTCACTTTCCTTATGAGAATTTCAAGTAAGCAGTGACCTGTGCTGTCCAGTGCAAACATATCTAAAAGGTGTGGCAGTATTTAAGCATATTGGTTCCAGGGAACTGGCCTCCAAATAAGTCTACCTCTATTGTGTTGTCATCAACATGTCTCTGTTGATCACTTAGGACAGCCCGGCTAGTGCAGACTACAGTTAAAAGATCAAGAGAGACATAGTTCAGGTGGGGGTCCTCCAGAGAACCAATAGATACCTGTGAGTCTTGCAGAGATACAGAGCAATCCGAGTCAACAAGGAGCAGCAACGAACTCAAGCAAAAAAAGTCAAGGAAGAGTACATTACTTGGTCCCTATGAAAGAGTGTGAAAATATATGTGAGAGTGCTCCATATTCCTATGGGACAGTTTAATATCCCGAACAGCCGAGATGCTAGCCTGGTAGTGATCTATACAGTACAGGAGTATTTGGCAAGAAAAATGCTTCTGGTAGAGGGTAAGACCCAAAGAATGGTAGGAAGACAATGAGGACAATACAGGGATGCTTTCATTTAATCAGATGGTACTCAACTTATCGTCACATAGCAGACTTCCTGTAGATCACTTGTAATTCAACCCAAATCTGTGTTTACTACACTTGTCACAAACATGCATCTTCCAAAACAAAGAGCATATGATCTCAGTTATTAGTTGATGAATTTTAATATCAGAATAAATCAATACAGCATGACTGGCTCAGGGTAGTAGTGTGTCATGACTCATGGAAGAATTCGGAGAGAAATTGCCAGAAGGAAACATTCAGAGTGGGGGAGACCGGTTCATAAGCAGCCGAGGTTGAGATGAAGGAGCTGGGTCTTCCAGGTCAAGCAGAGGAAGACAGCCAATCAGGTCAATTGAAGGACTGTTCCCCAGCTAATTTAGGCATCACTAAAACTGGAACAAATTGCCTCACAACTCCTTAGTTGTATGATTCCTGTTCGCTCAGTTCACTGCTTGGCGTTTTCCTACACCGTTGTTTTGTTTCTCACTTTTCCTCATGTGGAAAGTGCTAAGGCTCATATGTAAGTCTCAGTAAGGCACCATAATGGAAACTCCATTGCACGTTCCTGCAGGGCATGGACTGTGAAGTCTATGCCCTTCTGGCACTGGGGGTGCATGCAGACAGGGGGGTACACCATGTGGCCCCCTGCATGCATCCCCTGTCAGCCTAACTTGACTCCAGTGGCATGAAGAGCAAGGGACCCACGGCTGGGCATACTCGTCCCACTCGGGTGGACAAATGCAAAAAGAACAAGTGATGGACATAATGCTGAACAATGTCAAACATTCAACCCAGTACAGAGATCTCTTAACTGGGGGTGAATGTATGATTTATTCAGTATTCCGTCCATCATTTGTTTGTGTAGCACTTTTTGCCCTAAGTGTGATGGTATGCCCAGACATGGGTACAGTGCTCACTGCACCACTGGATTCAAGCTAGCCTGGCTGATGAGGGGTGTTGCCCCGAAACCGGTCCCAGGATGCTTGTTTCCGGTCCAGGGAGGACCTGGCTTGGCAGTTTAGGCTGTACTCTTCCCATGAGGAGCAGGTTCAAGACTGATATATGGCTGAGTCTAAACAGGGGTGGCATGGTGAGCAAAAGAGCTATAGATTTAACCCAGATCTCCTGACTGGGGGTGAATGTATGATTTATTCAGCATTCCGTCCATCATTTGTTTGCGTAGCACTTTTCGCCCTAAGTGGGATGGGTATGCCCAGACGTGGGTCCCTTGCTCACTGTACCACTGGATTCAAGCTAGCCTGGCTGATGAGGGGTGATGCCCCAAAACCGGTTCAGGATGCTTCTTTCCAGTCCAGCGAGGACCTGGCTTGGCAGTTTGGCTTGGAATGTTCCCATGAGGAGCAGGGTCAAGACTGATTTGCATATGGCTGCCTCTAAACTGGGGATGCATGGTGAGCAAAAGAGCGATGGATTTAACCCAAATCTCTTGACTGGGGGTGAATGTATGATTTATTCAGCATTTTGTCCATCATTTGTTTGTGTAGCACCTTTCCCCTGGCACAAAGGCACCATGGGGCCCTGTAGGGTCTCCTTTGATTCCTCACCGCCACACTTTTCATGGCAGGCTCACTGACATGAAAACTGTGGCGGTGAGGAAATTCCTAATATGCTTTGTGGTGCCACAGCGGCACAGCCAGCACATTAGGGGCCTCAGACCAGCTGCATGGCCACCAGGGATCACGGATCCCTGGCGGCAGCAGCGCTCCCATGGCGGTCCAACTACCCTACTTGTAATAGGGCGGCCGGATCACTGGTGATGGGGTAGCCGCACCGCTACCGTGGGTTTGGTGGTCCATTGGACCGCCAAACTCATAAGGCCCTTAGGGGCATATTAGCAAGACCCACGTTAAAATTATCGCCGTTTTAGCGGCAGGAAACTGCCGCTAAAACGGGGATAATGGGCTTGCTAATATGCGTTATAGAATTCAATAGAAGCCCAGGTTAGATGTGCAGGACATCTAACCTGGGCTTCTATTGAATTCCATAACGCATATTAGCAAGCCCATTATCGCCGTTTTAGCGGCAGTTTCCTGCCGCTAAAATGGCGATAATTTTAACGTGGGTCTTGCTAATATGCCCTTAGACTTCTAAACTTAGACTACAGCTCTAAGTTAACCTTTGAGAATCTGGCCCCAGATATCTGCTATCAACACAACATCAAACAGTAGTACATGCAGTTATTAGTTATGGCTCATGTGTGCTTTGCATTTCTGGTTTGCACAGAGAGCCTTATGCATGATTTCAAATCACACACATAGGTTTAGCATAAGTTAGTCTGCACACTCAGTCAGTAGTTTGTTATTCTCTTAAGAGAGTCACAAACCTTGCTAAAGTGGCACTGGAAAGCTTTAGGAGAATTGTGATTAAGGATTGCTGGTAGATACTTTGTGCCAGTGTGGCACCCAAGCCTATACTGGTTCTCTTTCATATTATTTTATTGTATTTTCAGATTACCCGAAAGGTTTTCCATTGACGTCACCAGCTGTTAGGTAATCTTGCTGTGGTAGACAGCAGCAGAGAACAGAAAAAATGGAGAACCCAAAATCTGTGCAAGAGACAGAAGTTACCGTTCAAATACAGAAGTATAAATAGGTTTTTCTAACTATCTGTAATTAGGATTGTCCTCATAATGACCTGCATTGTGAAATGGGAAGGGTCTTCCTCAGGACAGCAACACTGGAGCCATCAATATAATAAATAGAAACATATAAATAGGGAGGCAGGCCTGTGAGATTAATCATTCTGTCATACAGGTCATTTGCTTGGTGCTTGTTTATCAGGGAATGCCATACAAATAAAAATAGAAAAAGGGAACACAAATCACTAACTTTCACTAAAACAATAAACAATAGTTACTGATTTTTAGTAGAGCTTCCTCGTTCTTCTTTACATAGCTGTAGCTTGTGTCTCTTTTTAACATTTTGGGTACACATGTTTCGAGCTTACCAGACTCCATGCACAACTTGCACTTTTCACTGATCTGATTTGTTATACCATCTTTAATATAAATTCTCTTAATTGTGGTAACACTTTTGTGTTACTTTATCACAATATTAAACGTCCTATTGCCAGTATAAGTTGATGCATTTTTTATATTGTTTGCCAATAGTTTTTTTATTAAAAATGATTCAAGGAACATTCAAACCACTAGGCCTTCTGTGTTACATAAGTCTCGAATATGACAGATATAACACCTCAATCAGTCTAAAAGGAACATTGCTCTTTATGGCAGCGATAGTTAGTCATAAATCCAATCTCTGAGTGGTGAAAGGTCAGCTAATTCTGAGGCAGTGTTGGTTACAAGATGACATGCCTCTCAAATGCTATGCCTCTCAAACGCACAGGCAGTAATAAGTGAGTCTCTTCTCTGTAGGGCCTCATATCTTTCACTTGTTTCATATGCCCTCTACCATTCTGTTTGTCCCATAATCAAAAACACATAGGGTAAGTTTTTATGCGTGGGTCTAGTTAAGTGTAGCTCTACTCCTACACATGGGTGTAAATATCTGCTGTTTTGCTATATTGCTATACATGAATTCTGCGGGGAGATTTGCACCTAGATGTAGACGTAAGAATCTCACCCTATTCATATGAGAAAGTGGAGACTCCTATGGTCTTATGGAGTTCATGAGTGTAAACTTACTATTTGTAGCTTTTCACCAGTTTGTGGAGATCTCTGCCACCAGGGCAAAGATCTCCCTATAGGAAACTATAGGGAAATATATATGTATATATGTATGTATGTTAATGAATTATGCCAGATTTTGTATTTATGTGGTACGCAATGGAGTCGATGTAATGCACATTTATGAGAGAATATACTATATGTAAATAGTCACACTACACTCCAAGATGGCGACCACATTGATTGATTGTAAGTCCTTCAACTATGTTATTTCCCTAGTCCGAAGTGGTTGAAATAATGGTAATTATACTACATTGTATCTCTAAAGTAAACTTTGTATTACATTGAAAATTAATTTAAACAAATGAGTTAATTCGTTAAATATTGTTTTTTAAAGTCTTTAAAATTAAAATCACCAACTGTCATTTATAAATGTATTTTTACTTAATTTGTAACAAATGTGGCTGTAAGGTATATTTTGATTAATTTTATTGTTTAGACCTTTTAAAATAATTAAAAATGTAATTTAATTTATATTTAAAAGCAATATTAAATAAGAAAATGTAGTATTAATTGTACACAGATGTTTTAAGGTGGAAGGGCCCAAATGTGTGATTTCCCCTTTTAATTTCCATAGAGCTTTTTGCTCTTTGACAAGATACAAAAAAAATGGCTGAACGGAATTACAGCAGTCTTTCCACAAAGTTAGAAAGGTGTAAATCCAATCAGTAGTGTTCGAGTAATTAGAATTTAAATAGATGCTTGGTTTGGGCATGAAGAGGTGAAATGTTAGACATATCTTGTCTGTTGGAAAGCTGTATTTTTAACGTATCCATAACTATATCACTGTTCAATAAATGCTCACAACGCTTGATTTTGCAGATGCTTACCAAAAATGTGTTCTTTTGCTACTAACTATGGCATAATTTCACGAATCGATGGCATATATTTAGCATGTTTAATCTACTGTAGATATGGCAAGTTTCATGCGGACCTCTCAAGGGAGGGATAAAAGTTGAAAGCAGTGGCAAAACTATTTTATGTGCTAATAACTTTGATGCTCTGTAGTAAACCTACATTACATTTTTTATTCTCTTTCCACAGTGGTTCTAAACTTGTGATCACTGGATCCCTGGGGATCCTCAATGCCTACTCAGGGGGTCCACAACTGTTTAGAAAATTCAACATTATCAGATCAATAATGTTAATATACATAAAACAAAGTCAACATTTTTAAAATGCTCTGTAGTTGTGAAGCAATGTGAAATAGGATGCTAAAAATTAACTGATATCCTTCTCTTGATTCATGAGAGCAGCACAAGTACCGCAAATGGAGTATAGCATGGGCAATGGGGTGGCCTCAATTGAAGCAGCACCTGGTATACGCCGACAAAAAGAAAATATGGGTTAGGAGAAAACAAGAGAAAGTGATATGCTAAAGGATAGTCTATTGCTTTGTCTCTTAGAAATAAAACTAAGGGCATCATTACGATGCCGGTCGGACTCTCGTCTGACCGGCACCATAGCGGAAGCAGGACCGCCCGACTATAAGTTGGTGGTCCCACTGCCCTGATTACAATGCGACCACCTTCACGACGGTCGCATTGTGTATATTTTCTATTGCAGTGTGTGCTGCGGGCTGCAGCACACGCCCCAATAGAAAATAAACACTTTAAAAACATCCCTGCACCATGTGGCAGGCACCATGCAGTGCCTGAAACATGGTGCATGGATGGTTAGGGGGGCACCAGAGGTGCCCCCCAACCCCCATAGCGGAGGGCCAGGGGAGAAGGGGGCCCTGCTAGGAACCCCAAAGTCACTTTCCGCCTGCTTTTCATGATGGGTGAACCGCCATGAAAGGGCAGGCGGAAAGGGACGTTGTAATACCTACGGCGGTGCCTGAGCAGGCACCGCCCTTATTGTAGGGATTACTGACCCTCCAACGCACCAATGGGTTCCTTGAGCCCATCGGAAAAGCTGCGGACAATACCCCCACCCAATGCCTCCGCCCCGCCGGATCAGAATCCAGTGGTCGGACAGCTCATGTAGATGTCGGTGGCGGGCCCACGGACATTGGAATGAGCCCCTTAGGGCATCATTACGATGCCGGTCGGACACCGTAGCAGAAGCAGGACCGCCCGACTATAAGTCGGCGTTCCCGCTGCCCTGATTAGAATGCGACCGTCTTCACAGCAGTTGCAATGTGTATATTTTCTAATGCGGCGTGTGCTGCGGGCTGCAGCACACACCCCAATAGAAAATAAACACTTTAAAAACATCCCTGCACCGTGTGTCAGACACCATGCGGTGCCTGACACGGTGCACGGATGGTTATGGGGACACTAGAGGTGCCCCCCAGGCTCCATAGAAGAGGGCCAGGGGAGAAAGGGGCCCTGCTAGGGGCCCCCAAAGTATTTTCCTGCCTGCCTTTTCATGGCGGGTGAACCACCATGAAATGGCAGGCGGAAAGGGACATTGTAATCCCTATGGCGGTGCCTGAGCAGGCACTGCCCTTATTGTAAGGATTACTGACCCTCCGATGCATCGACGGGCTCCTTGAGCCCGTCAGAAAAGCCGCGGACGGTCCCCCTGCCCAATGCCTCCGCCCCCCACCGGATCAGAATCTGGCAGTCGGACCGCTCATGTAGATGTCTGGGGGCCCGCCACCAACGGCCTGTTGGTGGCAGGCCCACCGACATGGGAATGAGCCCCTTAGTTTAGAAAAAGTTCCAAGTTTCCCATTGAAAGTTTGATTTTAGCATATTTTTTTTTTGCTAATGAATTAAACTATTTTAGAAGTTGTGTATTTGTTTGATGTACACTTGATTCTGTATTTTTGTGTATGGTTTTGTGGTTTGAATCATAGAAAGTGCTTAGGCAGGGGTCCCTGGCTTCCAAGACTGATTCATTGGGGTCCACAGAAGTCAAAAGGTTAAGAACCACTCTCTTAGCATGTTTCATGCAGATCTGGGAAGGGGATGGCAAAGTTAAGTGAGTGGGGTGAACGGGGGACGGTAAAACATAATTTATCTGCTAATAACTTTGTTGCAGTTTTCCAGACCTGCACAACACTTGGTAGACTCTTATCATGTTTAGCTTACAGGTGATATTTTGTGTTTCATGTAAAACTATCAAAGGGGGCTACACTTAAATAGTTGGTCAAAAAAACAGCAGTTCTCATTTTAACTCCCATCTTTGCTGTCTGCTACAAAAATAAACCCTGAAAGGATTTACATCAAACATGGAATTAAACTAAAACTTTAGTAAGGGAGGCGCTTTTACTTGGTTTGGAGTAAATACCTTCAGTAGTTTTCAGGAAATTGGCATTATTGTAATGTGCCTGAGGCCTGAAAAAAGTCCAATAATTGGTTAGGAAAGGGCACCTAAAAGGGCAGGGTGAGCACACTCTGATCCCAGGCCCATGTGGGTGGAGCTTCAAAAGGATATACCCTTTGGTCAAAAATGTAAAACAAATCTTATTTTAATCAGAGGATCCAAGGATTCAAAAATAAATATATAAAAAAGAAAGCAGAGTCTGGCCAGCTGCCAGGCATTTATTGAACCCCACTATGCAAGGCCAAGGCAGTGTGCAGGAAGGGTTGGGTGCATTGATCTTTTGCATGTGCCAAAAAAACACAAAAATTAAAGGATAAAGTGGAGTTATTGTTGAATTTGTTATGTTTAAAAAAATTCTGAAATATACTAAAAACTAAGCCTTGGTGAACTCTACTACGCTGAGTGGAGTTTTTCAGAACTCCGCGTAACGCGGAGTGCGGTAAACTCTGCAAACTCCGCGAGCGGAGCGGAGGTCAACGCCCATGCTTATAAAAAACCCAATTAAAATGCAGTTAGGCTTTTGAATTAAAACGGCAAAATTGCAGTTGGGGCGTGAGTTGTGGTTTGTATGGCTGTGCGAATAATGGCTTTTGATCCAAACCTTAACTTGCTAATTTTAGTGTTTTTTTCAGTTTTAATTCGAAACCAAAACTGCATTTAAGCTATGAATTTTATGTGAATTTCAAAGGGTTTTTGAAGCATAACAAAGCTAGTAATAACCTTTGTTTTTTCAGTGAATATAAATATACATGGATCTTAAATTGGAATTCAGCTTACTTTATTTTCTATGGGGTGGGTGAACATTACAGCTTTTCATCTTTGTTTTCTATTGGATTTTGGTGCAGAACTAGTTGTTGATATTGTGTGGTGCCTGACTTACTTGAAGACTGGGCTGGAGTACATTTCAGTCTGCTTTGTCACTATTCAGGCTGTTGTAGAATATAAAGTGCATTTTGTGATGTCTTTAGAGTTTCAATTGGCAGTTCCTGAGTCCGACTCCCCTCTCGCTAGTGGAAGGGGTTATTCCCCATTCACTATAGGCAACATTCAGGTTAAGTCCCATTGGTAGTCCAATGGTCAGGAGTCCCACTCGATCTCCAATTAAATTCACAAGTGGTCCAACACCAAAGCACTACATAGCAGGAACTTCCCCGGGGGTCCTCCGGTCTGTTAATCAGTCTTACCTGTACCAACAGGACCGACACAACCGGCGTCTCCAAAGGCACCCCCGCGCAGTCCCTGAAGCTGTAGCGGCCATCTCCAGTGAGTTCATCACACGCAGCTGTGCAGGGCCAGTAGTCATGTGTCCATGAGTCCCTCACATGCAGTTCTGTGGGGACAGTGACTGGGTGTCCTTGACGGTACTCCAATGCCTGTATGTTTTCTTGGAGGCTTTCCACATGTGGGAGGAGGAATTTGATGCTCCTGGTGCAGATCCTCAGTTGGGGCTTGGGTCTGCATGGGTTACCATGGTGGCCCCTTCCTCTCGATGCCGGTCTTGACCAAACCATGCTCCAAGCCTTTTTCCCAGCATCCCTACCTTGCATACGGGGTCACCATCCTTACTCCTCGCATGGGCTATGGCACGATCAGCACAGCAGTAATCTTCATGGCGGCCCTGCCTGGCATACGAGGTCACTGACTTTACTCCACACATGGGCTATGGCCCGATCAGCACAGCAGTAATATTCACAGTAGCCCCACCTGGCATACAGGCTGCCAATGTCTCTCCGTGCACAGGCTACATCCTAATCAGCTCAGCAGTAATTGTCATAGCATTCCCAGCTGGCATATGTAGTCATCAACTTTACTCTGCACACAGGCTACAACCCAACCAGTAGCGGTCGGTGGTGGGAGAGCCGCCGGGCGCTGACGTGGGGCGGGGGTAGTAAACTACGGATTACGGCCGATTACAGGTAAGTACACATATAAATAAATAAAACGAATTTCGTTGCGCGCGCTGCATCGCTTTTGGCAACGCCGAGACTCGAACCTGGATCCCCTGTTTCAATTTCGGCAGCTCTGGCCATTACGCCACATCCTCCCCTAATGGGAGTTGAGTGATGGGTTACTAGTTTTGCTAGAATGGTGTGGGGTGATTTCCTATCTAGAAAGAGCAAGTGTGTTATCTTTGCACATGGAAGCGAACTATCAAATGAGAGAGTGGCAGGCGGCGAACGTCTATGAAAAACCGGAGGATGTGAAAGAGGGAATTTTCTTAAAGCCAGGGAGAGGAGTGGAGCCGGTAAGGTAGCTCATCAGGTTGAGTCCATCTTAATAAAAATCTGTATATGATCCTGTGGTCGCATGTATATATTCCAGCAAGGTCAACTTAGTTTTTAATCCTTCAGAGGTCGATAAAATGACAACCAATTTCAGAAGATAATTGTACGCGAAAACGTTCAATTTAAAGCGTTTTGATGAAAAGCACTAAATTGATTACATATTATTTTAAAATAAGTAAAGACTCAACTCTTTAGAAAAGAATAAAAAGCACACTTGACGTACCGGCTTTTGTTTTTGCGGCTGATTCTATGCAGCTGAGAAATAATATAGGCGCTTTATCTTTTTATATAATTTGCATATCTACAATTTGTGTGAATTCTTACCGTAAAGCCTGGAAGTTTCTATCATAACATTGCAATGTTCGGTGCATCGCTGGAGCTGCGTGATTGATGCGTTTTTATATCGTGAGACGGGTGCCACATGTAACCACACAGTTATCCGTAAAAAGTCACAATTAGTTGCGCAAATGTCAGTGATTCTACTTGCTTACCCTGCAGTCTTTAGAAGTAGTACTTTTCGTTGGAAAAAAGAGATGTCCTTAATTTGGTTTTCTAAAGATATATTTTTAACTTTCTTCCACATGGAAGTGGTTGAAGCAGGATTTCGGCATAGCTGAGAACTGAACATCAGTAATGTGTTTTCATGTGACGCAGGGATGTTTGAAGTTAAAAGGGAAGCATTTACTGCAGACAGTGAAACTTCCACTTTTAAATGTAAACGAGTTTTGCGTTTTCCGAGGCCGCAGATAATCCATCGGTGTTTACTTAATATTTTCCACTCTGTATCTCCAGATGTCTTTCATGCTCTGTCTGATTATGAAAAAACGCATTTAGAGCCAGTCACAAGTACATGTCGGCGAAGAGCAGAGCGGTCTGAAGTAGATCCATGCAGGGCTTTTGGGTGATGGTAGGTGCTACCTCACAGCTGAGACGGGTCTCGAACGGGCTCTCCATTTATGCCCTCAAGGTGGAAAAAAATCTTAACTCTGCAGTAATACCCCCTTCAATGCCTCTGAGGTAACTTCAAACTTCAAAGAGACTCGTCATGGTTATTCCATAGTCTCATCATTTCAAAACGGAAGCCATTTCATTGTTCTATACAACGAAGCTTTAGTTTTTGCTTAGCTATTTTATGCAACTAACAAACATTGACAAAGCCAATAGTCCTGGCTTGTAGTTGTAATGTCACTTGCTGTATTATATATCTGGATGCATTGACAGAAACAGCAAATTACCAGTCGGGCGGCACACTGTGCTAAGTGTAATGATTGCGGGGGGGGGTGCCCTACCGTCGCTTGGTGCGCGCCGTAGGTCTTACTGCGCGCGGCAATGAACACACTCAGACGCCGTGTATGAGTTAGGCGTGGACCGCCTGCGCAGCTCCGCCCATCTTTATTTATACTCGCGCTCACGCCGGCCGGCGTGAGCGCAGGGGCTGTGATCTTCCGGCGCGCGCCGGCAACAACCACTAGCGCGCTGACTGTCACATCCCATCTCAACTCAGTCCTTGACTGGATCTCAAGAGTCTCACAGTTCACTTACTTGACAGGCAAAGTCTCTCAGGCGGGTGCTCGGCGGAGGATTCTCCCTCAGGGCATACCTGGATGGGCCCCGGCGGGTGCTTGGGGCAGGGACCGGGGTGCTGGATACCAGAGGCATGCTTGGAACTTCGGGGGTGGCCTCCGGACTTGCCGGCGATGGAACTGGCCCTGGATGGTGGTCCTCAGCTCCTCGGGGATCTCCCTGGCTGGCCTCGGCCTCTTCAAAGTGGTCAGCGATGTCAGTGGGAAGAGTGGGGAGAGCGGGTCTGTCCACTTGTTTGAACCACGAGATGTTGCGGGTCACCGTTTCTCCTTCTTTCTCAACGGTCACCATGGTCCCCTTTCGGTCGATCACTGTCCAGTACCCATGCTCGTACCGAGTCCGGAATTTCCCTCCGGGCCTCCGGTCCTTCATGATGACGGTGTCTCCTTGCTGTAGCTGACGGGATACCGCTCTTCGGGCCTGGCTAGCTGTGTTGTTGTGTCTCTCTCTCCTCCTGAGGGCACCCTCCTCATCAAATGGAGGGGGAGACCACCCCGGAGCAGTGGGGAGACCATCCCGGCGGGTGCCGATGAGCATTAGCGCCCAGGGTGTTTGGCGCATTGAGCAGTGAGGGGTGCTTCTGTATTCCCGCAGGAATCTCTGCAGTTGCTGTTCGGGGTCACTTTGCTCCGCCACTGCGATACGAAGAGTTTTGTTGATTGTCCTCATAAAGCGTTCAATCTCCCCATTGGCCTGGGGCAATTGCGGGGTGATCCGTCGGTGCTGGATGCCATGGTGGTGTAGGAACTCGCGGAACTCGTGCCCCTGGAACGGGGGCCCGTTGTCGCTGCGGATCTCATTCGGACATCCGAACATAGCGAAGATCTTCTCTAGAGCGGGCCCAACATGTAAGAAGGCTGTAGAGTTCAAAACTTCTACCACAGGGTATTTCGAATAGATATCGATGAGAGCCAGCGTGACCCGGCCGTCAGGGAAGCTTCCAAAATTCACGCTCACTTTCTCCCACGGGTTCCGCCCGTGTTCCTCCGTGTGGATAGGTGCGGGTCTTTCGGGCCCACTTGTCACTTGGCAGGATGGACATCTCCGGACTGTCTCCTCTACGCAGGCATCCATCCCTGGGAACCAGACCTTTTCTCGCATGCAGGCCTTCATCTTTTCCACTCCTTGGTGTCCTCCATGGGGAGTTTTGTTGCCCGTAGCTGAGGGGATGCCGGGATGACAATGCGTGGTCCTCTGAGGAGGATGCCTTCTTGGGTGAGGCTTAGTTCGTTTCTGACTCTCCACATGTGCATCAGGCTTTCCTTTTCTGGGCTTGACCATGAGTTTTCGGATTGTAGGAAATGATGCCACTGTCCTCCTTGGACAGCGTCCTGGGCTTTGGTTATAACTGGGTCATTTCCGGCTGCTGTAGCCACTTCCTCAAGGGTTAACGCTCGAGGGCACGTGAGTGCTGAGATCATGTTCAGGTGGGCTTCGGTGGCGTCGGTGTTTGGTTCTTCACCTCCCTCTCCCGCTGTGTCTGGGTGTCTCGACAGGAAGTCGGCCGGGTTCTTGGCACCGGGCCGGTAGGTTACCTACATGTCGTAGTGCTGGAGCCCGATGGCCCACCGTTCGATGCTTGGTGGTGGGAGGGGGGCTGCACCCTTGAACAGCGGTACCAGGGGCTGGTGGTCCATGACAACGGTGAAGGGGTGTCCGCAGATATATAGGTGGAAGTGTCTGCAGGCCCAACGGATTGCTAGAGATTCCCTTTCAATTTGAGCGTACCGCTTCTCTGTTGGTGACAGGGCTTTGCTGGCATACGCTAGGGCAGCCCACCATCCGAGCTCTTGTTCCTGAGTGAGGACGGCCCCTAAGCCTACGGGGCTGGCGTCTACAAGTATTTATGTCCTTTTGGCGAGGTTAAAGTACACCAGCGTGGTGTGGTCGAGGAGAGCGCTTTTGACGGCTTGGAATGCTGTCTCTTCGGCGGGACCCCACTGCCACATCGCATCTGCTCGGGTGAGGTTTCGGAGTGGCTCTGCGATGGTGGCTAGATCTGGAATGAAAAAAGGTGGCCCGCGCCTTGCAGGTCATCGAGCGAGTTGCACAGCCGCATGAACTTTAGTATTCCAATAATACACTTTAACCAAGATTACTTCAAATTTTGTCCATTTTATTCCATGTTTTATCCAAGTTTCCTTATCACGCCAAAGCAGCGAAATTCTTTTAAACTTATGCATTTAATTGCTTCATGATTGCCCATCCAGGCCTAAACATGCGGCAGGTTTACATCGGGCACGAACGTAAGTTTGATAAGGTTAAACAACGATCAAATTGGGGCTTGTAAAAATGTTGTTTGAAATTGAAAGAGGAGGAGATATGTGGAGACAGTAAAGTTACGAGATTGGGTAGGTTACAATGTCTGGGAGGTTTAGTATGATGTTGGTTCATAGCTTAAGGTGCACAAAAGATTTGTTTGATGATACAGGTTTATATGATGGATTCATTGGGTTTTGACATTGGGGTATAATCAGTATAGGTATAAGTTTTATGGAGGGATTATAGATTATTTGTCATTTGGGTGGTTTTTTCTTTTTTCATTAAAAGTGGGTTATTTAGCAGTAATTTTTAATCATGTCTAGCGCTAATTAATCAAATAAGTGATTGATACATGTATATTTTTACATCATAGATACCCCTGACGAAGGTTGTTACCGAAATGCATTGGGTGTGATGTTGTCATTGCATAATTTGGAGAACTCGAGATTCGAAAAATGCTCATGTTTAGGCCTGGATGGGCAATCATGAAGCAATTAAATGCATAAGTTTAAAAGAATTTCGCTGCTTTGGCGTGATAAGGAAACTTGGATAAAACATGGAATAAAATGGACAAAATTTGAAGTAATCTTGGTTAAAGTGTATTATTGGAATACTAAAGTTCATGCGGCTGTGCAACTCGCTCGATGACCTGCAAGGCGCGGGCCACCTTTTTTCATGAATTTGCAGATGGTGTGCAAATGGAACGGAGCACACACAAGTGCTGCACGCCAAATCTGATAAAAAGTAACAAGGAACCGTAAGCATTAGACATGGGTGTGCGCCAGGATTATGCTTGTTAGATCTGGAATGAAACATCCACAGTACGTGGCCATCCCCAGGAAACTGCGGACTTCGGCCACGGTGAGGGGAGCAGAGGCGTTCTTGATGGCTTGAGACTTCCGAGGGTCCACTTGTATGCCTTCTTGTGTGAACGTGTAGCCAAAGAATTCTATCTTCTGCTGAAACAGCAAGCACTTTTCTTTGTGTAGGGTGATCTAGGAGCCTCTTCAGCGTAGCTCTCACATGCTGGTAGTGTTCTTCCGCCGTTCGTGAGTGAATGAGGATATCATCACTCACGTTTAGTACGCCAGGTAGCCCAACCAGGATCTCTTTGATTGCGTTTTGGAATATCTCAGCGGCAGATGATATGCCGAAATTCAGCCGCTTGTATCTTCAGAGCCCGAGGTGTGTGCTGAAGGTGGTGATGTAACAACTGTCCTTGGCAAGGGCTAGCTGATGATACCCTGCATTCAGGTCCAGTTTTGAAAACCATTTGGATCCGTTCAAGTCAGCCACAATGTCATCCATAGTCGGCGTTATGTGGCGTTCGCGTCGAATGGCCTTGTTGGGGAGGCGCATGTCAATACAGAGTCTGATCTTCCCCGGTTGGCGTGGTTTCTCCGCGATCACCATGGGTGACACCCATGGTGTGGGCCCAGACACTTTCTCTATGACTCCTTGATCTTCGAGCTTTTGCAGCTTTCTTCCACTAGTGCCGTAGGTGGAAAGGAATCCTCCTGTGTCTTAGTGCCGTTGGCGGGACGGTTGGGTCTATATGTAGCTGGATGGGGGCCTTCTTCACGCGCCCTAGTCCCTTGAATAGGTCTCCAAACTGGCTGAGTAGTTCCGTGTCTGGTCGGCTTGTATGCTCCTGGCGAACGTTACCAGTCCTAGGTCTCCGCTGCATGACTGCTCAGCAGTGTGTCTGCCTCCTGGTTGATGACATGGATGTCTATGGTGATCTCGGTGTTGTCGGACTTCACTGGCACAGTCATTGTGCCTCGGAGGGGTAGCGGTGAGCTGCTTCCGTACGCAAAGATTTTCATCTTTGACGGCCTGAGTTCGGGTCGGGGCCTCAGCTTGTTGTATTGCTGGATCCCCATGACTGTCACTGAGGCTCTGGTGTCAATCACTGCGTTGACGTCCGACCCTGCGATCCGTATCGTGCACCGGGGCTGGGGCCGTCGTTGACTCTTCAGGGCTTGCGTGAACGAGATTAGGTATGTTTCTCCTTCATCTTCTGACGTCGAGTCGTCCTCCTGATAGACGGTTTGCTCTTTCCTCTTCCCTCCTGGCTGGGATGCTAGTGAGACACACGACAGTTGGCGGACCATCTTCCTAATCTGCCTGGGTCGGTTCCCTTCTTTCCGTTGCGTTCTCTTTCTGCATACTGATGCAAAATGGTTGGCTATGCCGCAGTTGGCGCACGTTTTCCCTTGCACCGGGCATGACTGCGGGGGGTGTTCTTCGTATCCGCAGTACCCGCACTGATTCTTTGGGGCCTGTGGCTGGCGATCCCGTGGTCTGGGGGCCCTGTTCTTCGGTCTGACTGCATCAGCCCGTTCCGTCTTGACGATGGCGCTCTTTTCCGCCCCTCGCACTAGTGCCAGGTCCATCTCCTCTGCCCGTGCCGCCGAGAGGTCGTGTGAGCATGCCAGCACTAGGATGTCATTCATGGGTATGTTCGGTTGCCAGAGTATGAGGCCTCGCAGGACTTTGCTGCGTATTCCCAGGATCAGTTGTGCTCTGATCTCTTCTGCGGCTCTGTCCCCTACGAGGTGCGTACTGGCCAGTTCTCTTAGCCGCGCATGAAATGCGTCCACTGACTCACCCTCCCTTTGCTTGGCTTGCCTCAGCTTGAAATGCTCAAAGTCTGGGTTTAGCTGGGGGTCAAAGTGCGCGTTCAGGGCGGTGACCGCCGCTGCGTAGTCCTCGGCGGGTCCCGTGTTGGGGAGATGCTTGAACAGAAGGTAAATCTCCTCTCCCGCATAATGGAGCAGTAGTGAGCGTTTCACTGCCCCATCCTTCTCCCTGGTGGCAATGAAATAATTCTCTAGGCGACCTAGCCAGGTCTGCCACCTTGGCGCTGCCGTGGCGGGGTCAGCCAACTCGCTGAACGGAGGCAAGACTCCTGAGGGAGGGTGGTGCGCAGTCGCTGGCGCTGGGGCCTGAGCGGCGTTGTCTTGATCCCCCATGGTGGTAGGCGTGGGCACTGTTGGGCGGCCTAGCAGAGGTGCTGCACACTAGTGGTGGGCCTTAGTGTGCCCGGTGGAGGTGCGAGGGCGCTGGGCGTTGCGTGGGCCCGCGTGTGCCTGGCCGTGTGGCAGGTGGTCAGGCTGGCTTAGGTCAAAGTGCGCTCGCGGGGCCTCCTCTGTGTCATGCGAGACTAACGCGGGCAGCGTGGTGCTGGTCACCTGGACCGGTGGATGTTGTGGCGGGGAAATACTGCCGTGTCCTGCTGCTCCCTGGCAGCTGCACATTCAGGAGATGAGGCGTGGCTGGTTCTAATGAGGTGTCGCCCAGCAGGGGCCTCAGCATGCGTGCGTCGTTCTCGTGGCCTGGGTTCAATGCGGTGCTGCCCAGTGGGGGCAGGAGCAGACGTGTGTTGCTCCGCTCCTCGTCGCCAATGTAATGATTGCGGGGGGGGCGCCCTCCCGTCGCTTGGTGCACGCCGTAGGCCTTACTGCGCGCGGCAATGAACACACTCAGACGCCGTGTATGAGTTAGGTGCGGACCGCCTGCGCAGCTCCGCCCATCTTTATTTATACTCGCGCTCACGCCGGCCGGTGTGAGCGCAGGGGCTTTGATCTTCCGGCAAGCGCCGGCAAAAACCACTAGCGCGCTGACTGTCACATCAAGCACATGTTTTTAGCTTAGGTGTTTTAAGCCACGCCCTTAATTACATAGGCCACACCCCTTTGAGAGACCCACACCCCCCCCAGTATTCTAATCCTACTTAAAGCCCTGAGCTAATGTATAATGTATTCTGCAATACAGTAAGCTATTGTCACTACATTGATACCTCTCAGACAGTCACAATTAGTACGGGGTCTCAGGCAGAATTGGGCTATAATAGCGCTGAGTAATAATCAAGGAAAGTAACAGAACACTTATTTGTGAATGGCTCGTTCATCCGAGGGGTTTCTTGGCGCTATGAAGCAAATGGCTATTGTGATCCGACTCATTTTATTGACCTCGGGAGTATGGCAGTCTGAGTGGCCCTACTAGGACTTTAATCTTAAACCATTTGATCAAACACATATCCCTTCAGTGGGTAAATTTTGGAAATGTGCAATAAACTCGAGTAGTAAATGTGTCTTCTAGACTCAATAATCACCATACTGTATTTGACAACATATAGAATGATTTCCTAGACAGGGATGAACTCTGAAACACTATCGTCAGTAAATTACGAAACCATTTTTTTTCACTTGCTAGTACAATGCTAGTTCCTTGTGCATCATATGTTCTATGTGATATGTGATGTTCATGGTTCTTGTGCTCGTCTGCAAATTTGGAATTTAATTTTAGTGTAATATTATTGTTATTTCTTTGTTCACACTGTTGCTTTGGAATTCCAACTTGGATGATATATGTGAAGTCTTTTCATTATTCATTACTGTGAGTTACTTTGACTGTAGCATCTAACATCAAATGATCAAATAGACACATAGCCCTGCCTTACCTCAGGTAGGGTTGTATGATAAAGGCATGCATGGCTAAACCACGCGTGCCTCTACCACCCAGCCCGAACCACAAATGCGTTTTAACCACGCATTTCTTTACCATGCATGCCTTTACGATGCAATTTTGTTATAAAAGCATGTATGGTAAGGGGGTATGCATGGTTAACTTTGCTACTACTCCGACCCCCCGCCCTAAGCCCTAAATGATCAAATCCCTACCTGCCACCACCCCCGTCCTGAGGCCCAAAACCAGCCCTGAAAACTACCCCTTTCCCTCCCCCACCCTGAGGCCTAAAACACTGCCCCTTAACATACACTACCCTGACCCGACCCCTCCGCGCTGTCCCTAAAACTACCCCAACCCCTTCCACTGCCCTGAGGCCTAAAATCGCCCACTTCTTAAAAAACTCCACCCAAACCCAGCCCTTAAAACTACCCCAACCCCCCAGCGCTGGGCCCTAAAAACCTCCCCTCTTCTTAAAAGTACCCCGACCCCCTCCCTGAGCCCTAAAAACCTGCCCCCTTCTTAAAAGTATCCTTTCTCCCTGCCTGAGCCCTAAAATCTTGCCCCTTTTCCAAAAGTACCCTGCCCCCCCTTCCGTAAGCGACCGCCCCTCCTCCCGAAAGTGATCCCCAGACTCGGCCCCACCCCCACTTACCTGTCCACATCCGGAGCTTCCTGTTCCGATGCTTCTCCCCGAGTCCCTGTCCATCCTGAACACTAGAGCGCATCTGCCTTAACCACGCATATGCGTGGTTAAGGCACATGCGTTGTTCGGGCAAGCATGGTTACGCTTGCGGTGTCCCAGAATGCGTGGCTCTGGCCGCGTTGTTCCGGGCATTCATCTTCAGGTAGGCCTTGCAAGCAGAATGATATTTCAGTAATTAAAATATACAAACAAAAGTCCAAAAATAGTGTTGTACAATTTAACAATGCTGCCCAAAACTTTTGCCGCCTTTGGGCCTGATTACGACTTTGGCGGTGTCCACGCCACCACCCCGCTCTCACACCGCCAAAGCTGTCCGCCAACCACCCGCCATATTACAAGTTGTAATCCGGGCGGGCGGTCCTGCGCCTGCGGGACCATGGCGCTGCATTTCAAAGGCTCATAGGAGAGCCATAGAAAGGCAGCGCTGTGGGCCCGCTACAGCTCATTCCAGCATGGCATGGACTGTGCCGTGCTGGAACTGTGGGTGCAAGCAGACAGGGTGGCACACCATGTGCCCCGCTGCATGCATCCTGAGGCCCTGAGGGAACAGGGGGCCCTACTACAGGGAGCCCTTTAAGGCCCCCTAAATTACCTCACCGCCAGCATTTTCATGGCGTGAGTACCGCCATGAGACTGCTGGTGGTACGGAAACTCGTAATATGCTTGGCGGTGCCGCACCGCCCCGCCAACGCCAGGGATCGCGGATCCCTGGCGGTTTCAGCGGTCTAATGGAGGTCCAACCGCCGTACTTGTAATACAGCGGTCATACCCCCAATGCGGTGGTCCCTGACCACCACTGCACCTCCACCACGAGCTTGTCAGTCCTATGGACCTCCAAACTCGTAATTAGGCCCTTAGTGAAATATATGGGCACTTGAATTTCTGCTAGCTATTTAATTAGATTGTGCATGTAAAGCTCAATGTTCATTAAAGTACAGGGCTTCTTAGTGTCAAAAGCTAACGTAAAAGACATGAAAACTGAGAAGATATGTGAACGTTTACATTGTTTAATTAAGAATGATACACTCCCACCTATTTTCACTGTCTACAATTTTCTAATAGCACACTATCCTGTTTTATGATCACTCATCTGTATTTTTCTTTGCCCCCCACGAGATATGGTACTTATTTTTATACTCTACTTGTTTGTTTGTTGTTGTATTCTTCTTCTATAAACCATAAGTGATCATTTAGCCTTGTGTAAAGTTCTGTCACCCATTCAGTCTGGCCTGCACTATAGAAAATAATTAAGAAATAAATATAAATGTATTATTTTTGGGTACATACATAATTAGAATGAGTTTGAGACACCAACTCCCTAAAAATGACAAAAGAAGTCCACCACTAAGGTGTTGATTATAGAAACCTTTAATAGATAGGCACTAGAGGACAACAACCTCTTCCTAGGTACGTGGAGTTGAAATTACTTCTTGTGAAAATGGGGTTCATAATCATTGTACATAAGATGAATCAGGGAGATGGCCTTAAAGGGTCCCCTGCACAACAGACAGTTAATGTAACATGTCATGTATATAGCATCTGTATCAGAAGAGTCGCTCCATAATTGTGGACCGATTAGGCAGCAACTGACAGCCTCTTCTGGGGTTTAAGGAGAGCATAGTATGGAGAGCTTGGAAACCACTTTTACTACGCAGGTTTTACCTCCCATGCTTTTACTACGCATAATGGTAAGTATAGGTAAGTATGGTTTTATTTAAAAAAGTATTAAAAATGGTGTAAAAAATGGTGGTGGGCACTTGAAGAATATTTTTTTAAATATAAAATGAAAAACATTTTGGGAAATAAAGAGGGCTTTTGGGAGTTTACTCCCTCTCCTTTAAAAAATATCTATGGAACATTTAGCACTATTATTGTTTTGAAAAAAAGGGTATTGGGGGATCGTCCCTCATTAACTGAGTATTGATTTGAATACAAAGTAAGAATAATGTTTAGGTAATAAAAGTAAAAATGGAGTGAGGTGTTAATTATTCTCACATGGTAATTTTAACTCTAGTGTTGTTTTTCTTGACGTGGAATTATTTATAGTGGGGAACAGGATTTGCAGTCGTATGTATAGAAAGAGTACCTCATGTAATGCTTTACTGCATGCATCCAGCTGTCATCCGAAGTCTCAGATTAATTCAATCCCCTTTGGTGAAATGGTCAGAGCTCGTAGAAATTGTAGTGAGGATGCAGACTGTAACCTAACTCTGACAGACATCAGAACTAGATTCCTCAGGAGAGGATATGAATAACCTATCATTACAAGAGCAGCTAAAAGAGCGTGGAGCTTACCACGTGACAGTACACTGAGACTGAAACAGACCTTTAGGAAAGGGTCTAGCCCTTGTGATAAGGTGAGACTTGTGACAAACTTTTACCCGGATGCTAGTGAATTATACAACATTCTACGGAAAAATTGGCATATTTTAACCTCAGACAAATTACTGGCCCCTTACTTGACGGAAAATCCAAGTCTGACTTTCAGGAGAGGACGTACACTTGCTAATATGGTCAGTCCCAGTTACCCATTACGAACTAGACAGAGTAACTGGCTTAGGGACCACATTAAGGGCTTTCATAAGTGTGGTCATTGTAATGTATGTAGATGGGTGGTAGACAAAGTTATGTGCTTCAACTTTATTGATACAGGTGACCACATGATTCCCATGTTTATAAACTGTGCAACAAGATTTGTAGTATATGTGATTGTGAAAATATATGTGGGAAGCACACTATGACCCCTAAAAGAACGTATTCCTGAACATTTTAGGGCACTTATAAATAATGATTATAAATATCCGATTGTTATGCATACTATGGATACAAACATGCAGAGGCATGTACATAGTTTCAGATTCCATGCCATAGACCATGTGAAGAACAATATCCGTGGGTGTAATAGAGAATTACAACTCAGACGATGTGAAGCGTCATGGATAATGAAACTGCATGCTGTGGAACAGGGTTTAAACATAGACAATGAGATGCAGTACTTTTTAGTGGATTAAAACATCTAACATTCTGTAATGATCTTACCTGAGTGTAGATGACCTGCGTGTCGTCGTGTTCTTCATTCCAGAATCCTTCCCTTCCTTTCGTGTACATTCCAATCTGAGTTGCCAGTTGATGCTGCCAGCGTTGTGTGGATAGGACGTACTCTCCGTACTACTTACTCCTGAATAAAACTGCATTACCAACCTACTTCGGTGTACCAGCTTCATTACACTGGCGACGATCCTGAAACGGACTCACAACTTCTACGGACGTCCTAACACATTCTCCAACTCGTCGACTACAGACCGGTATTCCTTGGACTTGCTCGTCTGGCATGAAAAGATAAAGGTACTGTGCAGCGCTTTCCTACTTTCCTTTTATGTTACCTCGCGCTGCCTTTCCTTATATAAAAAAGAATATCTTTTAATAATACGGTGATTTCAGCCCACGCTCGCGCTCACCGTGCCTCGCGCAAGATTCCACCTCAACCCGTCAATGACGCATGTCGCTTAGCAACCTAAGACGCCTTTCAAGAAACAACTCTGTTTCCTGGCAACCCTTTTCGTCTTGTGCTGCATGCCTGACCCTTACGCAATTAAACGTGTTGCGTTACAGAGAAACCACGAAGCGCGAGGAAGGAACCTAGCAACACAAGACGCCTTCAAAGATACAACCCTGCATGCCTGACTTCTACGCCATCATGCGCGTTGTGTTACTTAACAATTAGCAAGCGCGACGGAGTAAACCTGTTTCCTGGCAAGTCTTCCCGCTTTGCTCTACCTGCCTGTTTTCAAAATAATCATAAACGCTTCCGTGGAAGTTTCACTTGACGAAGCCTGTATTGTCGTTTGGCGGCACTTCTGTTTCTCTTTGCACATCACTGACAAGCACAGTTTATTTTGCTTGTCATCATTTCTACAACGCTGATAGGCACATCTTGAAATACTTTGTTCTGCCTGTCAACCTTCCTTCAACGTTGATAGGCACAGCTACTGCAGTTTAAAAAAACAAATTTCTTCTGCTTGCCATTTTTACTTCAACACTGATAGTTTATTTCACCGTTTCTACAATGCTGATAGGCACAGCTTAAACCCTACATTTTACCTGTCACCGCTTCTACAACGCTGATAGGCACAGCTTAAAAATACTTGATTTTGCCTGTCACTGTTCCTTCAACGCTGATAGGCACAGCTTGAAATATTGCGTTCTCTCTGTCACTTTTTCTTCGACACAGATGGGCACAGTTTAAATACTTTGTTATCATCCCCTTCAAATACTTACAAGCACAACTCCTTACTTTCACACTTTTGAAGTTAAAATTCTTTACCGCTTCATATTATCTCTACTCTTATTATGCAAAACGTAACACCACCTCCCTTTTTCTTATCTAACCCTGGTGAACCTACTATAAGCTGGTCAAAATGGAAGAAAGTCTTCCTTACCTATGCCAGAGTGTGTGGAGTGTCACTCAGTGCCGAGAGAAAATCAGCACTGTTGTTACACTGCTTAGGCACTAAAGGACAAGAAGTCTTTGAACACTTACCTGATCTCGGTGACTCAGAATCTGACAGCCTCAATGAATTCGAGATTTGCTTAAAGAAATTAGATAAACATTACTTACCCAAAATAAGCACAGTCCTAGAACGTTATCACTTTGGAAAAAGAAATCAACAACCTAAAGAGTCTGTAGAGGTGTATGTAACTCATCTACGCAAACTTGCCTCCACTTGCAAGTTTGGAGGTGCCTTAGAAGAACGCATACGCGATCAGTTTATGCTTGGTTGTGCCATGGAAAAAGTAAATGACGAACTGTGGCAAAAGGATGATCCTAAACTGGATGAGGTTATCTTAATCGCCAAACAAATCGAGCACTCCTTGGCCTGCGTCGAAGTCATTAAAAAAGACAATGGCTCTGCAACTACTTCAAGTGGGAAGGTACAAGCAGTCTCACAAGTCAAACCTTTCAAAAAAGATGAATCTCAAACCATGAAACCTGTCTTCAAACGTGTTGAGTCTCAATCTTCATGGCAAAGAAAACCATTTCCTGGAAGGTGTTACCGTTGTGATAAAATTGGCCATCTAGCTGATGACAAATCTTGTCCTACATTAAGTGCCAAATGTCTTAATTGTGGGAAAGTGGGGCACATAGCCAAAGCTTGCAGATTACAAAAGAATAAAAAGAACAAACGAGTTAAGGGGGTATGGATACAAGATGAAACTGACTCTAGTTCAGACAAACTACATTGTGGTGAGATTTCAGCAGAAGTTTCCCAAGTTAAGTGTCTAAGTCCAGTTGACAGTGTTCTGATAAATGGTCACCCAGTTAATATGCTTTTCGACTCTGGGGCAAAAATCACTTTAATCCCTAAGAGTTTTTATGACATGTTTCTCTTGGGTAAGGTGAAGGTATTTAAACCTGACATAAAACCTCTTGCCTATGGTGGACAACCCATCAAATTATTTGGTTACTTTGAAGGTGACATTGAGTTAAAAAAAAAAATTACCGCTGGGAAGATATACATCTCCACTAAGGGAGACAGTTTAGTGAGTTGGATTCATCAGGCTGATCTCAGGGTCATGTTAGTTCCGGGTGGTAATCCTTGCATAATATTGAGGGAAGAATCTCCTGAAGGGCTATCTACACTTTCCCATGCTTCTTCTTGTACTCATGACAAACTCACCAAAGTCGTTCAAGTAGACTGTTTACGCTCAGAGTTTAAAGAAGTCTTTAACGAACGCTTGGGCTGTTTATCCAATTACACCCACAAAATCATCTTGAGACAGGACGCCATCCCAGTAAATTGTAAAGTTCGTGGTGTGCCTTTAGCCCTGAGAGACTCCATGGAGGATGAATTACGAAAATTGCTCAAAGAAGGTATCATTGTCAAAACCGAGGCAAGTGATTGGTTAGCCCCTGTGGTTCTTGCCCGAAAGGCCTGAGGTGAGGTAAGACTTTGTGTGGACTTGCGCTCTCTCAATCGTGCTGTCATAGCCGACAGATATCCCCTTCCCAACATCGCAGAAATGCTGACACAATTGGGTGGTGCTGAGGTCTTTTCTACCCTTGATCTCAGGGCCGCATATCACCAGATTAAGCTCGACCCTGAGTCCCAGAACCTCACTGCCTTCATAACGCCTTTCGGTACTTACAAATTTACAAGGCTTCCGTTTGGTCTCAATTCTGCAGCTTCGGTCTTCCAGAGAGCCATGGAGGATGTCTTGCAGGGTCTCCCTGGCATCAAGATCTATCAAGATGATGTCCTAGTTCATGGCTCATCTCAAAGTATTCATGACGAGAGACTCAGAGCTGTACTAGATCGTTTCAAATCGCGTGGCCTGACGCTACGTGAGAGTAAGTGCAAATTCAACCTTCATGAGATCGATTACTTAGGTCACAAGCTATCCAAGGAAGGAGTCAAACCTAAAGATCAATTAGTAAAAACCATTGATAATCTTCCTGTACCCCAAACCAGAGATGAATTAGTCACCTTCCTAGGGATGGCTGAATACTATAACAAGTTCGTTCCTGGATTTGCCTCTCGTACCTATACCCTCCGAACCCTTCTCAAAAAAGGGGTAAGGTTTGCCTGTTCACCAGACTGCCAGAAAGAGTTTGAAGATGTTAAGGGAGCCTTGAACGAAGCTCCTTCTCTTCACAGCTTTGATACCTCTGCTTGCTCCATTCTTGTCACTGACGCCAGCTCAAAAGGGCTAGGGGCAGTTCTCAAACAGGTGAAAGATGGACACGAGACAACTATAACGTTCCTGTCACGAGCTCTCGTTGGGCCAGAGCTTCTTTATTCTGTTATAGAGAAGGAAACTCTTTGCATATTCCGGGCGATTAAAAAACTTAAAAAGTTCCTTTGGGGAAGTTCTTTTACAGTACAGTCCGACCACAAACCTTTGAAGGATCTGTTCACCAAAAAGAGTCTTGATGCTGTATCTTCAAGGATCACCAAGTGGATTGTAGCTTTACAAGACTATGACTTTGTTGTTCATCACATTCCTGGTGCACAAAACAAAGTTTCTGACTGTTTGTCCCGTCTTGTAATGAATGACACAGTTGACTGGAGTAATATGTCGAGTGAGTCATGTGAGGATGATGATTATAAAGTCTGTGAGGTCACGGGTGGTGTCTTGAGTGAAGATGAGTGGAGAACTTCCATGACTATAGATCCCACTATTCTCAAGGTCTGTAAGTTAGTGTCAGAGGGTTGGAAGAGGATAAGAAGCCTTGATGAAGAGACGAAGAAATTTTGGAATGTACGCCATGAGTTGTCTGTCTCCTCAGGTTTGCTTCGGAGAGGCACTAGATTAGTTCCACCTCTTCCCCTCAGAGAGAAAATTACTCAACAAGCTCATCAGGCACACCAGGGGATCTCTAAAACAAAAGAGAGAATTTGTTTACACTTCTGGTGGCCCGGTATTGATTTATTAGTTGAACATATGGTGAGAGACTGTCAAGAATGTAATTCTTCTGATAAAATTGACAAAACTAGAACCCAACCCCTGGCTATACGAGAGGTCCCTACACGCTGCTGGCAAGAAGTAGCCCTAGATCTTCTAGGCCCGATTTCTTGTAGCTCTGGTCAGTCTTATGTCCTAGTCTTAATAGATCTATTCTCTAGGTGGCCGGAGGTTAAAGTCAGTCACAGTATCGAGACTAAAGATGTCACCAAATTTCTGGACGAGGTCTTGTCCCGTGAGGGGTTTCCTGATTGTCTTCTTACTGATAACGGGGTCCAGCTAGTTTCTAAAGAAATGGAGATCTATCTTACTGAGAAAGGGATCAGACACAAGCGTTGCGCTCTCTATCATCCTGAAACTAACGGAATGGTAGAGAGGTTCAACCGCTTATTGAAAGACTCCATTCAAATGGCTAAATCTCAGAACAAAGATTGGAAGGCAGAAATCTAGGAAAAAGTTATGATCTATCGCCTAACGCCCCATTCAACCACGTCTAAGGTTCCCTTCGAACTTTGTCGCAGAAGGAAGCCCAATACCCGTATGTTTCAGGCATGGATGAGAAACAGAAGTCCGGGTCCCAGTTTGAATGAGGGGGTGAATTTAGGCCTTGGTTCTAGTACAGGGTCTCAAGGTACAACTTCATGGCAAGCCAGTCAGGATTTGAAGATTGCTAAAAGGAAGGCATACTTTGACTCTAGACATGCTGTCACTCACACTTGCGTGCGTGTGGGTGACAGAGTGAGAGTTCGCCTTCCACAAAGATCTTCTGGTGTTTCAACATTTTCCCCACCTTATGTGGTTAAAAAACTTTTTTGGAATGCTGTCAAGTTATGTGATGGTCGCATCTGGAACCTCAATAGAATTGCTCCTGTTCGCAACTTGTTGGTCACGTGCAATGGTCCTCCCAATGTTTTGCCGAAGTCTAGAAAGAGTGTGCGTGTTGGAAAGCTGCCAACAAAACTTAATGATTTTGTTTTACATTAAGATTATCTTATGATTTTGTTTTTCTTTAAAGTTCTCTTTCTTTTTCTTATTCTTCCCCTCTTCTTTCTCTTATCTTTCTCTGTTTCATCCTTTCAACTCATTTCTATTTCTTCTTCATAAAGGGGGGGAGGTGTGTAATGATCTTACCTGAGTGTAGATGACCTGCGTGTCGTCGTGTTCTTCATTCCAGAATCCTTCCCTTCCTTTCGTGTACATTCCAATCTGAGTTGTCAGTTGATGCTGCCAGCGTTGTGTGGATAGGACGTACTCTCCGTACTACTTACTCCTGAATAAAACTGCATTACCAACCTACTTCGGTGTACCAGCTTCATTACACATTCCCTTTTTGATGTGTAATTTTACGAATATGACAGGATTGGTTGCTATGAGATGATAATGTTAAAATATTGCCAATGTTTGAATATTCATGTATTAGAGTACTAATGCGACTATAATTACTTTGCGTATGGGTAGTTATGTAATCGTTATTGTTAAGGATAGGTGATCTTTTGTGATACATGTACATGTCATATATTTATGATGTAATTTAATATGTACAGAATCGGGTACTGCAATATATTCTATGTACTATCTTTCCTCATATTTTAGCAGATTCACTGGGTGCTTTCCTCCTTTCTCACTTCAGGCTTATGGATATGTGATTTGAATACCCAGGATGACTGGGCGTTGCGAGGTAAATTAGTGAAAAGTTAACCCTAGATAATGTGGCATTTAAACTTATCTTATACCGGCTCATAAGGTTCTTTTAGTACGAACGATGAAAGAAACACACGTAACCAACGGCGCAGAGTTTTTTAGAACATGGTGGCCGTGCCATATGGATTTGAGAGGTATGTTTGCTGGTTGGTGTATATATTTATATGCCTCCAGTAATTTAATGAGATATAATATTGGAACATAAGGTTTAAAAAAAAAAAATTGTATTTAGATATAGGATTGACACATGAACGCGGTTTGTTCACTGCAAGTGCTGAGTTTGTTTCTCCTATGTCAAAGGGGGCATGATTGGTTATCATCCGATTATGCGCTTAAGTGTAAAGAAAATTCTTGTGAGTCTTATTTCATTTAATTGACTTGTAATAGTGTCGGACTGGACCATGTTATAGATGTGAAAGGAGCCTTATAGGATGGGTCACTCGTGATGAATTACGGGTTATTACTTATCTATGGTCGCAAACCTGTACCACAATATATCGGTCAGAAAGAGAGACCTTTCAAAGATGGCCGCGATTGTTTCCCCGTAATAGACGCGATATGACGTTAGGCGTGGAGGACTATATATTGGAAACCCAATATGGCGTGGGTGGCCCACGCGATATTGACACGAGGAGCACTCTCCTGTGAGATATGGATCCTTATTCGGATTGATGTGAGTACACTAGATGCGGTTATCGTTGTTTATTGAGTACGGTTGTCATGCTGCGTACCCGCAACGACATTAGATTTCGTCCTTTAACAAAAAGAAAGGTTACATGGTATCTGGGTTTTAGCCTTAGTACGAGCTGTTTTTATAATTCTGTGCTCATGAGAGTCTTTTTTAAGTATTATATATTTCTTTAAAACGTGTAAATTTGTTTTGTCTACTGGTCCCGTATATGAAATCATGTGATATTAAGGAAAACGCACTATCGCACGTGTTCGTGATATTTAATATGTGCACTATAATCAGTCGTGTAGTCTTCCACCCGTTTTCCCCGTTGAGAATACATGTGCACTCGTCACTAGATAAAGTCTGGGTTTGTGTGTCCACTGACTCTATACTAGGCAGCACTAGCAACAGTGGGGAGGCTGTGTGTTTATGTTATGCACGATTGATGAATTTATGAAGCATGCATTACTGTGCATTTTGATATACTGAATTTCTGATTGTTGACCTAGGATCTATGTAATTTTTGGCTTTACTGGACTTTGGCACTGTTCTGCCCTACGGATTTAATACTTACCTGGTGGGAGGTCATCTGGACACAATTATATGCTTTGTTCTATTGTGAGAGATATAGAGTGAGAAGGTCTTTATCATTATGATGAGGAGGGTTTACGTTAGGTGAAGTATGATTAGTGTTGCGGTCCGGTTACACTATCTTGACTTTGGTATTAATTATTGGTGGTCTCGGTTCTGTCCTGTTTTTTCTCTCCGCTACTTTATACTTTTTATATATATACACATTTGTTATGTATATATTTTTATATAATTTTTAATATATTTTTTCTTTTTTTTTCTCTTCCTTTTTCTTATAATACTGTTTATCTGTTGCTTGCACGTAGGGAATCGTTTTTGGACTTTGGGTGTTTTTTGTGTGATGGATCTAATTTATATGGGCACTTATCTCACAATTCTGGTTTTGCGCACCATTGGCTAATGAAGGAACGCATGGTTTATGCAGAGTGTATAATGCTAAAATAATCTATTTAATGCCCGCAGCCCTGAAGAAGTCAAGGTGTACGACCTACCGACGAAACACGTGTTGGCTTGCTTGTTGTTTCTTAACTGACTTTCTAACTGCTCGACGTGTTGAACAGTTGATTTTGGATTGCTTCCTTTTTTGGAAACAACTGTAAATGACATCTACACAAAATTAATGTGAAGATTTGGGCTTAACTTTATGGGCCTGAACGTAGATTAAAAGTGGACTACTAACTACATACAATTGTATTGACGATTTTTGGAGTGCTCTGATTTGAAGTTTGGCCCTGTAGGGCCCCCTAAATTTCCTCACCGCCAGCATTTTCAAGGCGTGAGAACCGCCATGAGACTGCTGGTGGTGCGGAAACTTGTAATATGCTTGGCGGTGCTGCAGCGGCACCACCAAGCATATTGTGGCCCTCAGACCGCCCCGCCAATGCCAGGGATCACGGATCCCTGGCGGTTTCAGCGGTCCAATGGAGGTCCAACCGCCGTACTTGTAATACAGCGGTCATACCACCAATGCGGTGGTCCCCGACCACCACTGCACCTCCACCACGAGCTTGTCAGTCCTATGGACCTCCAAACTCGTAATTAGGCCCTTAGTGAAATGTATGGGCTCTTGAATTTCTGCTAGCTATTGAATTAGATTGTGCATGTAAAGCTCAATGTTCATTAAAGTACAAGGCTTCTTAGTGACAAAAGCTAACGTAAAAGACATGAAAACTGAGAAGATATGTGAACATTTACATTGTTTAATTAAGAATGATACACTTCCACCTATTTTCACTGTCTACAATTTGCTAATATCACACTATCCTGTTTTTTGATCACTCATCTGCATTATTCATAGCCCCCCACGAGATATGGTACTTATTTTTATACTCTACTTGTTTGTTTTTGTTGTATTCTTCTTCTATAAACCATAAGTGATAATTTAGCCTTGTGTAAAGTTCTGTGTCACCCATTCAGTCTGGCCTGCACTATAGAAAATAATTAAGAAATAAATATAAATAAATTATTTTTGGGTACATACATAATTAGAATGAGTTTGAGACACCAACTCCCTAAAAATGACAAAAGAAGTCCACCACTAAGGTGTTGATTATAGAAACCTTTAATAGATAGGCACTAGAGGACAACAACCTCTTCCTAGGTACGTGGAGTTGAAATTACTTCTTGAGAAAATGGGGTTCATAATCATGGTACATAAGATGAATCAGGGAGATGGCCTTAAAGGGTCCCCTGCACAACAGACAGTTAATGTAACATGTCATGTATATAGCATCTGTATCAGAAGAGTCGCTCCATAAGTGTGGACCGATTAGGCAGCAACTGACAGCCTCTTCTGGGGTTTAAGGAGAGCATAGTATGGAGAGCTTGGAAACCACTTTTACTACGCAGGTTTTACCATGCAGGTCTTTACCACGCATGCTTTTACCACGCATAATGGTAAGTATAGGTAAGTATGGTTTTATTTTTAAAAAAGTATTAAAAATGGTGTAAAAAATGGTGTTGGGCATTTGAAGAATATTTTTTTAAATATAAAATGAAACAGATTTTGTGAACTAAAGAGGGCTTGTGGAGGTTTACTCCTCTCCTTTAAAACAATATCTGTGGAACATTTAGCACTATTATTGTTTTGAAAAAAGGGTATTGGGGGATCATCCCTCATTAACTGAGTATTGATTTTAATAGTAAGTAAGAATAATGTTTAGGTAATAAAAGTAAAAAGGGAGTGAGGTGTTAATTATTCTCACATGGTAATTTTAACTCTAGAAGGGACAGAATGCCTTCATAACTTTTCCCTAAACATGGAGAAAGTCTTCATTGATCTAATCGGGAAAGTGAAACCTGGCTCCCCACTAGGTCTGGCCCCTCCCCACATTTTGGCAATGGGTAGCCAAGAAAGTTTCCCATTGATTCGGGAATTATTTAATCTGTCAATCTCCACCGGAATAGTCCCACAAGAATGGAAGCATGCACTGGTCAAGCCTTTGTTGAAAAAAACAGATCTTGAACCCACATTTCCAGGTAACTTCAGACCGATATCAATGCTCTCGGTGTTCGGAAAAGTCCTTGAGAAACATATCAATCAGCATATATCTAAACATCTGGAAGACAATTGGCTTTTGGACGACTACCAGAATGGATTTCGTCCAAAGCACAGTACAGAGTCGGCGCTACTTGTAGCAACTGAGGAGCTAAAATTAATCCTAGACAAAGGAGGAACAGCAGCCATTATCCTCCTCGACCTGAGTGCAGCATTTGATACAGTCGACCACGAGACTCTGGCACTCAGATTGAGGGAAGTTGGCATAAGGAATTCCGCTTTGGAATGGCTGCTGTCTTTTTTAAAAGACAGAGCATTCAAGCTGTTGGAACCCCCTCAGCTATTCTGAGACAGTCCCTCTGAAATGTGGGGTTCAGCAGGGCTCAGCGCTCAGTTCCACTCTTTTTAATATTTATGTGAGACCGCTGGCCTCCATTGTTAAAGAATTTGGAGTATCAATTGTGTCCTATGCTGACGACACACAGCTTGTCGTTTCCCTCTCATCCGGCGAGGGAGCTCAGCCTCAGTTAGACCCTTGCTTGGAGAAGGTGGCACACTGGATGGCTAAGTGCTCTTTGAAACTAAATGGGGACAAAACAGAACTAATGTTCTAGGGAACACCCCCCCCTCAATAACATCATTAGGCTGGCCAGATAGCTTGGGAGACCGGATGGTTCCGTCATCCCCAATTAAAAGCTTAGGGATGTGGCTGGATAGTACTCTTTCAATGGAATCCCAAGCCAAAAAACTGACCAGTGCATGTTTTGTCATGCTGAGGATGCTAAGATAATTCTGGCACTACTGCCAATGTCATGCAGGAGAGTTGTAGTCCAGGCTATGATTTCCTCACGCCTGGACTATGGAAACTCCATATATTTGGGGTCCCCTAAAACAGTCCAAAAAGGACTCCAGATGCTGCAGAACATCGTGGCAGAATCATCTATAAAATCAGATTTTTTTTAGAACATAGGGGATGTACGAACAGTAAGTGGGATAGTGTATTACTACTCAGGTATCAATTTAAATACCTGAGCATTAAAGTTAATAAAACATATTTTAAAATATCATTTTTAAGTTTTAATGAAATATTTTTTTTTACAAAAATAAATACATTTTTAGGAGCGGTATGAAAGGATATGTAGGTAATATGTGGGCAAGTCTAATAATGCCTAGGCATTAATATAAATACTTGAGTATTTTTGAATTTATTTTCAATTAATTTTATAGCCGTTATGTTTTATAATATTCAACAAATTGAACAATTAACAATTTTTTTATTTAAATTAAGTTAATTTTATTAAAAAAAAGAAATATACCTTGTAAAACATTTAATACAGATTATTGCAACTTTTCTAAAATAATAATAAAATGTTTTTAAATCCTTTAATGAATTTTCACAAGATGTAAAAAATATATTTTGAACTATTTGAGATTTTTTAAAAACATCTTTATTAAAAATATATTTAAATATAATATTTCTTACTCATTCACACATTCTTAAATGAATATAAAACTGATTTTCCCATGCTTTTCCATTAGTTTCAATGGAACAATTGTCCTTCTTTTTAGTTTTTTATTTTCCAGCCATTTATTTTGACGATCTTGATTTTGCGTCTGTTTCTACAGTAGATAGGTCATCGCAGGCACGGTCGGAAGTGGGGTTAAGCTGCAGAGGATAAGTTGATTTTAATTTTTGCATTTAGCAATTCAATTTTTTTTCAAGATTTAGAGTTCGAATGAAGTCCACATAAAATTAGAATCGTAAAATGAATGGAATAAATACAGTTAATATAAATGTAAAAAATATTTAAAAAATGTAAAAACTTTTGACAAATGTAAGGAAATGCCTCTTTTCGCATGTTCACCCCCACATTTTTGGACTGATGCTGCTGGTTTTTCATATCTGAGAGTGCACTGAGGCCTGCTAATCAGAAGTCAGTGCCAATGTTCTAACCCTATACAAAAGATATGTTGAATTGAATACACCTAATTGGCAAGTACTGACTTACCTATAAGTCCCTAGCATATGGTACCCAGGGTACCAAGGGCAAGTAAGGCAGAGTGTTCACCCAGGACTGCAGCACTGTTTGTGCCACCCTGAAGTAGACACAGGACAAAATGCATCCCAGCCTGCCACTGCAGACTAGAAAGGCAGTGTGTACACTGCTAGTTTGACCTTGCCATTACAGCTAATGGCAAAGTCACCACTTCGCTTAATGATATATGTAAGTCTCTCTTAAGGAAGGATTGAAGAGTCCTACGGGAGGATGCTGTATTTTATTATATATTTTTCATATGCCTTAGCAGCAACACTTCCAATTTGTCGTTTTGCTGTGGAAAGGTTAGTAGCCATGTTAAACCTGGCATCCTTTGGAGTGGTTTCCCCTGTCTTTTTGCTTCTTACCTCCTGTTTTTAACTGTGTGCTGAATTTTGTTTTTGCTGGTTTTAGGACCCTGGGCACCTTACCACTGCTGACCAGTGCTAAAGTGCATGTGCTCTGTGTCTAAAATGTAATGGTATTTGGTTTCTCCATGATTGGCATATTTGATTTACTAGTAAGTCCCTAGTACAGTGCACTGTGTGTGCCCAGGGCCTGTAAATCAAATTCTACTAGTGGGCCTGCAGCACTGATTGTGCTGCCCACATGAGTAGCCCTTCAAACCTGTCTCAGGCCTGCCCCTGCAGAGCCTGTGTTTGCAGTTTTAAACTGCCATTTAGACCTGGCAATTTTGCCTACTTCCCAGGCCCAAACCTTCCCTTTTATTACATGTAAGGCATCCCTAAAGTAGGCCCTAAGTAGCCCCATGGGCAGGGTGCAGTGTACCTAAAAGGTAGGACGTGTACTTGTGAGTTTTACATGTCCTGTTAGTGAAAAACTGCTGAATTCATTGTTCACTACAGCAAGGCCTATCTTTCTCATAGGTTAGCATTGGATCTGGCTTGTAACATCTTACAAGTGTTTCTTTCAATTGGGAGCAGATAGAAAATTGGAGTTTGGTGTCTCTGGACTCACAATTTAAAAACACATCTTTTAGTGGAGTTGGTTGTAAAATTGCAGGCCGGAAAATGCCACTTTTAGAAAGTGTCAAACATGGGGGGTTACGTACTATATTGATGGCCAAATGGGACGTGAATTGAAACTTTATCAAAAAAGAGGACCTGACCACCTTTTTACCGTGCTGCTATTTATTCAAGCAGACAAAGGGCCAATATATATAATCATTGGTCCTTGCTTAATTATTTTGCCATTATTTCAACAATTCATAATAACAATTTGTACATTTTTGCAAGCCTGGAAGTGAAGTGATACACTAATCAATTCATGCAAACAATAAGTGATAAACAATGTGCATTATAAAAATACAAAACAATCTCATAATCTAAAACAACATTTTCACTAGTGCATTTGTCACATAAATCATAAACATTACACCAGTTCGTAATTTGTCACAAGTATCAACAAGAAAGCACTCTCTTTTCACCAAATTTGGTTTCCCTTTTGTGAGAGTTGCTAACCATGGGGATTAAGCTTAATATCTGTGAGGATAAATCAATGTTCGTTGTCCATCTACAAGATTTGAGCCGAATTTAATTATTCTCCCTCATGGTTTAATGAAGAAAAGTGCCGACGCGTTTCAAATTCCTGTATTAATCGTGGGACTATCTTCAGGGCAATAACACGGTGTAATCTGTAACCAATAAACATATAAAAAATAATCAGTGTTTTGTTTCCCTTCCCTATAAAACTCCATTTTATTCATAAAGTTTTATGATACCTGAATCCTTTTTGAAATTCTCCTTTGGTGATAACCGTCTATGTTTGCACAGGTTTGTATTTGTAGCCTATTTCAGTTTTGTTGTTCTGAAACAATGGAATAAAGCGGCTTTTACCCAAGTGTATTTAAATACTGGCACTGTTGCATTTTATGTGGTAAATGGGGGGGCCTTTCAATCGCCGTGGAGTCTATTTAATCTGTGAAAACAAGAACACACGTACCAGAGTCAGTATTGGTCGAATGTTTGTTTATGCAAACACCGATTTGCTGGGAAAATCTGGCTCTGAAAACGTACTTTGTTTTAATATGGGGCCGCATGTAAAGCAGAATGCGGCAAAGTCAGGACTCTTCGTTCGCCATGATTGATTTACGATGTATTACTGAAATGCAAAGGAAGTTTCGTTCATGTTTCTATTCATTTGAAGAAATGAACTCTTGGTTACTTTTTGAAACAACGTTATCTTATGACTTACATAAATTAGACGGGGACCGCATGTGCTGCGGGAAGCGGAGGACTCTTCAGACGCCGTACACGGTTGGCGATCAGTGACTACAATGCAAAAGGAGTTTGTTCATAGTGCTATCCGTGCAAAGTCATAACACCCTATTTATTTCGTTGAAACAAAGTGTCCATGAACTTACTTTTTGAGTTAGCGTGTTGGACCTTTCGAGTGTCTTCTTCACAAACAAGCCGACTGCCAGCTGGGTTTGTTCTTTTGTTTCCGGTTACGGCGCGTATAACAAGTGATTTCTGTTCACTCTACAGGAAGTGCTTCTTAAATGATTGCTGGGAAATGTAGTTTAGCTACGTTTAGACAACATTTGTCTCAGTTTTTGATTTGCGAGTTAATGTGGCAAAGCTTTGGAAAGTTCTGACATTTCATTTAACCCTTTCTGGGTACAATCAAATTTCAAGATGAGATATGCCTCCTTTTTTAATAATGTGGTTTCCACATTTCCTCCCCGGGCGGTTGTTTTGGTGCCGCTAGCACTGTCCAGACGAAATCCCTTTCTGAATGCTTTTTTGCAACAAATGAGACACCATTGAGGCTGTCAGGACCTGTTTTTTGATCCTGGAACGATGTTGAACAATCCTTTGATTTATTTGTTGATTCGTTTTCCCTATGTATAATTTAGGGCAAGGGCATTTAATTGCATAGACTGTGTTCTTTGTCTTGCAGTTGGTAAACTCTTTATGTGTCCATTTAATCGAATCATGCATAAATTCTGTGCCTTCGACTGTGTTGTCACAGACAGAGCAGTTCCCACATTTATGATGGCCCTCAATGGGTCTCATGTTCCATTGTGCACGTAGATCTTTTCTCTGCGTTCGTGGTGTCAGATCTGCCCGTATTATATTTTGACCTATACTTTTACCCTTTTTCATTGCAAATAATGGTCGTTCTAGTGTGCACTCCAGTTGAGAAAGGAGATGCCAATTGTTTAGAATTATCTGGTGGAATTTGTTGGTGTGTGGGCCAAATGTTGAGACACAAACTAGTTTGTCTAGAGGTTTCTTAGTTGTTTTTGTTAGCAATTCCTCCTGTGGTGTATACCATGCTCGTTTGGTTGCATGACTAAGCATTTTCCTCGGGTAGCCTCTTTCTTTAAGTTGGTCACAAAATAACGTTGCATTGATCATGAAATCCTCTTTTCTGGCACAGTTTCTTCTAATTCTTAGCGGCTCACCATAAGGAAGATTGTCCCTTAGGTTCCTTGGGTGGGAACTTTGATAGTGTAAAATTGTGTTCCTGTCTGTAGGTTTGCGATGCAAAGTAGTCATCAATTTTTGTTCTAACGGTATTACTTCTACATCAAGAAAAATCAAGCATGTTTTGCTTTTTGTGATGCTGAACTTGATATCTTGATGTCTTGTATTGAGCCATCCATGGAATTGCTGAAGTTCATCTTCGGTGCCATTCCAAAGGCACCAGACATCATCTATATACCGGTACCATTGTTGAATCTGTTTGGCAAATGGATTATTGTTAATGATGAGCTTGTCCTCAAAACGGGCCATAAACAACACTGCCATTTCTGGGGCAAAGGGACATCCCATCGCAGTCCCTTTTGTCTGCATGAAGAATGATTCATAAAATTTAAAGTAATTTTTCTTTAGGGCTATTTCTGCCAGTTGTAGTATGAACTCCTGTCGGGACTCTGTGGGGCCTTTGTCTGGATTCCAGATCGTATTCCATAGTTTGCAAAGCTTCTTCTTGTGGAATCTGAGTATACAATGAGACGACGTCAAAAGTTACCATCCATTGGTAATCAGGATCAAATTGATGTCCTTCTATCTTGGTTATAAAATCCATTGTATCTCTTATGAACGATGGTACTTGCTCAATGAATGGTTTTAAAAAGATGTCTACATTCTTTGCAAGTGGTTCCAGCACTGAATGGCAGCCGGAGACGATCGGTCTTCCTGGTGGTTGTGTAAGACACTTATGTATTTTCGGAAGAAAATAAAGGACTGGAGTCCTTGGGTGACTTTTGTTGAGGAAGTCGAATTCCTTTGGGCCTAAAATTCCTTGTTCCAGTCCAGCTTTTAGTTTATTGGAAATCTCTCCTTCAATTTGGCGTATGGGGTCTTCCTTAAGTTGCCGGTACCATTCCGGATTCAGAATTTGGCTTCTTGCTTCTGCCAGGTACATTTCTCTGGGCCAAATGACTAAGGCCCCGCCCTTGTCCGCTGACTTGATGATTATTGAATCATCCTTTTGTAGATCTTGTATGGCTTTTTGTTGTTGTCGAGTAATGTTTCTATTTGTATAAGATTTTTTATTTTCAAGTTGACTAATGGAGGACAAAACTACTTGCTCGAAGGCAGTTACTTGTTTTGGAATGCTATACGAAGGTGGAACAACATTGGATTTTTTAGTTTATCCTGAAGGTTCAGTGTTACCAATACTTTCTTTTCCATGGAAGAACACCTTAAGTTTGATTTTACGGAAAAATTCCAAAGCTTCTATTTTCAAGTTTGCATAGCCGGTCTTCTGACTTGGAACAAATTTTACACCTAATTCCAGAACTGATTCTTCTGCTTTGGATAATTGCTTGGATGACAAATTTACTATTGATGTTTTATTCAAGTCTTGTAAAACTTTTTTACAAGACTTGAATAAAACATCAATAATAAATTTGTCATCCAAGCAATTATCCAAAGCAGAAGAATCAGTTCCTGAACTAGGTGTAATTCATATCGTGACTTGTGTATGTTGGATTTTTGTCATTTTGATATTGTTTTACTCAGATAAATATTGGCTATTTTTCAAACTGTGGAATCCTTAGTGGTTTTTTCACTGTGTTACTGTGTGTCCTCACAAAAACTTTACACATTGCCTCTTTAGTTTAGCCAGACTGCTCTGTGTCAAGCTACCAGAGGGTGAGTACAGTTAAACCTTTAGTGTGTACTACACATACCCTGCCTAGAGTGTGAGTCCCTACTTGGACAGGGTGCATACCTCTGCCAACTAGAGCCCCCATTTCTAACAAGCCCCTTTGGCTAACAGAGGGTTACCGGCTGGCACGCCAGCCTGACTGAACTCTGACTAGGACTACCTAACTGGGTCATGTAAGGTATCAAATTAATTGTGTCATTAAACCTGATGCCAAGGTCCAATTTAATGTCAACATTAAAGTTAAGCAAACTATGATTAGTTGCCACACTGTACCCCAGCTAGTCCAATGGTCTCAGAAAGGCCCTGGCACACAGACAGCTTTCTGCCCGCCTGGAGAGACCTGTGAATGACTTCCAGGCCCAGGAACAAAGGCAGTTGCCACAGAGGGAAGTGTTACGTCCTCTCCCAAGATGGCCACTCAGAGTGTTAGCCCAAAAGGCAAGCTTCAAAGGGGGAACTACTTTTGAAAGGCCGACAGTGACAACACCCCTGAGCAGGATGTCTTTTGTTCCTACAATTAGGAGACAGAGCAAGAGAGGGAAATACCCGTCCCCAAACCAGTTTTTCTGTGGGCATGTAGCCCACTAGTAGCCACACCTCTAAGGTGTGATACCACACTACTGACGACCAAGGAAGGGTTATGCGATCTTGAAAGGGGCAAGAATGGGGCCCTCTGGGATAGCCAGATGCCACACATTGTACAAAACACATCACTAGGAAGGAGGGGACTCTGGGCTCTTTTCTGGTATAAATGTGGCACCCCTTGTACCCTACCCCTCTGATTATGTTGGAATCAGAGAAAGGACTGAAGAAGAACTGTCAGGAGGACTGCATCTGCTCCACTTTGGGCTAGTATACTTTGGACTGTGCCTGCGGCTCCAGGATCGGGGAAAAGTTGATTCCGAGCTGCACCTTACAGCAGTGACTCCAAGAATAAGTCGGCTGATCCCTAGAACCAACTCCAGAGACACAAAAACTGAAGCAGCCCAAACCGACAAGTTGGTAGCCGCCGCAGACATTTTGCAGCTACCAGTCGCCGGGCACACAAATGGACAAGTCCGAGATAGCTAAAAGTTGCAACCGGGAGTGCTATCAGAGTCTGGATTTGTCGTATTTATTTGTTTATTTGAAAAGTTTTATATAGCGCTGGCTAGACCCGGAGGTATCAGAGCGCTTTACATGAGATAGGACATTGTTTCAGAACATTGTTACATAGTTACATCAGTTACAGTTACAGTTGCAATTACCAGTATATGCTTAGGAGAAAAACGTGAGCTTACACAAAAATATAGGATATTAGCGCGTAGCATATCCAAGACACACATGGAAGGAAGTGGGGGAAAGGTAGACAGGGGAGAGGAAAGCAGACAGAGTCAGGTAGATCTGAAGGGGGAAAGTACTCCTGGGGGAACAAAGCAGTCAAGGCATTCGAGGAGAGAGACAGATAAAACCGTGAAGAACCATGAAAAACAATGTCCGATGTCCGGCTGGGTAGGTGACGGCCAAGGGGATGACCCAGAGACAGACTCCGCTATAGCTGCATAGGACAGCTCCACCGGGCAGCGGGCAAGGGTACTCAGGCTCCGCGGAAAGTGCAAACAGTTTTAGTTTCAGCCTGTGGGGCATCGTCATAGTTCAATAGAAGGCAGGTACAGGCAGCATCTCGGGATCGAACGCCGTGAAAGATGAGTACAGTGCAACAGTCCACAAACAAATGGTGCCCCTGGTGTTCCATACGGAGTAAGCCTGTGGCTCTTCACACCAATGTGGGAGTTGTAGCTCATTGTGGTAAAGGACCACTGTGGTGGCCATCTTGGGGTCAGGCAAGAGATTCTTCCCCTGGTGTTCCATTCGGCCGGTCCCCTTTTTTTTTTTTTTTTACCCTTTGTAGTCTCAGGGGCCCCTAGGGTATTCCCTCCGCTTCTTCAGGAGTCTCCTGAACTGTCACAGGAGGAAACTCTTCATTGGTGCCTTTCAGTTGCCATTATAGGGTCAGGCGGGAGCATTTCGCCTCCAGGTCCAGAAGGCGCGTGCCCACTGAGTCCACGTCGGCCTGTAGTGCTCATCTCCGCACGAAACTCCTCAAAGGAGGCACTAATATCTGCTTTTATGTCCTCCCGGAGCTCTTTCTTGAAGTTGCGGAGCGACGCCAGCAGGTCTTCATGAGTGAGCGCCATTCCGTCCTCAGGGCACGCAGTATTCTCCTTTTCCACCCTGGTGTCCGACGGGGCGAAGTAGTTAGAGACTCTATTGCCTTGCGTCTTCTTGGGCGGCATATGGCTTCGAGCCTCGGACAGTAGCCTCCACCTAAGGATGTCACTCCAGCCGCAGTGCGCATAGCCCAGTAGCCCAGCATCGGCTGGCCCACTACTGCAACATAGAGGACTTTGAGCGACCCTGATCTCTGCGGCCAAAGTCACCTCTCATCACCTGTGGACCGAAGGACAACTATAAAGACACCCCCATCGACCTCACCTCAACTGGAGTATCCTTTGAGCTTCCTGTGCCTGTATCCTCAGCATCAGGACCACTCCATTTATGTCTATGGCGGTCGTCCTGTAAAGTTTGGAACTTGCCTTAAAAACGCTTTGGTGGCCAGGTAACTATCTATAGTATCCTCTCTGGTCCCCTAGACGATTTCCCTGCCGGCTTTGGTTGCCCAACCCGGGCCAAAGTATTTGCACTAACTCTTTCAACTTTTCAAAAGTTTACAAACATTTTGTTGACCAGTGCTTGTTTGCGCTTGCTTTTAAAAGTGATAAAACATCTAAAATCTGTATCCCTGGAACCCTACAGTGGATTTTGATGATCATGGTCTCTAAACATTCATAACAATATACTCTATTTTTATGAATTGGCTTCTGATATCTTTTGTGCTGTGTGACTTTCTTATTTCGTTGTTTGGTGCTGTTAAATGCTTTACACAAAGGGCCTGATTACGATCATGGCAGTACTACCGCCGTCCTGCCACAGCGGCGGGATTGAGTACTCCGCCGAGATGAAGGCCTTCCCGCCTGCCATATTTAGATGTTGCAGCTGGAGACAGACGCCCGCCGCTGCAGCGGTCTTCTCTGCTGGCAGACAGTACTAAGCCGTTCCTTTAGTGGGTCTAAAAGCAAAGGGGAGGAGAGAGTGAGAAGGCCATGGCTGGCAATCACTGTGATTAGAGGTAATCCTAAAAATTGAAGGGGAGTGGGGGATTGCTCCCTTCGGAACTAGGGCCCTCACACACCCAGCCAGCTAGGTGTCATGCTTCATCATTGGGTCTGCTCCTCGTCCTAGTCAGGGGGATCTGCGGATTTCCTATCTCTATAAGGCATTGCTCAGCAATCTTCCGGAGATCCCCTTCCCCATCCAGGCTAAATGGGCTGGGATATTAACTGAACCGGTGACGGGGAAGGAAGGATTCGTATATATGAAGGGTTCCCTACAGTTAGCTCCAATGCTAGGTTTAAATTAATACAGTACAATTTAATTCAACAAACCTACCTCTCCCCAAGAACTTTGCATGCCATCTACCCTACCCTGTCTGATACCTGCCCCTAGTGCAGTAGCCAAGTGGCGGATTTCCTACATATGGTCTTGTGATGCACAGTCCGAACTCCATACTGGCGGGCGGTACTAGGCAATCTGAATAGGACTACAGGATGGCAAGTCCCACTAGAAATGTGGCAGGTACAGTTGGGTCTGATCCCTGCTCCCTCCAAGAAAAAACTAAGTAGGAGGCTTGTCCTGCTGGGCTTGGTACTGGCAAAATGCTGAATACCTGTAAAGTGGATGTGTGCAGAACCGCCTATATATCTGGTTTGGCTCAGGGATGTTTCTGAATGTGGAACAGCCAAAGAAATCCAAATGAAACATGTCCACAGGGATGAGAAACTAGAAGATGACTTAAGAGCGTGGACAGCCATGCTAACTGTTATTTGAGAGCACCTAATATGGAGGTTTCCCCTAGGGAACTGGATGGCGATGGACACGTTTAACTTTTGAGGGGTACTATGTTAATACAACTGTTTGCACTAACCCTCTGTGAAGATGTACAACTGACTGTATGGGAACATTTTCACAAGAGTGGGTTAGGGTGGGGGTTGTTGTGTATGTTTATTTGGTCTTATTGCTGGTAATTTCCTCCTGTTTGTAAAATGACTTGGATGATTAATGCTGTGATTGCTTGTATCCTTTGAAACCACAATAAAGTTCATAAAAAGATGCAAGATGAATGCTTTAAAAGCTTTTGAGTCCAACAATTCAAACTTTATTTCAAATAAATTTACCACATGTTTAAAATCCACCAAAAATGCTAAATTGTCTTGTCTGAATTCAAAGATTTCTGTGTGCATAAAACCCTTCAGTGAATTCATCTTGCCCTTAATAAGCTGGTATCCCCACCAGGTCACACGGATCAAACCTTGCACATGAGTAGGTGTTAAACCAAATTTTAGTCTTAGACCAGACCAGACACTGGGACCAGCAAATTGAAGTTGCATAACTTGCACAAAGTTTTACCTTCCATTTCCACCCAAAAATCCCACTTTGCTATATCAATTCATTTTATGGCATACAGAGGAGTCAGGGGAATTTTTACCCTATATACTGATACCAGATGCTTTGGAAAGGTCAATAAAGGCAGCATATACTTGAAGACAACAGATTGACACATACTTTTCAAGGTTAGTTTCAACATAAAGATGTTATCTAGCGTGCTATGATTTTTCCTAAAACCTGTTTGTTTGATAGGGAGAATCTTTTCCTACTCAACCCAATCTAATACTTGATCAAGTCTGATTTTGGAAAATGTTTTTCCTACTGCATCGAGTAGGGCAATTTGTTGATAATTAAAAAGAAGTTTTCAAGGGTCCTTTTCATGTTAAGGAATGAGAATACTCCTGGCCCAGGATGAGGGAAATATGCCATAGCGATAACAATATATAAAGGCTGCAGTAAGAAACGTATCCCATAGCAAAACCTCTTCCTTTATTACGGAGATGGGAATCTCATCTGACCCCATCGCCCCAGAGGCTCTCATACCGCAATGATAGCCTTGATCTCCTTCGTGGATGAAGGGCCAAATGCAAATAGCCGAGATAAAGAGGAAGCCTGGGGAACAATGGACAACTGTACACCTTCATTAGATGCATAGAGATCCATTTCTCTTCATTAGTTGAATTGGAAGAGATTTTACTCTGCAACCACAGCAGTCAGAAATAATCTCCCAAAGTCTCCTTGTATACTTTCGGGAGGTGGCTTCTTTTAACGGAAACCATTTACAATCATACTCCACCTTTTTAAGAGCAATTTTTAATCTCTGACTCCTTTTCAGGAGATTAATTAGTTTGCCTCTTTCAGCAGAGAAGGAATCAAATTGCCTTCTCAATAATCTATTTATCTCCCTACTAAGGTAGGCAACAGGACTGTAATGTTGCTTCCTTAAGGGAACCAAGTTATTTAATTTGGATTTAAAAACAAAAGATTTCCTAATCCTTTCATGTTTAAGAAGTGGATCTGGGTACTAAAACTGTCATAGTGGTCGGAGAATCTTCCAGTTTAACAGATAGCTTGGAATTCCAGTGGGTTCTACCTTTTAATTTATCAAACCTTGCTGTCGGTTCTTAAACGTTCAAAGACCCTACTCCCTTTTGTATTAGGTTGTTCTAAAATGAGAGCACTTTATGTTCACTAAGGGGATTATCAATAACATTCATGTCAGAAATTAAGCCGAGGGTGGAAAAAGGAACTATCACATAGTCAATGATAGAGTAGCCAACAGTAGATTTATGAGTGACATTGGCGGGGGTATCATTCTCAATTCTTCCATTATCTATTAGAAATTTCTTATTGCTTTCAAAAAGAGAAGGCCTCTTTTAACTGTTTTTCTATTAATAGGGAAGTGTGAAGGAGGAATTCTTAACACTGCTTCCTTATCCTCACATTAAAAAATCCTTAGGGCATAGTTAGAAACTTTGTCATTAAGATTGCCTACCAAATTATATATTTGCATTCCTCTCACATCCTAATAGCAGAGATAAAGGTGAAGATTTTGGTTACCAGGTGCCCATGCACATAGTCTGGAAGGATACATACATTCACCACCAAAAGTGGCTCATTCCTATCTCGATCTCCCTTCAGGCATATTTTTATAGCAAGGATTAAGTTCAAATCATGGACAAAAAAGGCTATAAGTCCAACTGTAATTATTGCTCAAAAGAATAAGTGTATAGGTTAGGGAATTACTGTATGGGGAGAGTAAGGGAGGTAGTATATTGTTGTTGCATGTTAAAAAGTTTTTGTAATTTAATTTGTTTACATCGTCATGCAGGTTGTTATCGTATACGCAGATTGGGACTGTTGTCTTTTTAACAATTTATTTTATTTTAAAAAACATTTTTCTTTTTCTTTTGACAACCTACTTATTTTTTGTCTTTTTTAATGAGTTATAGCTTTTTGAGAAAAGAAGGAAGACATTTTCAATGGACTTTTATTTTAAATTTTTCTGTAATTTCTTTTTTATTGTTTTGTGATTGTATTGGGGTTATGGAAAAACTTGTCGATCTCTTTCTGCTCCCCCACTGACATAGCAAGGAATACCAATTGCCGACTCCAATTAAACCATGGTCATATAATTGGAATAGAATCCTTAATGCCGAATCATTCACCATCCCATAATTTAGTCTTAAAAAGCTAGTTATTTAATTAAAACTAAAAGAAAGGGCTAAAATCCTGGAGCCCAACTGTTGAGCCAGCGAATCCCAAGTAATCAAGTTTGATAAATTGTAAAAATCACCCAATCGTTCAAACCCTGCCTCCTTTCATAAATCTAGGATCCCCTACGAAAACTGAAGACCCAAACCTTGACAATCTGATATTTTTATTAAATGGATGGCATATAGGAATTTTACCTGCTGTAAAAAATGATTGCATATGAAAGCCTAAATCTAATATTGTCTTATATCTTGATTTTTTCGGCAATTTTGGAGAGCGAAGAAAAACAGGTAGTTTTGTTGCCCTTTCAGCCAACATTGTATTTAACATAAAATTTTCAAATTTGGAGGGTGACATTGGAAGCTGAACTAAAGCATTAAGCAAAGCTGCGTGATAATAAGATATAAAATTCCGTAGGGCTAAACCCCCCTGAGTTATATCTAATTCTAATATTGATAAAGAAGTTCTGGGCTGTTTATTTGCCCAAATGAATTTTTTAATCATTTTATCTAAATCACAAAAATAAGATTTGGGTATTTTAATAGGGAGATTGATAAACAAAATAGGAATAATGGTAAAATAGACATTTTTATCATTGATAGACGACCAATTAAAGTTAAAGGAAGGAAAGACCAGCTGTCCAGAAGCCTCTGCTTTTTTAAGTGTACTTCTATAATTGAGGGTGAATAATTGATCGTACTGATTAGTTACAAAAATACGCAAATATCTGATAGGTTTGGTTGCTATCTGTTGGAGGGAAAATGAGAGACATGCTGTCTGAGCATTAAACAACAAAACCTCAGTCTTGGCTTGATTTGGCCTATACCCTCCTATCCGTGTAAAAGCTAGTATTTTGTCGAATGCATTTTGAATGTTTAATGATTCTCCTAATAATTAAAGAATAATATCATCCGCGAATAGTTTGATTTTAAGCATCGCATTTAAGGGTGATAGTATTGCGGATTGTTATGGATTTTTATTGCCAGAGGTTCTATAAACAATGAAAATAAAAGAGGGCACAGCGGGCATTCATGCCTAGTCCCGCGTCGGATCTTTACCAGCCCTGCCTATTCTTTATTTATCACGATTTTTGCCTCTGATCCCATGTAAAGCTCTCTTAGCATTTTAACCAGCTGTGCTGGGAGGCCGAATTTTTGTAATATATAAAACAAGGCCTGCCAATCAACAAGGTCGAACACTTTTTCCGCATCGAGCATTAAAATCGCCGCCTCAGCCTTGTTGACCGACAGGAAATCAATAGCTTGTGTTAAAAAATAGGTATTTGAGGCCATCGATTTATGAGGTACAAATCCCGTTTGATCAGTGTGGACCACTTGTTGCCCATATTTTCATAAATATTTAATAGTCTACATTTAATAGACTGATAGGGCGATATGCACTAGGGTCCCTATCTTTCTTAAGAAAGCATACAACCACGGCTTCCTTGAAGTTTTTTGATATGGGCACGCCATCTTTTATCAGATTGAAAAATGTTGTAAGAAAAGGTAGAAGTAGAGACTGAAACTTCTACAGGTAATCCATCATTTCCTGCAGTTTTAGCATTAGCCATAGTTTTTAATATATTGCTAACTTCCACTTGTGAGATAGGCTTAATGAGAGAGTCCCTCTGACTATTTGTGATAGAAGGCATTTGTAATTCAAAATCTATATCCTGCGCTTTCTCATATATGTTTTTAAAATGCTGCAGAAAAACCTTGGCGATCTTATCTTTTGAATCTTCTACTATACCCGTCTCAGGATCCTTGATCTGACTAACTACATTTTTGCTACTTTGCACTTTAGTAGCCCAAGCCAGATAACATCCTATATGTTGACTTTCCTCATAGAGTCTTTGTTTATAAGCCTTGCTGCCCTTGATTTAGTCCAAATAAAAAAATTCCCTCAATTTGCCTTTGGCTATCCCTAAATCTTGCAGACAAGCAGTTTTCTGGCATTCCGACCTGGCCTTATTTACCTTATCCCTCGCTCTTTCAACAGCTGTCTGGAATCACAGAACTGCTTGTGCTCATTGTTTACTCGCGGCAGCCTTATATCCTATTACCTGGCCTCTAAAAGCTGCTTTAAAAGCATCCCAAATAAAGAATACAGAAGGTGAGTTCTCATTAATTCTGATTTTTTTTTCAATAAAAAGCTGCATTTCTTTGATCCAATCCAAATCTTCAAGAAGAGATTTGTCAAAGTGCCAATGATTACTGCTTCTCAACACAGACCTATCTAATTTAACAATTGTGGAATTAGCTGAGTGATCAGAAAATAATTTTGAAATAATCTCTGACTCCCCTCTAGACAACCATTTATCGATTAGAAAAAAATCTATTCGAGGGGCCGTCTTAAATCTGGAAGAGTAGCAAGTGTACTGTGAATGGCCCGGATGACCTTGACACCATGGGTCCAGGAGGGCCAGTTCCTGTTTCATCCTATTGATCAGCTTAGTTGTTTTAGGCTTTAATTGCTTCTTAGCTTTATTTAAGGTATCGAGCCCACCCAATATTATAGAACCCGCCCAATATTATAGAACCCTCTGAAGAAATTAATATATCATAAATGTTGCTGTAATGCCTCAGTATCATCAAATATGGGACCATAATAATTTAAGAAATTGAGCAATGACCCCTCAAGCTTAATTTTTATAACCAAATCCATTGCCCTTGGGAATCTCGACTGAGTTGTTGTACTTCGCAATTATGAATATTAAGTATTATAGCGACCCTGAAAACGGGCATATTTGCAGATGCAAAATAAGCTTGGGTATACCCTTTTGGTAGGGACATTTTAGGAGTATTAGACTTAAAATGTGTTTTCTGAATAAACAAGATTTGAGGAGAAAAAGATGACAGCCAGCTTAACATAGAACCTGCTTTTCTATGGTTCAATAGCCCATTCGCATTACAAGAGATTATTTTAATACTCATTTGTTGTGTCATTTGGCTCACATCTTAATTTGCCTCTGTATTCTTTCTTAGCACCAGGGGACCAAAAACTAAACCGTTAACTAAGCAGTTCAAAAAAACAAGAAAGGAAAAGATAAGAAGCAACAAGATCCGTTTTTCACCTACTTGTTTTTCTCTGCAATCCCATCCCATTCCCCTCGACGCCCACCCACCCCTCACATGTAGCGGGAACCCCCCTTGCAACCCGCCTCGTGGGGAACCCACCTCAAGGGATGCCATGGAATTGAATTCTATGCTTGCCTAGACCAGCCCCCCCCAACCCCCACTCCCACACCCATTGCTCGCAGCTACTCAATTCTTGCTCTCTCAGCCATATCTTTAGCTTTTAATTGATTTTAAGAAAGCCTGTACATCTGCATAAATGGCAAACAGCTTGAACTGGCTTTTCCAAAGAATGTTTAGCTTAGTAGATTGAACTACAGAGGCCTGGACACCCATCAACCTAAACTCATGGGCTAGCTCTTGAAAGGCCTTTCTACACCTTGCAGAGGCCACCGATAAATCAAAAAAAACCTTCAGAGACGTATTTTGCAAAACAGTAAAAGATTTCTGCTGGATAGCTCTAGAGAGTACTTGTTCCTTGATCCAAAAATCTGAAAAGTTAACCAAGATAGTTTGTGGATATTTGGCCCCTGGTGACTGATGGAAAGGTACTCTATGTGTCCGCATAATCGTCAAATCCTCTGGACCTGAAGGTATAATATGTTCTTTAATCAGCATGTTGATAAGTTGTGGAACAGACTGTATTTGCCCCTGTGATTCACTTTCTTCAGGAATTCCAGTGAATCTGAGATTTGAGCATCTTGAATGATTCTCCATTGTTTCTAGTTTCATCTCTAGTTCAGAGATTTTGGTTAACTCAGGTGAAATACAAGATTGAACTAGCGCCAACTTGTCCTCGATATTAGAAATTCTTTGCTCTGTTTCCTGTATTTGCTTTGGAAGTGCCAACAAGTTCTCTTCAATCTTGGACAGCCTTTGATTTATCATCTCCGTATCTAGAGCTTGTTGCACCTTTAAACCACGAATCTCAGTGAAGAAGATATCAAATACCGTTTAATAGACTCTGGTAATGATTCCTGAGCAACGTTGGAAATGTTAGTGCAGGGTTCTTGCAGCTGACCTTTGGGCTCCATAACAGGGGCCTTTTGATGACCAGTATCCCTGATCACCAATTCTTCTGGAGTCTGCAGGACAAGCGAGGCGCTAGTGCTTGTCCTCTCTGACTCTTTTCGAGAGCCGTCTCCCATTATCATCGATAAGAACGCCAATGCACTCACTACCATAGTGCTTGTAGAGTCTATTACCGCTTGTCCTGAATTAACATCAGAGTGGCCCTCCACATAAGCATTCTTTAGACCACTTTTCTGAAATAGGGGGAAAGTTTTAGTTTTTGGCGAGGGTGCCATCTCTTCCCTTTTATTGTGCTCCTCGCTCGCCATAGATGATATTAGCCCCAGGTGGGCTGGTGAAGGAGTTGAGCTATCAGAGCCGCTAGAGATTGAAAAGGAGTTATGCACTTCCTCTACTTCCCCCTCCGCAATGCTTAACTTATGTAGTGGTGGACCTTGAGCTGTGTTTTCACCCTCACCTTCAGTCATCTGCCCAAACTTTAATGCAAAGATAGCAGAGCCTGTGGAATACTCCATCTGTTTATCACGCTATCTGGCAACTCGACTTTGGGAGGCTTTCTTACACTGCTTTGGAGGTACCGGAGAGGCAAGCTTGGGGCGGAGTTGTCGCATGACAGTGGGCCACATAAAATTAGAGGTAGCGTTTCACCTACACTGCAACAAATGCTTGGTGCCTGCGGAGGAGCCCTTGGCAGCAACAAAGCAAGAGCACCTAACGCAGGGGGTTTCCTCACCCCCTCCTGTAGCAAGTCATGGGCACTACTGGTTTAAAAAAAGAAATTGCACTGCTCCAGTGGATGGCTTGACGATCTCCCATCTGTGGCCCCCAAGGGGTCAGAAGTTACTTCGATGCCTTGAAGTTGAGGCTGTATCCAGCATCGATACACTTGGGCTCAAGCTCAGAGCTCCTTCGGCAGCACCATCACCGTCACCTCGGAAGCCTGGCACGTGGCATCAGACGTCTGACGGTAGCGGGAGGGTGGAGTTAGGAGAAGCCGGTACTGCAGGCGTCAGCAGCAGGAATTGGGATAGCCACTGCCAATCGTGAGACTCCCATATGTTGTCAATTTCTTCTTTGTTTTCCTCTTGAGAAGTACAGCTTTTTTTGCTTATGTGCAGGGATCCTTGGGTTTCTGTGAAGAAAAAATATATTTTCAATAAACAACAAGAATATTTCTGATTTATTTACCTTTTTAGTCTGTGTTTTCTTAGAGTCGTTTTGCTCCTGTTCTGAAATTATGGCCAATCGCTAGGTTTCTCTGAAGGCTAGCTCTACAGTGTTTTTTTTTTTAAAGTGTATGTTTAAATTATGTAATTGCCTTTTTAAATTACTCATATTTTGCACAAGATTTTTATTTACTTTTAAATTGTTCCATTTTAGTTGAGTGTCTGTTATTTACTGTTACAGAAATGCTTTGTTTTAATTTTTGGGAATTACAAAGAGCCGAACCTATAGTTTGTAAATATTGTTATAGAAATTTGTCTATTTTAGTGTTGCAACCTTTTCAAGTATCTTAGTGGGGTACAGCATGATAGAGGGGGGCCTGAAATTAGAAGGGTAGCCTGGATTCAAGGTTGTTTTTTCAGTTTTTCAGAAGAAGTCTTATTATGGCAGATTTAAGTTCTGTTAGGACCCAGCTTGATCTAAAGGAAATTATGACAATCTAAAATAACAGATGACTCTCTCCTTTTCAGATAAAAATTTCAGACTTGTTTGGATGCACCCATTGGTTTATTGGAGATCAACGTATTATCAAATTTAGCAGACTGCAGTAAAGTGCAGTGAAGGACACAAATGCATCAACATGTTCAGTTTCAATATCAGCTTCCAGGAGTTCCACAGAACAAAGTAAATGTGTTCTCTTATGTCCTCCCTTATTTAGCTGAACCTAATGGTGTGGAAGCCAAAGCTAAACAGTGATTCTGCAAGAGCACCAGAGGGAGCAACTTAATTTCTCAGAATGGCAAGAAAAATAAGACATTCTAAGGTCTGGGATATTTTCTTAATTTGTGATATTGAAGAAAAGAATTGTTTTGCATACCTAAAGAGATGACTGTTTTTTTCTCATCTGTCCGAGGTAGAACACATTGCATTTTCCTTTGTTTTAAAGCTTAGGAGTAACCACTTACATGTAGCATATTAAGCCTTAAATGAAGTGGGTATAAACAGTGCCAAATCATCAAGTGCACTTCAGATGGTATCAGTGGCGGCTCGCAGAGGGAGTGCTGCGGGGCGGTGAGGCGGGGCGGGGGAGGGGCAGGGTGGGGGGGTAGTGGACACAGACATACGACGGAGAGGAGTAAAGTAAGTAAATAAATGAATAAAACTATTTACCTTGCGCTCGCTGCATCGCCAACTCGGCAATGCAGCGAGCGCAAGGTAAATAGTTTTATTTATTTAATTACTTACTTTACTCCTCTCCGTCGTATGTCCGTGTCCACTTCCCCGCCCTGCCCCACCGCCACGCAGCACACCCTCTGCGAGCCGCCACTGGATGGTATACTTAAGCACAATTAGACATACTTCTGGGTTTATAACTCAGAGTCATTCATAGTTTTAGATAAACATTTGGCGAGATCACTGACTGAGATCCTGTTCCAGGGTTGGGAGGTTACCCTTTGAGTGGGTTCTCTTTCAAAAGACTGTGAGAGACAGATCCAATGATAGTATAAGGAATAAAATAGTGTTAGATCTGGCGATACCTCAAACTGGTGACAGGCACATTAAAAACCAGATCAAGTGCGTAAACAATTTTATGTGATGCACCAGGTACGTTCTTACTTATTACAGCACCTTGACAAAACTAATTGCTCACATTAGATTCTGTGAATTACAATTAGTTTGTTGAGCAGAGTATGGCAACAAGACACCAAATAATCTAACCACATAAAAATGCTGGATGAAACATTGGGATGTTGAAGCAGTCAGATGGAGCATAAAGTCGTTTCTTTTGGAAATATTTGAGAACGTGTAGAGCATCTGTACCAGTGTAGGGGCACACAAATGGGGTGAAAGACAAAGATCCTTCTGGAAATTGGTATCACTTCTCCTCATTTCATGTTGGGTTGATCTTGGCTTCAAATTTTGGAACCAGGAGAGACCTGGTCATCCAAGACTCAAACACTGGTGCCTGAACCTCAGTTCCAATCAGGCAAAATAGTTGAAGTCCTAATTCTGAGTTCAGGTTTTTTCTCAACTGTCTTTTTTAACTGCTGATATTATTTACTTGAAAATCATATACCCTTACAGTACACATGTGTAATTCAAATTAATTTAGATTAGACCGTCTTCTCTACTAAATGTATCCTCTCCTCTCCTGACCACCTGTATTAATAAACACTATTCCTACATCATGGATGTATCCTGAGTGTCACCACCAGGGCAACTGAGGATAGACTTTTCTAATATTCTCCTCTCTTTTTACACATCTTCAATGTGTAGAAATAAATGAATTTATTCCAAATAACATATTTTGTATTATGATTCATGGCCCTTTACACTGCCATATCAATGAACTTTGGAGTCATCACTCCTTTAAATTCTTCAACTAAAAGTTCATGAACTGTAATTCAAAATCAATAGATACATAGGTGTAGAATACTTATTGATTCAAATTATGCAATAAATGTTACTGAAGTAATGATAACAGTCTTAAATTAGCAACATGGTCAGTTACCAAAACGCAAAATTTGAAGTAAATAAGAAATCTGCTCTTTCCAATGCACATTGTATTGTAATTGCATTTGATATTGCGCTTGCTACCTCAGACATGGTGTTGAAACGGTAATCCAGTGGTTATTGTTAGTATTGGGATTAATTTTGTAAACTCAGGGTGCAATTCCATGCCTTTACTCCATTTTCTTTGAGGTGGTTTAAATTTGTAGGCATAATGCGTGTTCATCAGTGGAGGTGATGTAAATTTAAGCAATTGATTGTTGAGATGCATAGATAGGCTAGACATAGGTGTTGCTGTGATGAAAATTTTAAAGAAGGAGAGGCTGTGATCTCTCAAATAAAGTGTATGCAATTTGCAGAAATACGTCAGGTATTAGGACAGACAGGTCTGTGACTTAGAGCAGGTTGTACTCGGGAGAGAACACATGCAGAGAATGGACAGTAAGGAGAGGGTCATTCAAATTAAACAAGAAAGAGAGGCACCATTCGGAATCTTTATAATGAAAGAAGGCTCTGTGAGGTAGCATGCAAGCATGTAAAACTGTAGAAAGAAACAATATTATTTGAATGTGAGATAGTGCTATATTTGGTATTTTTGATTTACACTAGAATCAGGTGAATGATATGTCACAGCTAGGCCACCACTTAAGAAGGCCAGCTTTTAAGCTCAGTGGTTGGTTGTGTAGATAAAATAATAGCTGGCAGCATACAAAGGGAAAAAGCAAGAGCATTGAATGGGCTTGAAGGGAGAAGAATACTCGCAAACATAGAAATGTGATAGAATACATGAGGTAAACAATGCAAACATCAAAGGAGATTCTGTTAATGTTGGTGTAATCCTGGCGCCAAAGCCAAATGTAACAAGCATTTGCAATGCAATCGGTCTCGGTTTTTGGACCTTATATGTATTTAGCTATGCAGCACAAATCGCCTCAATCATTTACTTCTCATTATTTATTATTATAATCCCACTGATCGGACTGAGAGAAAATAAACTTATAAAATGATGCCTAGATAGTTTATACAAAACATCGGTCTTGTAAGCCGAAACCGAAGGCTGACCCCTACTCCAGGTACATCCCGAGCTCCGCCAAAACAAACTACCAACAAAACAAGAGAGATAAAGCGCCATTACAGAGGGGCCGCGCCGCACCCGCAGGAACAAGGGACCTACTAGCAGCTGAGCAGCGGCTCTGGTGTTGTGTGCAGCAGGCCCGGGCTCCCATCACTTCCTCCTGCGCAGTAGCAGCGACGGCAGCCCCTGTGCAGCCTGGCCCATCCCTTCCAGTCACGGGCCTTCCGGCCGCTACACTTTCGTTTTCTGCTTCTGCAGCTTTTGGGGTTTTTTTTAAGTTGTTGTCGCTAATGGGTAGGGAACAAGCATTTGCAATGCAATAAGACTCGCATTTACGCAAGACCTATTGCATTGCAATCGGGAGTGCGGGTGGGGGCAGGGGGGCGAGAAGGCACGGACAGCGGGAGTGGGGGCGGGGGGACGGGAGGTGCGAGAAGGCAAGGACAATGGAGTGTGGGCGGGGGAGCGGGAAAAAATAGTGCTTCATACGGTACAGTATAACACTCCAAGTAAAGGGGCCAGTAGCCTCGGAAGGATACAAATGACAACATGGCATAATAAGGCAGGACTAACAAGCCTCATTATCAATCAGAAGGCAGAATTTAGGAAGGACAAACACAGAAGCCAATGAAAAATATGGGGGGAGAGTGAGGGAAGCTTTTCTCCCCATACTGGACTACTGCATGCCTCGCAGAGCGAGCAGCGCATGCGCGCCGCCGCTAAAGCTCAACCTAAAAAAGGCGTACATGTCTAGGAGAGAATGAGACACAGAAGACCACTGCCCCAAGCCTTAGTAATGATTAAGTTCACAGTCCCACAATTTCAGAACTGAAGCATTTTCATTAATTATTTACAATAAAATAGTTGTTGTTACTCATTTATCATACACAGTAACAACCACTGACAAAGCCAATAGTTCTGGATGCTTTTAGGTGTGTCAGTTGTTATGTTATAAATATGGATGCAATAACAAAAAGCTCACAGAGGCACCAAAATATCAAACGGATTGCACACTATATGAATCACAAAAGTACGTTTACGTGTTTTAGACACTCCCTTAATTATATAGTCCTCGCCCCTTTTAGAGACACCCTCCGACCCCCCACTTTTTTCATCCCTATTAAAACCCTGTGCACAAAATCATATGAGGTATTTCTAAGTACATCAAAGGTGATAATGCTGTTTAGAGTCCACATTGCAACTCAGGTCAGCACACAGAGATGGTACTTAAATAAGACTGGGAATCCTATGCATTTTGTTTTAATAATCATTTACAAACTCTGGTGCGCTTTGGCTGTTAGTTTATCATGGCATTTAACGTTCTTTTTTTAACCTGCCCTGACATTAAGGCAACAGCAGGCCTGTAAAATTCTGACTAGCGGTACCCATACCGCACATGCAAAGTATATCAGCAGGCCTGCAGTGTTTCTGCGAGCCCAGTGTCCTGTGAATGTAATGGCAAGTTGGCAACCCCCAAAACTACCTCTAAAATCTGCACAAAGCCAGTATGATTACTGCGATTTGTTGAAAAAAATTCTGATACCAAGTATTTGCGTCCTGGAATTTCAAAACACAAGGGGCCTCTCACTTATCTCTTCAAAACGCCTTGGCTCTCAGTGGGACGTTGGATGCGGGGAATGTGGTGGCTCTAGCAAATGCTTTGCAAATTCTCAGGGTTTGGGAACTAAATGCTTTCTTCCCGTGGCGAAAATTACATTTAGGCAGCGCCTTCTCTTGACATCCCGAAAGTTTCTATGCCGTGTGAATATGTTGACGAACAAACAGGTGTCAATGTCACAAAAAAGTAAAGGTGTTGAGAGCACTCTAATTCGCCATCTGTGAAACATCCTACACAGAAATAAAGCTAAAGCAGGTCTTTGCTGTACTGTGTTTGAGCGCAGATTCGAACACTCGTCTATCTAGTTTCCTGCCAACGCACAAACAACACAGAATTGACCCTTCTGGCTTGCCTTCTTAGTCTTGTAAGCCGAAACCGAAGGTTGACCCCTTCTCCAGGTACATCCCGGGCTCCGCCAAAACAAACTACCAACAAAACAAGAGAGATAAAGCGCCGTTACAGAGGGGCCGCGCCGCACCCGCAGGAACAAGGGACCTACTAGCAGCTGAGCAGCGGCGCTGGTGTTGTGTGCAGCAGGCCTGGGCTCCCGTCACTTCCTCCTGCGCAGTAGCAGCGACGGCGGCCCCTGTGCAGCCAGGCCCCTCCCTTCCAGTCACGGGCCTTCCGGCCGCTACACTTTCGTTTTCTGCTTCTGCTGCTTTTTTTTTCTTTTTCAAGTTGTTGTCGCTAATGGGTAGGGAACAAGCATTTGCAATGCAATAAGACTCGCATTTACGCAAGACCTATTGCATTGCAATCAGGAGTGCGGGTGGGGCAGGGGGTGAGAAGGCATGGACAGTGGGAGGGGGGACGGGGGTGCAAGAAGGCAAGGACAATGGAGTGCGGGCGGGGGAGCGGGAAAAAATAGTGCTTCATACGGGACAGTGTAACACTCGAAGTAAGCCTCGGAAGGATACAAATGACGACATGGCATAATAAGGCAGGACTAACAAGCCTCATTATCAATCAGAAGACAGAATTTAGGAAGGACAAACACAGAAGCCAATGAAAAATATGGGCGGAGAGTGAGGGAAACTTGTCTCCCCATACTGGACTACTGTATGCCTCGCAGAGCGAGCAGCGCATGCGCTGCAACGCTAGGCTCGGCCTAAAAATGATGTGTGATTATGGTCAAACCACTTAATCTCCAAGTGTCCTAACGCTACATTACTGCCAACCCTTGAGGGGTGGGGGCTGCTACAAAAAGTGATTGCATGCATTCACTGTGATGTACAAAGTTTGTTAAAACCACATCATTGGATCTAAGTGTCTACTTTGCACTTCATATTGCTTTTTATTTGAAGACTCTTAGGAATTGTAATGAAACCATGCTGACACAAATAACTTATGTAAAGTTAAAAATAAGACCATATTTGTCTGAAAACACTGCACTTTACATGTACTATTACAAAGATCCCTGCCCTTCAAGACCTGACAAAGAAACTTCAAGTGAAACAAGGGGCCTCTTCTAAATTATGTTTTCAGCTACCCCCCCATAGCTCAATAGGCAATTCAAATTCCAGGAACTGCTGCCATCTGCCAGTCACATTCACACCTTAGACAACCTCTCGTATATTTACTGAGAGCTCAGCCTCCTTTGTAGCTTCCAATCAGCTTACCCGCTGGCCTAGAAATTACCATGTTGTGCCCTGACCCACAGGGATGTTCTCAACGTAATAAATCAGATCCCACCAGTTCCAGCCTCCCCCACGACTCCACACATAGGTGTCAGCTGCCTACTTACACCCCCGCAGAGCTGTCCTGCAGGATAAACAGTCCACACACCGATCAGAAAGGATGTACATAAGGGCCAGCCATCAGAGTGCATAAAGAACAGGTGAAGGGGGTATGAAGCCTGGAAGATCTCTGATGGTCTTTGATACTCCCTGGAAAGGTGGGCAGAGATGATAGAACGTTTGAAAGCAGCTCGGGGTCTGTGCACATAACCATCAACCAAGTTTTATTTTCTATAATTGTGGCATAACATGGCTGGAATAAATGATCTTGATTCAAGCTTAGAAAAATCCCAATTCTGGATATGTTGTGCCCTGGTAGGTGCATTATGTGCCAAGGGTGCTCGCTGGCATAGTGGGGAGGTCGAGCCAAGATCTAGTATACAAACATGCTAAACTCTGATGAAAAGGAATGACAATGTGGTAGATCAAACTAAAAGCCACAAAAGGAGTGGAAAAGTGTTGCCTGCGCTTCACTGAGCAAAGTCCACATCATGCACATAAGGCTTGCTTACTATACAGTCCCAGAGCAGTGCAAGCATGCATGTGATTTTCCACATTTCAATGTAGCTCCCTTCACCCTCACTGCGCCCACACCGCACACCAGGGCTGGACTGGCTACCGGGCGTTTTGGCATGCTGCCGAGCTGGGGGCTGATGTCACTGTGGTGGGGGCTAATTTCGTTGATGGAGACCTGCGTGTGCTACGAAATAAACAAAGCAAAACGAATTTCGTTCAGCACACGCAGGTCCCCATCAACTAAATCAGCCCCCAGCTCGGCAGCATGCCAAAACGCGCGGTAGCCAGTCCGGCCCTGCCCCACACCCCAAGTCACTCAACACAGGCAGATGATGTGAATCACTACACGCAAACACAAAATCCACAGGTGAAGAGCAAAGTTCAAAGAGCACTCACAATCGCTCCCCACAGAATGGCAGTCAAATATAGACCACTAGTGCCCTGCAACCAATCCCTGCACAAAAAGGCTGCCCTGGGTGGTGGACTGGCGGAGGAGGCCCTCATCCTAGAAGAGGTACCTACACTGTACGGGGGCTGCTGCCCCACATACAGACACACATACACCAATGACAGGGCTGGCTTGTATTTACCGCCTACTTCTTGCTAGTCCGTACATAATATTCTCCAAATGGAAATTTAATTACATATATATTACACACGAACTGTCACTTGTAAATTAACATGTTTTTACCTCTCCCCCTCCCCCACCCAATTGAAGTGAAATAATTTTGGTCCCTTGGTTACATTTTTTAAGTTGGCAATCTTCTGCCTTCGTAAATTCAGCTTTTCTATATCCATTTCTAACATTCTATCCTCTCTCTCTGTGAGTGAATGTTAAAACATCTGGACAAAATTCCTCGTAGTTTCTTGCTATTTTTTACTAATTGCCAGGGTTTCATGACCATTTCCTAATCTTTTTGGATTGAAGTGAATATGTTTAATAAAAAAATGTTTCTTAATGTGAGTTTTTGATTGGGGAATCAGTTATTCTCATAAGGATTTTATACTATATTCCTCAACAGTCTTTTTAAGATGGCGTCATCAGAACCGCATTGTTTAAACTATTTCAAGAGTCTTGTTCCTTGAGTTTTTTTAATTCATCTGGGAAACGTCATTTCTTTTATGCAGAGAATTTAACTGTATGGAAATTCGGGAAATTTCATATTTGGGTTAAAACAACTGTTTTTAGAAAACTGTTTCGAATGTTTTTTTACGTGGCGTTGCTTTTAAACTATTTTCAGTTAAGTGAACTTCCACATTCTAAAAATGAACCTGACGATGTTTAAGGTAAAATGAAGGGGCATATTTACAAGGGTTTATCTTCACCAGAACGCCACTTTCTATGGCGTTCTGGTGGTGATAAGGCCTTCGCCTTATTAACAGGGCAGCGTTAAAGGCCCATTTTCACGCAGCACTTAGCGTTAAAGGAGCGGGCAATGGGTGTTGCAGTGGGCGTTCCACCACAACATCCATTGCTTTTGACGCTGCCCCCTATTTACAAGGGTGGCGTAAATATGGGGCAACGCCAAAAATAAGACCAGGGAAAACCTGGTCTTAACCTGGCGAAACGAGGAGAAATGATTAATTTCTCCTCGTTTTTGCTGTTTCTATGCGTGCGGCATAATGCAGCACACATAGAAAGAGCAAATCGCCACTAGTGATTGTTCATGTGCAAGAAGGTGTCCCTTCATGCACATAAACAATCATTAAATAATGATGAGTTGCAACTTCTATGTGTGCTGCACAAAGCAGCACGCATAGAAGTTACAAATTACCATTATGGATTGTTTATGTGCTGGAAGGGACACCTTCCTGCACATGAACAATCATTCCCTGCAACACAGGCAACCTTGCACTATAGTGCAAGGGTGCCTGAATTGGCGCTAGGAAGCTAGACATAGGGGCCGATTCCGATCTCGGCCGGTAGGGCTCCGAATCGGATTCGGCTTTACCGGATCCGATTCGGACGCCCTGTTTCCGACCGAGTCGGACGTGCGTCCGGGCGAACGAGTACGATGCGAACGTACGCAAAATCGCCGACCGACTCGTTCGCGGGACCCAACCGCTCCGACCGACTCGCACGGACACGACTCGCACCGCGCATTGGAGACGTTCCCCGGCCGGGTAAGTACGATGCGCGCCACAAGCAGTCCGACCGACTCGTGCCGTCCGGCTCAAAAGTGCAGTCGGAGCCGCACTTTGGGGGTCCGTGTCGGACCCTCCTGTACGCCTAGTCGCGCGAGTCGCACACAGGGGGGACCCTACCTGTGCGGGTACGGCGCGACCCGCTTTGACGCGTACCCGCTATAGGGGGCGCCCTTGTTCGCCTCGCACCCATTGAGTCAATGGGAGCCCGCGTACGCGTTGTACGATAGGCTCCCATTGACTTCAATGGGAGTCCGACCGAATCGAGTCCGATAGCATGCGAACGCATCGTACTCGTTCGGTCGGACTGCTAGGGTCCGATTCGGTCGGAAATCTCTCCGGGTCCGGCTCGGTCGGAGAGATTTCCTGCCCGAATCGGAATCGGCCCCTTAGTGCCAGTGCTAGGGGAAGCGCAGGGGTGCGCTGCCTTCTCGTGAATACAGCGCATCCCTGCATTTGTAAACTGACGGAGCGCGGCGTTAGCAAGTTTGGAGCTACACCGTGCTCCGCCAGTTTTTTGTAAATATGCCCGAAGAATTTTAAACATCAAATTCAGACTTGCGAAAATATATTTCATTTATGTGCAATTTGAAGCCAAGAACCAAATATATGTCACTTTATTTTGGAAATGATATTACATTTGAGTTTACTATATTCCAATATACATGTTCTCAAAGTGATGCATAAATATATTCGCATGAGAACGTGCCTGGAGGGTCACCAAAAGTTTGATAATGTGTTCGAAGCTTAGCCACCTAGCCCACCTATCAGAGATTGCAATGACCACTCACCTCTCTCCAGACAGGACCAGGCAAATGAAAACAAAAAGAAAAAAACATTGAAAACTGAAATATACTAAATAGAAAATATATAATGAATATATATAATATATATGTATGTATATTATATATATATATATATATATATATATATATATATATATTCACTGAAAAAACCATAGGTTTCAGATAAGTTATAGTTAGAAATTAGCATTTAAAAAACCTTTGAAATTCACTGAAAAAACCATAGGTTTTAGGGACAGTTATAGTTAGTTGGACATTGCACTCGTACAAAACCCGTGAAATTCCCCCGTTATAGTTAGTTCAGCTAACTATAACTTCGCGCCCCGCAATGCACTGCTGATGACGTCACATATTACATCACTCATGACATGGTCAGTGACATCACTGATGACATCTCAAATGACATCACTGATGACATCATCCAGTGACTGTGTGTTTCTGTAAAGTTTAAATATTTTTAATATATATAGGGAAAGGCGTATTGAAGAATGAGTGGGTGTATAAGTGTGTGTATGGATGATTTAGTAGGTGCGTGACTAATTCTATAAGTGAGTGATTAAACGTATCTTACTGAATGCATGGGTTAGTGACTAAACTGGGTTAATGTCTGTATCTGTCTGTTGCTGTGTAAGTGGCTGCATGGGTTTGTGAATAGCTACATGAGTGTCTATAAGAGTTATTGATTTGTTGTCTGAGTATCTGTATGGGTGCCTGAGTGTTTGTGTGGATGGGGTGTGTGCGACTGTGCATAGATGTGTGAGTGGGTGATTCACTGGGTGGATGGTTTCAAGAGTGCATCTGTGATAGACTGTATGGGTGGGTAAGTGTGTGTAAGAGTGTGTTAGTGAGTGAATGTATGTCCCAGTGGTACATGTGTGAGTAACTACATATGTGAAAGGCAGTATATATGTGTATTGGAGTATATAAATAGCTATAAGCGAGAGTGAGTGATTGTGATAGTGGCTGTATGGATGAGTGTGTGCTTGTATCAGTGATTGTATAAGAGCGTAACAATGTGCTAGTATTTGTATGATTAAGTGAGCTGGTGTGTGTATAACTGTATAGGTGAGTAAATGGCAGTGTGTTTAATTATTTGCATGACTGACTAGGTGTGTGAGTACCTCTATGGATGAGTGGCGGTGTTTGAGTGTCTATATAGGAGTAAGAGTGCATATGATTGTCCTGTACTGAGTGACCATAAGTATGAGTGACTGTACGGGTGAGTGAGTGGATGTGTGTGTGTAGACCTAAGAATCAGTGAGTGGGTATGTAGTTATTGGTGTTGGAGTGTCTATGGTTTTGCGAATGGCAGTCTGTAATTTAGATTGGGTGTATCAAAGGTTATATTAGGGTGTGAGGAGGTGCATCAGATTATCACGTGGATGATGTCATCAGTGATGTCATTTGAGATGTCATCAGTGATGTCATCAGTGATGTCACTGACCATGTCATGAGTGATGTAATATGTGACGTCATCAGCAGTGCATTGCGGGCGCGAGTTATAGTTAGCTGAACTAACTATAACGGGGAATTTCACGGGTTTTGTACGAGTGCAATGTCCAACTAACTATAACTGTCCCTAAAACCTATGGTTTTTTCAGTGAATTTCAAAGGTTTTTTAAATGCCAATTTCTAACTATAACTTATCTGAAACCTATGGTTTTTTCAGTGAATTTCAAAGGTTTTTAAATGCTAATTCCTAACTATAACATGTCTGAAACCTACGGTTTTTTCAGTGAATTTCAAAGGTTTTGTAAATGACAATTTTTAAATGTATTAATTGTTATATTAATTTTTTCATACTGATTTATTACATTTTTAGATTTTTTTTTTACATATTTTATTTTTTAAATTACATTGTAATTACATTATACATTACATTACAAAAAATACTTTCTCAGAATGAATTACTTTAGTTTAAATACTTTGCACATAGGCAATAGACTTTTAAGTACAGTAGTTACAGTTGTTGCAATGGGCACCACATTTTCAAACACAATGCAACATTCAGCTCAATGTGAATTTCTAGTTAAATGCAATTAGTTACTTTATGGATTACTTTTCTAACCACAGGACTGGATCCTAGATTCAGTCCTGGTACATCTCCTGTAAACAGTTGAGTAAAAGCGTTTTGGTTACAGTCGTGATTTTTAAGGAATATTATTGTATTTTAAAAGTTGACATATTTGTATGTTTCAAAAATCAACACTTAGAAACTTTTTCAGCAAAAAGCAGGCAATGATATCCTATGGAAGGAAATTCAAGTTACTGGTAAGTACGGTTAAAATTACTTTTGAGGATCAGTACTGGGCTGAAAGATGCAGCACTGAGGTCTCTCCTGATAACAGGTGAGTAAATCGGAATTCGTATTTCGGCTGATTTTAGAGGAATATTTTAAAGTTCCAAAACTCACACTTAGAAGAATTTCCAAGTGAAATTAGTCAACGTTAGCCTATGGAAGGAAATTCAAGTTACTGGTAAGTACGGTTAAAATTACTTTTCAGGACCAGTACTGGGCTGAAAGATACAGCACTGAGGTCTCTCCTTATAACAGGTGAGTAAATCGGAATTCGTATTTCGGCTGATTTTAGAGGAATATTTGTATGTTTCAAAAATCAACACTTAGAAACTTTTTCAGCAAAAAGCAGGCAATTATATCCTATGGAAGGAAATTCAAGTTACTGGTAAGTACGGTTAAAATTACTTTTGAGGATCAGTACTGGGCTGAAAGATGCAGCACTGAGGTCTCTCCTGATAACAGGTGAGTAAATCGGAATTCGTATTTCGGCTGATTTTAGAGGAATATTTTAAAGTTCCAAAACTCCACACTTAGAAGAATTTCCAAGTGAAACCAGTCAATGTTAGCCTATGGAAGGAAATTCAAGTTACTGGTAAGTACGGTTAAAATTACTTTTCAGGACCAGTACTGGGCTGAAAGATACAGCACTGAGGTCTCTCCTGATAACAGGTGAGTAAATCGGAATTCGTATTTCGGCTGATTTTAGAGGAATATTTTAAAGTTCCAAAACTCCACACTTAGAAGAATTTCCAAGTGAAACCAGTCAATGTTAGCCTATGGAAGGAAATTCAAGTTACTGGTAAGTACGGTTAAAATTACTTTTCAGGATTAGTACTGGGCTGAAAGATGCAGCACTGAGGTCTCTCCTGATAACAGGTGAGTAAATCAGAATTCGTATTTCGGCTGATTTTAGAGGAATATTTGCACAATGGTGAAGGGAGGGGCGGGGCCTGAGGTGACATCTGTGCAAACGCGCCCGTGGCGCGTTTTAAGTTGGGGGATTAAGTCCCCTTGAATCATGAGGGTCCCTACGGGCCAACTAGCCCACCAGGAACCTCCAGTATGCGCCAGGGGGCTGCGTTGCAGAGACATGTACAGAGGCCACACCCTTTTACACCTCTCTGCAACGCAGCTCTGTGGCGCTTTCTGGACGTACCTGTTGGGCTAGTTGGCCCCCAGGGACCCTCAGGATTGAAGGGGATTTAATTCCCCATCTTAAAACGCGCCACAGGGCCTGTTTGCACACATGTCACCTGAAGCCCCGCCCCTCCCTTCACCACTGTGCAAACGCGCCCGTTTTTAAGTCGGGGGATTAACTCCCCTTGAATCCTGAGGGTCCCTGGGGTGCAACTAGCCCACCATATACCCCAAAAAGCGCCACAGAGCTGCGTTGCAGAGAGGTGTAAAAGGGGCGTGGCCTCTGTACACCTCTCTGCAAGGCAGCTCCCTGGCGCATACTGGAGGTTCCTGGTGGGCTAGTTGGCCCTCAGGGACCCCAGTATTCAAGGGGAATTCGCCCCTCTGCAAACGCGCCAGGGGCGCGTTGCAGAGTGGTGAAGGAAGGGGCGGGGCCTGCGGGCCCGATCGTTTTTTTTTTTTTCCCCTGAAGGGGGCTGTGTGGCCCCCCTTCCTTTTTCCTATTTTTAGGCCCTGGGGACCCCATCCCCCAGGGCCTTACCCCTTTTTTTTAATTAAAATTTTTAAAAAAAAACGGGAAGGGGGCCGCGTGGCCCCCCTTCCCTGGGCCTGTATTGGCCCCGGGTACCCCATCCCCCGGGGCATGGCCTCTTTTTTTTTTATTTGGAGGGGGGCTGCGTGGCCCCCCTCCTCAGGCCATTTAAGGCCCCGGGGACCCCATCCCCCGGGGCCGGCCTTGCACTTTGTTTTGTTTTTTTACCTTTGGGGAGGGGGCTGCGTGGCCCCCTCCATGGCCACTCTATGGCCCCGGGGACCCCATCCCCGGGGCCTGGCCTCTCGTTGGGGACTGTGGGGGGTCCCCAAACCCCCACAGTCCCGCCGGCTCCCCGTGTCCTACGGGAGCCGGCATTGCTTTAGCACATGGGGAGCAGCTAACATGCTGCTCCCCATGTGGAAAGCAATCAGCTTTGGATATTGGAAGAGAGAGCAGGTTTCCTGCTCTCTCTTCCAATATCCAAAGCAGTTTGTATGACAGGACGGGAGCCGCGAGGCTCCGTCCTGTCATTGCAAACAGCAGTGTCCCGGGGGTAGGCACCCCGGGACACTGCAGGAGCCGGCCCTGGGGGTGGCGGTCCCCAGGGCCACCACAGGCTCCAGGAGGGGGCCGCGCGGCCCCCTCCTTACATTTTGAAAGCCCCGGGAGGTGGTGGTCCCGGGGCTGGGGTCCAAAACGGACCCCCATTGTATTTTTCTTAGTGCCCCGGGGAGGTGGTGGTCCCGGGCGTGTGGGGGCTGGAGCCCCCCACACAAGTTTTTCAAAAATAAAAAAAGAAGCCCCGGGGAGGTGGCGGTCCCGGGGCTGCGGGAGGGCTCAGAGCCCTCCCGCACCATTATACATAAAGCCCCGGGGGTGGTGGTCCCCGGGCTTGGGGGCCCTTAGAGGCCCCCACACATAAAATTAACCCCCCCCAGCATGCCCCCGGGACTTGGCCCACCCGGTGGCCAATTAACATCGAAGCGCGGGAGACCGCGCTCGATTTTTCCGGCAGGATTCGCGCACCCTGAGCGCATCCTGCCGATTTTTAAAAAATATATATATATTTTTTATTGCCCAGGGGGTCCTTGTGGGACCCCCTGAGCAGACCTAGGGGGTCAGGGTGTTTCTACCCTGCCCCCTTTGTGCGCTTTGCGCACTTGTTTCTGTCCCTCGGTTCTACCGAGGGACAAAATGGCTGCCAACACTTCCTGATTTGGAGTGTTGACAGCCAATTAGCATGCAGCTTGTGATCGGGAGGGTGCGCGAATCCGACGCGGCCATAGATATATCTATCTTTTTACTTTTGATTTTCTCAGCAACTACTGAACGGATTTACACCATTTAACAAAAAGGGTTCTTTCTGAACCATAAACTACCTCTTTGCCAAATTTGGTGTAATTCCGTTCAGCAGTTCGGGCTGTAGCCGTGTCTAAAGTTTCCTATGGAAAATTGCATGGGGAAAACACGTTTTGGGACCCCCCTTTTCTCGGCCCCCGCTTGACGAATCCCCCGAGACTTTCAGGGTAGGAGCGGACCGGAGCGCCCACAAAGTTTGAAAATTTTGCGAAGATACGTCAACCGGCAAGAGAGTTATTTCAAATAGAATGTCGCGGATTTCCTATGGATAATAGGTTGTAACTATAACTATCTACTGGCGACAGCCAGTAGATATATATATATATATATATATATATATATATATATATATATATATATATATATATATATATATATATATATATATATATATATATATATATATATATATATATATTATATGACAAAACACCTCCCATTCCTGGCGGACAGAGAGCTCACACACGAAGTTGCAGGATAAAAGCTTCTTTTAATTCATCAGGCCTTCCTCAGCCCAAGAAGCAAAGAGAGACGGGTTTCGGCTGTCGCAGCAGCCTTTGTCAATCCAATTTGGCGCCATTTTAAAACTAGCTTATATAGTGACAAAATCATAAACAGAGAAAAAATATGTGAATCATAGACATGAAAAGCATATATCTCATAGTGAGTGGCAGCATACGTAGCATATACTGAACGAGCAGATGGAATACATTTTCTAATGTTTGTAATGTTTGTAATTGTAAATCATAACAATAATAATAATGGGCTCACTATAATCTCACACTAAGAGTGTGTTTGCGTGCTCATGCACTGAATATTAAGTATCATACTTAAAAGCTAGCCCAAATAAAACTATAACATTATTGCACACTGAAATGTAAACCATAACACTGAAGTGTATGAAACAAATAATGTCACAGTTAAAAAAGAACAGCTGACGCCATCCTATGATGCTCACGCTTTGAACATTGTAGTGTATCTTTAAACTGGAAAGTGAACTGTTTTAGGAGGAAACACGCATTGGCTGCTCAGCATATCTTAAAATGGAATGCAAAATGCACTTTCTAAACTGCGGCTTTAGTCCAGCACCCCCATCGGGATACAGCAATTCATTAGTCATGCGAAGTATAATCAGCAAAGCCAACTGAAGACAGTAAATAACATCCCAGTGGAACATTTAACACACTCGAAACTCCAAGCGGAATGTCTCTGCACATAAATGTCTTCCGAAAATGTTGCAATGAAAATAAACTCGCAAATGGATTCAATGTTGCAGTCAACCACGGGGCCGTTCCACATACATGCAGAGCACATCCTCACGTCGTGTGAAACAATGAGCAACAGTTCAAGTTCCCGGCACTGATAAGATACAAATTAAGGGTTGGGGAAGGCCATACGAAGACAAAAAATGTTTCTAGCTTTGCAAACCTCACCATTAGGCATCGGCTTTCACGGTGCCCAGTCACCTGAACTCAGTCAGTAATCCCAGACAGAATGCAGGACGGGAAGGAAGGATCCATCTCCACGCTGAAAATCGCTGAGATTTCCTCGCGCCGAGCGAACACCACCCACACTGCCTGCTAATCCAATTCCTCTTTCCCAACATGTGGTCCGGGGGCCGCCAATGATGCATTCCCATATGTATATATATATATTATTCTTAAATAATAATGTGCCTAATATTTCCAATATTCCCATTGCCGAAAAGGGAAAATTTCTGGCCTGTAATAGGGTAACTAACTAGATGGCTTTTCTGATCGAGTGTAGATCTCAAGTGAAACAACGACTCAAATGATTTACCTTTATATAGGAAGAGCGCCAGGATGTATTGTTTTTAACTGAAACATGGCTCAATAAAAGCACTATGCTGGATGTAGAACACGCAATGCCGGAGGGCTATTAGATTGAAAGACAAAATCAGGCGGGCACGAATCAATCAATCACAGAATTTGTAAGCGCCCTACTTACCCGCGAGGGTCTCAAGGCGCTGGGGAAAAAAAGGGGGGGTGCTGCTACTGGTCGAACAACCAGGTCTTGAGTAGCCTCCTGAAGGTCAGCAGGTCTTGGGTCTGTCGTAGGCTTAGTGGAAGGGTGTTCCAGGTCTTGGCGGCGAGGTGGGAGAAGGATCTGCCGCCGGTGGTGGTTCTTTGAATGCGAGGGACGGTGGCGAGGGAGAGGTCGGCGGAGCGGAGTTGGCGGTTGGGGACGTAGAAGAGGAGTCATCTGTTGAGGTAGGCTGGGCCAGTCTTGTGGAGTGCCTTGTGTGCGTGGATGAGGAGTTTGAAGGAGATTCTCCTGTCGACGGGGAGCCAGTGCAGGTTCCTCAGGTGGGGGGTGATGTGGCTGTGGCGTGGTACATCGAGGATCAGGCGTGCGGAGGCGTTTTGTATGTGTTGCAGTCGCTTGATGAGCTTGGCCGGGGCTCCCGCGTAGAGGGCGTTCCCATAGTCAAGTCTGCTGCTGATGAGGGCCTCGGTGACTGTTCTTCTTGTGTCTGTCGGGATCCACCTGTAGATCTTGCGAAGCATGCGGAGGGTGTTGAAGCAGGAGGATGAGACTGCGTTGACTTGCTTGGCCATGGAGAGCGTTGAGTCGAGGATGACTCCCAGGTTGCGTGCGTGGTCGGTGGGTGTCGGGGCTGCTCCCAGCGTCGTTGGCCACCAAGAGTCGTCCCAGGCTGAGGGGTTGGAGCCGAGGATGAGGACCTCTGTCTTCTCCGTGTTCAGTTTTAGTCGGCTGATCTTCATCCAATCGGCGACGGCCTTCATTCCTTCATGGAGGTTGGATTTGGCGGCGAGGGGGTCCTTGGTGAGGGAGAGGATCAGTTGAGTGTCGTCGGCGTAGGAGATTATGTTGAGGTCGTGCTGTCTGGCAATGCGTGCGAGCGGGGCCATGTAGATGTTGAACAGTGTTGGGCTGAGGGACGATCCCTGGGGTACGCCGCAGATGATCTCGGAGGCTTCGGATCGGAATGGTGGGAGGCGGACTCTCTGGGTTCTGCCGGCGAGGAAGGAGGTGGCCCATTCCAGGGCCTTGTCTCGGATCCCTGCGTCGTGGAGGCGTGCGCGTAGAGTGCGGTGGCAGACAGTGTCGAAGGCGGCGGAGAGGTCCAGCAGGATGAGGGCTGCGGTCTCACCGTTGTCCAGCAGGATCCTGATGTCGTCGGTGGCGGCGATGAGGGCAGTCTCAGTGCTGTGGTTGCTGCGGAACCCCGATTGGGATGGGTCCAGGATGCTGTTTTCTTCGAGGTATCGGGTTAGCTGTTTGTTGACGATCTTCTCGATGACCTTGGCTGGGAACGGAAGCAGGGAGATGGGCCGGAAGTTCTTGAGGTCTCTCGGGTCCGCCTTGGGTTTTTTGAGTAGGGCGTTGATCTCTGCGTGTTTCCAGCTCTCTGGGAAGGTCGCGGTCTCGAAGGAGAGATTGATGATGTTGCACAGGTGGGGTGCGATGGAGCTGCTGGCTTTGTTGAAGATGTGGTGCGGGAAAGGGTCTGACGGGGAGCCGGAGTGTATTGTGCTCATGGTGTTGATGGTGTCCTCGATGTTCACGCTGGCCCAGGCTGGCAGGGGGTCGTGGTCGATGGTGTGCGGCGGGTCTGGTGCATTGATCTTAGTTGGGGCTGTCTGGGTGTTGAAGCTGTCGTGGATGTCGGCGATCTTGCGGTGGAAGAAGGTGGCGAGGGAATCGCACAGGGGTTGCGACGGCGGGATGTCGTTGGTGTTGGAGCTGGGGTTGGAGAGTTCCTTCACGATGTTGAAAAGCTCCTTGCTGTTGTGTGCGTTGTTGTCGAGGCGGTCTTTGAAGGAGATTCTCTTGGCGGACTTGATGAGGTGGTGGTGGTTACGGATGGCGTCTTTGTGGGCTGCGTGGCTGTCCTGTGTCTTATCACTGTGCCATTTCTTCTCTAGTTTCCGGCAGGTACGCTTGGAAGCTAGGAGTTCCGAGGTGAACCAGCTGGCTCTTTTGGTGGTGTCACTGTAGGTGAGTTTTTTCAGCGGGGCGAGGGTGTTGGCACAGTCGTCCATCCATCGTCTGAGGTTGCAGGCAGCGTCGTCGGTGTTGGATGGGTCGGAGGGAGGGCTGAGAGCGAGGGTTGCCCGTAGTTGGTCTTCGGTGACTTTGCTCCAGCAGCGGCGTGGGATCTGTTGGGTGCGGTGGTGTGTGGTGGGTTTCTGGAAGGTGAAATGGATGCAGCGGTGGTCAGTCCAGAGGAGTTCCGTGGTGTGGCTGAAGGAGACGTGGGAGCTTGAGGAGAAGATGGGGTCAAGCGTGTGGCCGGCGGAATGGGTCGGTGTTGTGACGAGCTGGCTCAGACCGAGGTTGGCGAGGTTGTCGATCAGGGTGGTGGAGTTGCTGTCGTTGTTGTTCTCCAGGTGAAAGTTCAGGTCTCCGAGGAGGATGTAGTCGGTAGAGGTCAGGGCGTGCGTGCTGATGAAGTCGGCGATGGAGTCGCTGAACTGGGGTCGGGGCCCAGGGGTCTGTAGACAAGGGTGCCTCTAAGGGTGGTGTTGGGGTCCGTGTGGATCTGGAAGTGCATGTGTTCGGCGGTGCTGAGAGTGTTGTCGGTGCTGGTCGAGACCCTGATGGTGTTCTTGTGGACGATGGCGATTCCTCCTCCTACTGCGTTGACGCGGTCTCTGCGGGTGATCTTATAGCCGTCTGGGATGGCTATGGCGATGTCGGGGGCGGAGGAGTCGTTCATCCAGGTCTCTGTCAGGAAGGCGACGTCTGGTGATGATGTGTCGAGCAGGTCCCAGAGCTCGACGGCGTGTTTGCGTGCGGAGCGGGTGTTCAGTAGGATGCATCGGAGGTGGTTGAGGTCCTTCTTGGCGGGCGCCTCGGTGGCTCTGAGGCTGGTGTAGCTGCAGTTCCGGCAGGTGAAGGGACCATGGGTGCGTTTCGGTGCGGCCTTGAACAAGTTGTGCGTCCGTCCGGGGTTGAGAGCGTGGAGTGTGGTGGCATCGTATCGGCGTCGGTCCTCGAGGCTGGTGCGGGGGGCGCACGGCCCAGGGGGTCTGGCGCTGGGCACGGTCCAGGCACGGATGGGCGCAGACGGGCTTGCCTTAGGCACGCCTTTGGCGCTCCAGCGGCGCGGCCGCGCAGCGGCCGCCATATAAGGGGAGGTGGGAGGGAGGAGCAGCTGGGAGGCTGGGGCAGCGAATGGGCAGTCAGGGGGCGGGGCCACAGGGACGCAGCGGCGGGGAGTGGAGAGAGGCAGCGAGGGGTACAGAAGGCAAAAAGGACACAGGGAAATGGGGGCAGCGAGGGAAACAGACGGAAAACGGGCACAATTCAATGGGGGCAGCGGGGGAAACAGAGAGAAAAAGGACACAGTGAGAATGGGGGCAGCGAGGGAAACAGAAGGCAAAATGGGCACAATGCAATGGGGGCAGCGAGGGAAACAGAAAGAAAAATGGACACAATGCAATGGGGGCAGCGGGGAACAGAGAGAAAAAAAGGACACCGTGAGAATGGGGGCAGCGAGGGAAACAGAAGGCAAAATGGGCACAATGCAATGGGAGCAGAGAGGGAAACAGAAAGAAAAATGGACACAATGCAATGGGGGCAGCGAGGGAAACAGAAAGAAAATGGACACAGGGAGAATGGGGGCAGCGAGGGAAACAGAAGGCAAAATGGGCACAATGCAATGGGGGCAGCGAGGGAAACAGAAAGAAAATGGACACAGGGAGAATGGGGGCAGCGAGGGAAACAGAAGGCAAAATGGGCACAATGCAATGGGGGCAGCGAGGGAAACAGAAAGAAAAATGGACACAGGGAGAATGGGGGCAGCGAGGGGAAACAGACGGAAAACGGGCACCGAGGCCACAAGCAGAGGGGCGAGCTTACCAGCAGCAGCAGCGGGCAGGACACCACAGGCAGAGCTATGTGGCGGGGGAGCGACCTACCTGGTAAGGTCAAGGATGTTGGGGTCATCAAGGATCCCTTAAGTTGTACTATCTCCCCATTTCGGCTACTTGACTGCTATTTTTTCTATTAGGTTTTCGGACATGTATGCCTTTTCAGGAGCCCTCATTTATCACCTTCCTGGCCCTCTCACTCAATTCCTACAAGTGTTACCTGAAGCATTAGCTATACAGGCTCTTAAATCAGCAAACGTTGCACTGCTAGGCGACCTTGGTATTCATCTTGGGGATGCTTATTGTCCACAAGAGAATAATTTAATTCAAGATTTATCTGCTATCCAACTCACTCAATTGATTAATTCTTTAACACATAAGAAAGGCCAACTTCTTGGCCCGATGTTCTCTAATATTGATGGTTTATTGGTTAATCTGCCATTTCAGTTATGTGGTCGGATCATGTTGTAGTCTAAATGTCACTTTTCTTGCCCACAAACCTGCCCTCCTATACTAAGAAGTTAAGCAGGATTAAATACCGGCTTCAAATCAATCCCATAGAATCAAACTCCTTCTTAGCCTCCACAACACCAGAATTCAATGACTCTGTGACTAATGGTGACTAGATGTTTAGAGAATAGATTACTACGGAACTTGATGACAGAGTCCCCTGGCATGAGAGCAAGGGCCCAAGGACAAATATGTCTCTTCCTGGGTTCAATTCCCAGTTACGAGACCTGAAAAAGAAATGTAAAACTTTGGAACGAGAATTGAGAAAGAACTATGATATAGGTAATAAACAGGAATACAGGAAGGTGATTAACATCTATCACTATGTCATTAGGAAAGCTCAGGCAGAATTCTTTGCCAAGAAAATAGACAATGTTGCCAACTCGGCTAAAAAAGTTTTTTGATAGTGAAGTCTTTAACTGATCCTGCAGCAAAGAACCCAGTGGCTGCTCTCGCAGAATCTCGATGTAATGACTTATCCACTTTCGTTTCTAGGAAAATATGACACTTATGCTTCCTTCCCTACCACAGAAAGGGCTGTCCCACTAGATGAGACAGTTATTCAGTCCAAACGCTTTAGGCCCCTTCTTTCTGCTTTTCTACCTTTTGAAGATGAGAATTTAGCAAACCTTGTAAGTAAAGTGAAATCAGGTTCCCTATTAGACCTGTCCCCACCTCATATTCTCAGTCTTGTGACAGAAACAAGCCTCTCTGTCTTGAACTTATCTTTGTCGAGTGCAGTTTTATCTAAGGCCTGGAAATATGCGGTAGTTAAACCTCTATTAAAGAAGCCATCCCTGAACCCCTCACATTTGGAGTACTATAGGCCAATCTCACTCCATCCCTTCCTCTGAAAAGTGCTGGAGAAGAATGTAAATAGTCAATTATCTGAGTTTTTAGAAAATAGCCATCTGCTCCACTCCTCCCAGATGGGCTTCTGTCCAGGCAATAGCACTGAATCAGCTATTAACGGAGGACTTTACATGCACTCTGGATATGGGCGGCACAGCAGCCCTTATCTTACTAGATCTTAGTGCAGCCTTTGACATATTTGTCCATACCATCCTGTTGAAGAGATGAGATAATCTTGGGGTAGAGTATCAGGCTTTTCAATGGCGCTTGTCCTTTCTTGATAATTGAAGCTTTAGTTTCAAGTTTGGAATAAGCCTTTTTATTCAGATCTCTTATTCCCACATTGTTTAATGCTTACGTGGGCCCTCTTGCAGACATAGTTCAGTACTGTGGTCTTTCATTGATATCATGTGCTGATGACACCCAAATGATCAACTTGCTAGCCCCGGAACATCATTCTAAAGTGTCATGCCTTAAACCATAAAACACTCAAAAACCTGTGGTTCGATGAAGTATGGAAGAGTGCCAAGGGGGTGTCCCATTTATAAGATAGTTTCCCTCACCCACCCGAAGGTGGCATGCTTTATCATAGGGTAACCGCTTCGCATTATGAACCTAGTCATAATGCGGACTACAACCCCCTCTCTGAGAAGGAGGAGCTCAGGGATGTTTTGCTGACAAGAGAGGTATATTAAACCTAATGAGAGCAGGGTGTGCTGAGGGGTGAAAGACAATAAAGTAGTGTGAAGTAAAACTAACTCAAGGGTATGTAAAAGGCTTTATTGGACTGCCCCTTGGCCAGGATTAAAAAACAAAATGTGGCTGGAGGTGATTCAACCTGTCACAAGGTGAGGAATTAGGTTGACATGTTTCAGCCTAGTACCCTCAGAAGAGTTGTGGCGGCCTTCTTTAGGACTTATGAGTAGTATTGTGCAATATGTGTAACAAAAATGTTTTTTAATTATACAAAACCAGTGGTTGGAGTGGAGAGCCAGTCTATCAGAGGTCCACTGGCGGGTGATACTCTGAAACAAATAACATAATACAAAAACAAGTATGTACAATGTAACCTAGCTCTCATTCCAAAATTGTTTATGGCTCTCCAAAACTATTTGACAGTAGTGATTACACCAATACAGCATCACAGAATGTGCTAGTAGAGTGAAATTCATTGGTTCTTGCTTAGCCGCAAAAGTCAGGTATAGTGCCTCAACTTTACCATGGCACAATACTCAAGGCGGCATCAAGTCCTGTGAAAAATGAGGGTGAATTGGACTCAGATTTCTAGGTATATTTGTGGTTCAAACAGATATCTCAAATGCTAACTCTACATAATCCTCCTCTTAACAGTGAATAGTGAGTTGAACATAAAATTGGGGGCAATCGCCATAGAAAAAGTTTGTAAAACAGTACCTATCAATATTATGGTGTGTTGCTAATGTTATCCGTCTGGTCAGGAGTCTCTTGTCAGTGGTGCCCGGTACCCCAGTATAAACATACTTGGGAGTACATGTCTCAAAACCACTGGGGGTCTTATCTTGCCCACACATAGTGAGGAGAGTACTCGCAAGAGACATTCATTGCATAAGGCCCGCTGAGGTGAAAACTCATGAGAGTCCTAACAGTAGAGGGTAAAATTGTGGTATTCAAAAAGGTGGAACATTGAACAAAGCCAACATTCAAAGGCAGGGTGGAATGCAGGCGCACAGTATCAGGCTTAACCCCGCTAGTTAAATGTGCTGTGCCGTCAGAGGTCGGCAGGTGAAAGATTAGCTTACAAGGCATTGGGAAGACTGAGCACACACTACCCGATTGACCTCCGCTATATGAAATTAGAATACGGTTAAGCACATTATCAGGCTCACACCTGCTAGTTAAACGTGCTGTGTCGTCAATGGTGGTCAGGTAAAAGATAAACGTACAAGGCATTGGGAAGACTGAGGGCACACTACCCCTGGTACGTGAAGTTAGAATGCATTTAAGCATAACACTGTTGTTGGGAATATGTATTTATCTTATATATAGAGGGAGGGAGAAGCAGAGATTAATTCGGCTTCCATAAGGTTATGGTCATAATAAAAGGGAATGAATCACGTGTCTTAATATTCCAGGGTCTTAAAGGATTCCTTCACAAAGACCCTCATTCACACTAGCTCGGGTGTGGTATATGTTGGTTGTCCGCCCTGTTCGTTAGATGAGTTGTATCATTGGGTCTTTTTCGTCTGAGTTTCCAGTTCTCCAGGCAATCTACTTTACTCCTCCTGGAGGAAGACAATCTGGTTTATGACAGGAGTGAGTGAAAAGTGGTGCGGCAAAAAAAAGGGATGGATTTAAAATTATCTCTGTTCCAGTGAGTAGTTTTTTATTTTGCAGAAAAGGGGTAACATTAAAAGCTAGAATGGTGCTTATGTGGAATCCTGATTGGTCGACATGTTTCAGTCTTTATTTGCCCTTGCGAGTCGAGGGGCCTTTTTCAGGACTGGTGTGTGAGCGACTTGTTTGTTGAGTCACTCTCAGAGAGTAAGTCTCTTCCTTCTCATTCACTGAGCTCATTTGCCCACTATGTGACGTGGTAGTTATAGGTGCAGTCTTTACCTATAACTTTTTAAGGAGACTCTTGCAGCTCCTTCGGGGAAGAGGGGGTAGAACGTGCAACCCTTTGTTGCAGTTCCTCCGTGTCGATGCTGCTGGAAGTCTGTCAAGACCTGTGTGTTTGAGAGAGGCTGAGTTGCTATGTCTGGTTCATCTCTCTACCTCCTAGCACCGTAAAGTCCTATTTGGGCAGCCATGCACTTTGGAAATTTCAATAAATATAAATAAAAATACAAAGATACATATAATACAGAATAAAATAATATATATATTTATATTTATATATGGCATAAAGTACCCTCTCTGCACATTATAAGGATTTTGCAAGTCACTGAGGAGTTCTATAACCGTATAGAGGAACGAGGCTGAAGGTTGTTTTTTGTTATAAGGTTACGGAACTCTGACTTGACTTGCAATATCCTTATCAGTACAGTCACACATCACCTTTCCCACAATCCTCTTAAAATCTTGGTGCATAGCTCTTATATGGAAGAGATAGCATGTTTGCAAACATGACGAATGGCAATAAAGCCTCTTGTATATTAACCCCTTCGCTGCTAGGCCTTTTCCCCCCCTGTGCTAAGCCTTTTTTTGGCTATTTGGGGTAGTTCGCGCTTAGGCCCCTGTAACTTTTTGACCACATAAGGGATCCACGCCAAATTTGCGTCCTTTTTTTCCAACATCATAGGGATTCTAAAGGTACCCAGGGTTTGTGGATTCTCCTGGAGGGGACCCAGAAATTAGCCAAAATACAGCTAAATGTTTTTTTTTTGAGAAAATGCGAAAAAAGGGCTACAGATGAAAGCGTCTGTTTTTTTCCCTGCAAATGGCATTGTTGGAACCGGGTTTACCGAGTCCGCCACGGTAGCATGGCGTGAAGCGGGGAAGGCACGCGAAGGCAATGTGTAAGGCAGTTGTGTAGCACACTCTTACCCTGACTCAGAAATGCGAACGCAATAACATGACACCACACCAGGCTTTTGTATTTAAAATCAAGATCTTTTATAAATAAATTAAGTTGGCATTAGATGAGGCAGATTAATTCAGATCTACATTCAAATTCATTGCATTACTCAATTGGTGCACATTTTAAATAAAGCATCATAGCTCATCAACAATGTAGGCCACTAAGAGGCCGCAGGAGTTATCTCCTACACGTAGCACTTAATAATGATCTCAAGGTACGTTAATAAAACAGGGGCCTAGACATGCAGTTCACTTTAGCATATTCAATTACTTAAAAGAAGGCTTTTCACTTTACATTTAAATAGGCCTGCATTAATCTAGGCGCGCCCACATTCAGTACAGTGGGCGTCGCAATTCCAGTACACCTGTAACTTAAAACACTTCAACTCAATTCAATTAAATACTTTCCCCCTGTGGTAAAAGACTTCGCAGTTAAAAGCATGGCCTAGGCAGTAATTACAATAGGCATCTGCAATAAGTTATTAAATACAGTAGGGAACCCTCGCCATGTCCAGTATCCTGGGGCTTCTATGACCCTTAGGGGTTAACCTTAGGCTAGGCCCACTCCTCTCCGGGGCCTCGCCTCATGGGGAAAGGTACACTGTTAATTTAGGGGTTAATGGTGGCCCCCGGCCCCCAGTGGCGTTTTGTGGGCCCTAGGGGCCTCCTGGGCTCACCTGTGGTGTTGGTCGCGCTTCAGGGCGACTGGCACTCCCCAGGTCCGGCCCGTGTTCTGGGGGCGGGGCCCGGTAGGGGTACCTCGGCCTTCAGGCCGGACTGGCTGGACGTTGCGGGGGCCGGTATCACCTTACTCCGGCCCCCGGGATCAGGATATGCCTGGACGGCACGGTGCGGCTTCAGGGACTGTGAGCGGGACGTTGCGGGGGCCGGTATCACCTTACTCCGGCCCCTGGGATCAGGGAACTGACTCGCGGCGCGTTGCGGGGGCCGGGATCACCCTCCTCCGGCCCCCGGGATCAAGGTAAGTGAGGTTGGCGGGCTCAGGGCTGCCGGGGAAGGGAGCGGGAGCCAGCAGTCCTCTCCGGCCGGCTCCCCGTCTCCCTCTGCACTGCCGGGGCTCTTCCCGGGCTTCCTTCGGCGCTGGGGCGTGACCTGGGCCGGCGCCCAATCGATGCGCGGCCTTCCTGGGTCAGGCCCGGCGACCCCTGGTTGCTCGGCAACGGCGTCTGCGGGGCCTGGAGGCCTCGCCGTAGATCGCGCTGGCGATTTCTTGGGCCGCGACGGCGGCGGAGGCGATTCTTCGGCCGCGACGGCGGCGATGAGGGCCCCGGGCCCAGTGTTTGGAGGCTTCGGTGAGGGCGCGGACGGCGCACCTCACCACACACACCTGAGGGGCTTCCCTCACCTCAGCGCTTCCTCCGGTGAGGGCGCGACGGCGCACCTCACCACACGGTGCCTCTTCTCAGGCGGCGGCGGCCGCGGCGGTGATCTCCTTCACAAGGTCAGTGACCTGAGGGGCAACAGAACGCAGGGTGCACCAGCAGCCTGTGGGCAGGGCTGACTGGCAAAGTACTTGGGGGCAGCCCAGCAACAGGCAAAACTGAATAGGGTGTGAAGGTCTAGCGCTTCAGGGTACGGCGCTTTACCTGGTGATCCCCAGTTGGGCAGTTTTAGGCTTTAGGCCTTGCTGGACGGTCAGGCCTCCTCAAGTTAAGGTGTCTTGCGACTGCTTCAGCTTGGTTGCTTCTTAGGCGCTTCTAGTTGTAAGTTTCTTGTCAGAAGTTCCTTATTATAAGTTTCTTGTCAAAGTTTCCTGTCAGAAGTTTCTTCTTATGAGGGGGGGGGGAATGAGTTGGTGGTCTGGGAGTGCTTGATGTTCCTCCCCGCACGCTGAAGGTGGTTCCCTGGGTCCCCTCACACTGGGCAAGGTCAGTGGGTGGTGGGCGTTCCTCAGCTATCTTACTCCAGCAGGGCCTCAGCCCTGTCAGCAGCAGTAGTGTAGGTCTCCCCCCTAGGCCCTAAAGCCTATACTCCGGCGGAGGTTCTCCCAGGTTCAGTGGTGCCTCATCAACTGACTCCAACTGACTAAAAAGTTTTCCCTCCAAGCCTTTTATACTCCTAGGTCAGGTGACTCTCCCAAAGGCGGCAAAACCTAACTCCTCCCACAGCCCGGAAGGTTCTGGAACCTTCTACATGCCTGGCTATGTGGCCCAGAGGCGGGGACGGAATGGATACTGTATCCCTATGTGCCAGCCTGACCCTGGCTACTAGTGTGTATGCGTGTAAGGCCCCTCTGCAGTAGCAGGGGCCTGTGGCAGCCATCTTAAGTGAGTTTCACACATGGTAAAACGGCTAGGGGAAAAACGAAAAATTTCTGGGAAAAAGGGCCAAGTCCAACACAACCCCCTCCCAGCCAAAAGCCAGGGTAGACCGATCAATGCCTTGATGGGCTTCCCTGCTTCGGGCGAGAAAACTTGGACGCGGGCCTTTTCCCCAGCTGCAGGAAGGTCCTGCAGGTCCTTCTCCACTCTGGAACCCGGTGGTTCCCTCTCTCAAACCTCCCTGGACCAACGAAGCCACCCCACTGGTGCTCCCTAGTTGTCCGCGGCCAGGACCAGGCGCTAGGCCGTCCAGATGTCTCTGGCCCTTGCGGTCTCACAGAGCGGGGGGGCAGTAGCCCCAGGCCCGTTGGCCACTCTCCTTCTCCTCCTTGCAGTTCCAAACTGCCACTGGTCCACCCACCTGGGGTCCGCACCCTCAGGCTGACCAGCAGTCAGGGGCGAGGCTCTCCTCCCCTACCTCTCCTTCTGGGGTTCCGCCCTCTCCTCCTATGCGGGGCACCCTCAGACCACCCCTCTCTCACTCTTCCAGGGCCGTGACCCTGCATCCGATCCACCAACCCAGGGTCTAAACCCTTAGGTTGCCCCGGTGCCAGAGGCAAGTCCTCCCTTCCTCTGCACCCCCTCCCAGAGTTCAGCACCCTCCCACCTGGAGAAGCGCCCCTGGGAGTCAGCTCCGGAGGGACACTGCTTACAGACGTCCCTCCCGCCAGGTCAGGCAGCCCCTGAACCTGGCACCCCAGCCCAGGATCTAAATCCTGTGGCTGGGCAGACCCCAGAACCCCTGGAGCTCTGAATACATACGCCCCGGGTTCTCCTGTCACTGGGGGATCCCCTACCATGGATGGCCCATCGGGACAGCCTAGGCTCCCAACCTGGGGTTCCCTTATGGAACTCTCCAGGCCCTGAGACTGCGGTTGGGGCACCTTGGGACACCTCCCCGTCTCACTCCTTCCTATGGATAGGATGTGAGGCCCTACAACCCGCTCACTATCCTGGGACCTAGCTGGGCTATTCTCCACCTCTCCCACCTCGCTGGGTTGGAAGATCCCTGCACCACTCCCTTCAGGATCACTCCCCAAACTGGCTATCACCTCTCTTGGTAGATAAAATTTGGGCTCCTGTGGAACCCCAGCAGGTACGCTGCCACCATTCACTTTGCCCTGCATCTCCATCTGCAAGGTCCGGAGCTCTAGCTCCTTCAGGCTAAGCTCATGTACAAGCTTCCTTTCCTCCATGGCTAGCCTTGCCTGTTCTCCTTCTCTTTCCATCCTAGCAAGTTCTAATGTTAATTGCCTCTGCTCCCTTCTGTCCTCAAATTCCTCTGGTGACAAACTTCCCCCTGACGCACTACTGCCTGCCCTGGAACGTCTTCCTGGCAACACATTCTCGCTAACATCAATGCGCAGTAGGTCCAGTTCTCCTGGGTTGTCTGCCTCCCCCTGCTCCTCATCCCCTCTTCCCTCCGGGTGGGCCATTACCCATGCCCTCAAAGCTTTCTGAAGCACCTCCTTCCTGGCGCCTCGCTTGACGGCCACCCCCCTCTCTAGGCAGAACTCCTTGAGCTGTGTCACCGTATACCTTTCTAGGTTGGCTAACTCAAACTCCATCCTCCTAGGTGGGGTCCCAGACAATTTAAGGAAGGGGTTCTAAACTGTAGGTAACAGGACTAATGCAGGAATGTACACAGTCGGCAATTACCATTGAATTCCTAGCACTTTCATTACAATAGGTGTCTAATTGCGGCGCACACTGAGTCACTGTAGGGTGCTGCACAAGCACCAGTCCTTATCCAACCGCTGAACACCAAATGTTGGAACCGGGTTTACCGAGTCCGCCACGGTAGCATGGCGTGAAGCGGGGAAGGCACGCGAAGGCAATGTGTAAGGCAGTTGTGCAGCACACTCTTACCCTGACTCAGAAATGCGAACGCAATAACATGACACCACACCAGGCTTTTGTATTTAAAATCAAGATCTTTTATAAATAAATTAAGTTGGCATTAGATGAGGCAGATTAATTCAGATCTACATTCAAATTCATTGCATTACTCAATTGGTGCACATTTTAAATAAAGCATCATAGCTCATCAACAATGTAGGCCACTAAGAGGCCGCAGGAGTTATCTCCTACACGTAGCACTTAATAATGATCTCAAGGTACGTTAATAAAACAGGGGCCTAGACATGCAGTTCACTTTAGCATATTCAATTACTTAAAAGAAGGCTTTTCACTTTACATTTAAATAGGCCTGCATTAATCTAGGCGCGCCCACATTCAGTACAGTGGGCGTCGCAATTCCAGTACACCTGTAACTTAAAACACTTCAACTCAATTCAATTAAATACTTTCCCCCTGTGGTAAAAGACTTCGCAGTTAAAAGCATGGCCTAGGCAGTAATTACAATAGGCATCTGCAATAAGTTATTAAATACAGTAGGGAACCCCTCGCCATGTCCAGTATCCTGGGGCTTCTATGACCCTTAGGGGTTAACCTTAGGCTAGGCCCACTCCTCTCCGGGGCCTCGCCTCATGGGGAAAGGTACACTGTTAATTTAGGGGTTAATGGTGGCCCCCGGCCCCCAGTGGCGTTTTGTGGGCCCTAGGGGCCTCCTGGGCTCACCTGTGGTGTTGGTCGCGCTTCAGGGCGACTGGCACTCCCCCAGGTCCGGCCCGTGTTCTGGGGGGCGGGGCCCGGTAGGGGTACCTCGGCCTTCAGGCCGGACTGGCTGGACGTTGCGGGGGCCGGTATCACCTTACTCCGGCCCCCGGGATCAGGATATGCCTGGACGGCACGGTGCGGCTTCAGGGACTGTGAGCGGGACGTTGCGGGGGCCGGTATCACCTTACTCCGGCCCCTGGGATCAGGGAACTGACTCGCGGCGCGTTGCGGGGGCCGGGATCACCCTCCTCCGGCCCCCGGGATCAAGGTAAGTGAGGTTGGCGGGCTCAGGGCTGCCGGGGAAGGGAGCGGGAGCCAGCAGTCCTCTCCGGCCGGCTCCCCGTCTCCCTCTGCACTGCCGGGGCTCTTCCCGGGCTTCCTTCGGCGCTGGGGGCGTGACCTGGGCCGGCGCCCAATCGATGCGCGGCCTTCCTGGGTCAGGCCCGGCGACCCCTGGTTGCTCGGCAACGGCGTCTGCGGGGCCTGGAGGCCTCGCCGTAGATCGCGCTGGCGATTTCTTGGGCCGCGACGGCGGCGGAGGCAATTCTTCGGCCGCGACGGCGGCGATGAGGGCCCCGGGCCCAGTGTTTGGAGGCTTCGGTGAGGGCGCGGACGGCGCACCTCACCACACACACCTGAGGGGCTTCCCTCACCTCAGCGCTTCCTCCGGTGAGGGCGCGACGGCGCACCTCACCACACGGTGCCTCTTCTCAGGCGGCGGCGGCCGCGGCGGTGATCTCCTTCACAAGGTCAGTGACCTGAGGGGCAACAGAACGCAGGGTGCACCAGCAGCCTGTGGGCAGGGCTGACTGGCAAAGTACTTGGGGGCAGCCCAGCAACAGGCAAAACTGAATAGGGTGTGAAGGTCTAGCGCTTCAGGGTACGGCGCTTTACCTGGTGATCCCCAGTTGGGCAGTTTTAGGCTTTAGGCCTTGCTGGACGGTCAGGCCTCCTCAAGTTAAGGTGTCTTGCGACTGCTTCAGCTTGGTTGCTTCTTAGGCGCTTCTAGTTGTAAGTTTCTTGTCAGAAGTTCCTTATTATAAGTTTCTTGTCAAAGTTTCCTGTCAGAAGTTTCTTCTTATGAGGGGGGAATGAGTTGGTGGTCTGGGAGTGCTTGATGTTCCTCCCCGCACGCTGAAGGTGGTTCCCTGGGTCCCCTCACACTGGGCAAGGTCAGTGGGTGGTGGGCGTTCCTCAGCTATCTTACTCCAGCAGGGCCTCAGCCCTGTCAGCAGCAGTAGTGTAGGTCTCCCCCTAGGCCCTAAAGCCTATACTCCGGCGGAGGTTCTCCCAGGTTCAGTGGTGCCTCATCAACTGACTCCAACTGACTAAAAGTTTTCCCTCCAAGCCTTTTATACTCCTAGGTCAGGTGACTCTCCCAAAGGCGGCAAAACCTAACTCCTCCCACAGCCCGGAAGGTTCTGGAACCTTCTACATGCCTGGCTATGTGGCCCAGAGGCGGGGACGGAATGGATACTGTATCCCTATGTGCCAGCCTGACCCTGGCTACTAGTGTGTATGCGTGTAAGGCCCCTCTGCAGTAGCAGGGGCCTGTGGCAGCCATCTTAAGTGAGTTTCACACATGGTAAAACGGCTAGGGGAAAACGAAAAATTTCTGGGAAAAAGGGCCAAGTCCAACACAACCCCTCCCAGCCAAAAGCCAGGGTAGACCGATCAATGCCTTGATGGGCTTCCCTGCTTCGGGCGAGAAAACTTGGACGCGGGCCTTTTCCCCAGCTGCAGGAAGGTCCTGCAGGTCCTTCTCCACTCTGGAACCCGGTGGTTCCCTCTCTCAAACCTCCCTGGACCAACGAAGCCACCCCACTGGTGCTCCCTAGTTGTCCGCGGCCAGGACCAGGCGCTAGGCCGTCCAGATGTCTCTGGCCCTTGCGGTCTCACAGAGCGGGGGCAGTAGCCCCAGGCCCGTTGGCCACTCTCCTTCTCCTCCTTGCAGTTCCAAACTGCCACTGGTCCACCCACCTGGGGTCCGCACCCTCAGGCTGACCAGCAGTCAGGGGCGAGGCTCTCCTCCCCCTACCTCTCCTTCTGGGGTTCCGCCCTCTCCTCCTATGCGGGGCACCCTCAGACCACCCCTCTCTCACTCTTCCAGGGCCGTGACCCTGCATCCGATCCACCAACCCAGGGTCTAAACCCTTAGGTTGCCCCGGTGCCAGAGGCAAGTCCTCCCTTCCTCTGCACCCCTCCCAGAGTTCAGCACCCTCCCACCTGGAGAAGCGCCCTGGGAGTCAGCTCCGGAGGGACACTGCTTACAGACGTCCCTCCCGCCAGGTCAGGCAGCCCCTGAACCTGGCACCCCAGCCCAGGATCTAAATCCTGTGGCTGGGCAGACCCCAGAACCCCTGGAGCTCTGAATACATACGCCCCGGGTTCTCCTGTCACTGGGGGATCCCCTACCATGGATGGCCCATCGGGACAGCCTAGGCTCCCAACCTGGGGTTCCCTTATGGAACTCTCCAGGCCCTGAGACTGCGGTTGGGGCACCTTGGGACACCTCCCCGTCTCACTCCTTCCTATGGATAGGATGTGAGGCCCTACAACCCGCTCACTATCCTGGGACCTAGCTGGGCTATTCTCCACCTCTCCCACCTCGCTGGGTTGGAAGATCCCTGCACCACTCCCTTCAGGATCACTCCCCAAACTGGCTATCACCTCTCTTGGTAGATAAAATTTGGGCTCCTGTGGAACCCCAGCAGGTACGCTGCCACCATTCACTTTGCCCTGCATCTCCATCTGCAAGGTCCGGAGCTCTAGCTCCTTCAGGCTAAGCTCATGTACAAGCTTCCTTTCCTCCATGGCTAGCCTTGCCTGTTCTCCTTCTCTTTCCATCCTAGCAAGTTCTAATGTTAATTGCCTCTGCTCCCTTCTGTCCTCAAATTCCTCTGGTGACAAACTTCCCCCTGACGCACTACTGCCTGCCCTGGAACGTCTTCCTGGCAACACATTCTCGCTAACATCAATGCGCAGTAGGTCCAGTTCTCCTGGGTTGTCTGCCTCCCCTGCTCCTCATCCCCTCTTCCCTCCGGGTGGGCCATTACCCATGCCCTCAAAGCTTTCTGAAGCACCTCCTTCCTGGCGCCTCGCTTGACGGCCACCCCCTCTCTAGGCAGAACTCCTTGAGCTGTGTCACCGTATACCTTTCTAGGTTGGCTAACTCAAACTCCATCCTCCTAGGTGGGGTCCCAGACAATTTAAGGAAGGGGTTCTAAACTGTAGGTAACAGGTCTAATGCAGGAATGTACACAGTCGGCAATTACCATTGAATTCCTAGCACTTTCATTACAATAGGTGTCTAATTGCGGCGCACACTGAGTCACTGTAGGGTGCTGCACAAGCACCAGTCCTTATCCAACCGCTGAACACCAAATGTTGGAACCGGGTTTACCGAGTCCGCCACGGTAGCATGGCGTGAAGCGGGAAGGCACGCGAAGGCAATGTGTAAGGCAGTTGTGCAGCACACTCTTACCCTGACTCAGAAATGCGAACGCAATAACATGACACCACACCAGGCTTTTGTATTTAAAATCAAGATCTTTTATAAATAAATTAAGTTGGCATTAGATGAGGCAGATTAATTCAGATCTACATTCAAATTCATTGCATTACTCAATTGGTGCACATTTTAAATAAAGCATCATAGCTCATCAACAATGTAGGCCACTAAGAGGCCGCAGGAATTATCTCCTACACGTAGCACTTAATAATGATCTCAAGGTACGTTAATAAAACAGGGGCCTAGACATGCAGTTCACTTTAGCATATTCAATTACTTAAAAGAAGGCTTTTCACTTTACATTTAAATAGGCCTGCATTAATCTAGGCGCGCCCACATTCAGTACAGTGGGCGTCGCAATTCCAGTACACCTGTAACTTAAAACACTTCAACTCAATTCAATTAAATACTTTCCCCCTGTGGTAAAAGACTTCGCAGTTAAAAGCATGGCCTAGGCAGTAATTACAATAGGCATCTGCAATAAGTTATTAAATACAGTAGGGAACCCTCGCCATGTCCAGTATCCTGGGGCTTCTATGACCCTTAGGGGTTAACCTTAGGCTAGGCCCACTCCTCTCCGGGGCCTCGCCTCATGGGGAAAGGTACACTGTTAATTTAGGGGTTAATGGTGGCCCCCGGCCCCCAGTGGCGTTTTGTGGGCCCTAGGGGCCTCCTGGGCTCACCTGTGGTGTTGGTCGCGCTTCAGGGCGACTGGCACTCCCCAGGTCCGGCCCGTGTTCTGGGGGCGGGGCCCGGTAGGGGTACCTCGGCCTTCAGGCCGGACTGGCTGGACGTTGCGGGGCCGGTATCACCTTACTCCGGCCCCCGGGATCAGGATATGCCTGGACGGCACGGTGCGGCTTCAGGGACTGTGAGCGGGACGTTGCGGGGGCCGGTATCACCTTACTCCGGCCCCTGGGATCCGGGAACTGACACGCGGCGCGTTGCGGGGGCCGGGATCACCCTCCTCCGGCCCCCGGGATCAAGGTAAGTTAGGTTGGCGGGCTCAGGGCTGCCGGGGAAGGGAGCGGGAGCCAGCAGTCCTCTCCGGCCGGCTCCCCGTCTCCCTCTGCACTGCCGGGGCTCTTCCCGGGCTTCCTTCGGCGCTGGGGGCGTGACCTGGGCCGGCGCCCAATCGATGCGCGGCCTTCCTGGGTCAGGCCCGGCGACCCCTGGTTGCTCGGCAACGGCGTCTGCGGGGCCTGGAGGCCTCGCCGTAGATCGCGCTGGCGATTTCTTGGGCCGCGACGGCGGCGGAGGCAATTCTTCGGCCGCTACGGCGGCGTGGGCAATTCTTTGGCCGCGGCGGAGGCAATTCTTCGGCCGCGGCGGGGGCAATTCTTTGGCCGCGACGGCGGCGATGAGGGCCCCGGGCCCAGTGTTTGGAGGCTTCGGTGAGGGCGCGGACGGCGCACCTCACCACACACACCTGAGGGGCTTCCCTCACCTCAGCGCTTCCTCCGGTGAGGGCGCGACGGCACACCTCACCACACGGTGCCTCTTCTCAGGCGGCGGCGGCCGCGGCGGTGATCTCCTTCACAAGGTCAGTGACCTGAGGGGCAACAGAACGCAGGGTGCACCAGCAGCCTGTGGGCAGGGCTGACTGGCAAAGTACTTGGGGGCAGCCCAGCAACAGGCAAAAATGAATAGGGGGTGAAGGTCTAGCGCTTCAGGGTACGGCGCTTTACCTGGTGATCCCCAGTTGGGCAGTTTTAGGCTTTAGGCCTTGCTGGACGGTCAGGCCTCCTCAAGTTAAGGTGTCTTGCGACTGCTTCAGCTTGGTTGCTTCTTAGGCGCTTCTAGTTGTAAGTTTCTTGTCAGAAGTTCCTTATTATAAGTTTCTTGTCAAAGTTTCCTGTCAGAAGTTTCTTCTTATGAGGGGGGGAATGAGTTGGTGGTCTGGGAGTGCTTGATGTTCCTCCCCGCACGCTGAAGGTGGTTCCCTGGGTCCCCTCACACTGGGCAAGGTCAGTGGGTGGTGGGCGTTCCTCAGCTATCTTACTCCAGCAGGGCCTCAGCCCTGTCAGCAGCAGTAGTGTAGGTCTCCCCCCTAGGCCCTAAAGCCTATACTCCGGCGGAGGTTCTCCCAGGTTCAGTGGTGCCTCATCAACTGACTCCAACTGACTAAAAGTTTTCCCTCCAAGCCTTTTATACTCCTAGGTCAGGTGACTCTCCCAAAGGCGGCAAAACCTAACTCCTCCCACAGCCCGGAAGGTTCTGGAACCTTCTACATGCCTGGCTATGTGGCCCAGAGGCGGGGTCGGAATGGATACTGTATCCCTATGTCCCAGCCTGACCCTGGCTACTAGTGTGTATGTGTGTAAGGCCCCTCTGCAGTAGCAGGGGCCTGTGGCAGCCATCTTAAGTGAGTTTCACACATGGTAAAACGGCTAGGGGAAAAACGAAAAATTTCTGGGAAAAAGGGCCAAGTCCCACAGGCATCAAAAAAGGTGTTGTGGTGCTGAAATCACCATCTTCCCAGCTTTCAGGGACAAGCATACTTTTGTCAGAAAACCAACATTTTTTACACAGTTTTTGCATTTTTCTGGGACATAGCCTATTTTTGCTATTTTTTGTGCTTTCAACCTCCTTCCAGTTAATGGTAGAAATGGGTATGAAAGCAATAATAATCCATACATTTCTGAAAAGTAGACAACATTCTGAATTCAGCAAGGGGTCATTTGTGTAGATCCTTCAAGTTTTCTTTATAGAAATAAACAGTTAAATATAGGAAAAATTGAAAATTAGTTGAAAAAAAGAGCCATTTGTGTCAACGTTTTCACCTGTAACTTGTTCTAATTATGACAGCTATTTGAAATCAATATACCATTACATCCGCTGGACCTTTCTGGTTGTGGCGATATATAGAACTTGTAGGTTCACCAAGAACCCGACGAACCCAGAGCCAATAACTGAGCAGGGTCTTGCAATGGTTTTTTATTATGTACCGGGTATATAGCAATTATTCTGGGAAAATTTATACATGGAAAATTCGGTATGAAAGACACCTATGTATTTCTGAAATGGGAACAAAATATAGAGTTTAGAAACAGTAGATATTTGCACATTTCCAAAATTGGGAGCACCCATACTAGCATGAGAATTATAGGTCATTTTTCAAAATGACTTCTTTTTTACACATTGTCTTTCATTTGGAAGGCAGAAATGCATCGAAAGTCAATAGATAATAACAGTTGCTCTACAAGTCTCCCGATAAAAATGGTACCTCACTTGTGTGGGTAGGCCTAGTGCCCACAACAGGAAACGGCCCAAAACGCAACATGGACACACCACATTTTCACAGTGAAAAATGACCCTTTTTTTGCAAAGTGCCTAGCTGTAGTTTTTGAACCCTAGTTCTGCAGGCAACTAGGGAAACCTAGCAAACCTATACATTTTCGAACACTAGACACCTAGGGGAATCCAGGATGGGGTGACTTCACTGGCTCTCACCAGGTTCTGGTACCCAGAATCCCTTGCAAACCTAAAAAATTATCAAAAAAAACACATTTTCCTCACTTTTCTGTGGTGGAAAGTTCTGGAATCTGCGTGGATCCACAGAATTCCACCCACCCTGCGTTCCCCAAAGTCTTTCGAGAAAAATGGTACCTTACTTGTGTGGGTAGGCCTAGTGCCCGCGACAGGAAACAGCGCAAAACGCAACGTGCACACACCACATTTTCACAGTGAAAAATTACCCTTTTTTTGCAAAGTGCCTAGCTGTAGTTTTTGAACCCTAGCTCTGCCGGCACCTAGGGAAACCTAGCAAACCTATACATTTTTGAAAACTAGACACCCAGGGGAATCCAGGATGGGGTGACTTGACTGGCTCTAACCTGGTTCTGTTACCCAGAATCCCTTGCAAACCTAAAGAATTGTCAAAAAAACCACATTTTCCTCACTTTTCTGTGGTGGAAAGTTCTGGAATCTGCGTGGATACACAAACTTCCACCCACCCCGCGTTCCCCAAAGTCTTCTGAGAAAAATGGTACCTCACTTGTGTGGGTAGGCCTAGTGCCCTCGACAGGAAACAGCGCAAAACGCAACGTGGACACACCACATTTTCACAGTGAAAAATGACCCTTTTTTGCAAAGTGCCTAGCTGTAGTTTTTAACCCTAGCTCTGCCGGCACCTAGGGAAACCTAGCAAACCTATACATTTTTGAAAACTAGACACCCAGGGGAATCCAGGATGGGGTGACTTGACTAACTCTCACCAGGTTCTGGTACCCAGAATCCCTTGCAAACCTAACAAATTGTCCAAAAAACACATTTTCCTCAATTTTCTGTGGTGGAAAGCTCTGGAATCTGCGTGGATCCACAAACTTCCACCCACCCCGCGTTCCCCAAAGTCTTCCGAGAAAAATGGTACCTCACTTGTGTGGGTAGGCCTAGTGCCCGCAACAGGAAACAGCGCAAAACACAACGTGGACACACCACATTTTCACAGTGAAAAATGACACTTTTTTTGCAAAGTGCCTAGCTGTAGCTTTTGAACCCTAGCTCTGCCGGCACCTAGGGAAACCTAGCAAACCCATACATTTTTGAAAACTAGACACCCAGGGGAATCCAGGATGGGGTGACTTGACTGGCTCTCACCTGGTTCTGTTACCCAGAATCCCTTGCAAACCTAAAGAATTGTCAAAAAAACCACATTTTCCTCACTTTTCTGTGGTGGAAAGTTCTGGAATCTGCGTGGACCCACAAACTTCCACCCACCCCACGTTCCCCAAAGTCTTCCAAGAAAAATGGTACCTCACTTGTGTGGGTAGGCCTAGTGCCCGCGACAGGAAACAGTGCAAAACGCAATGTGGACACACCACATTTTCACAGTGAAAAATGACCCTTTTTTTGCAAAGTGCCTAGCTGTAGTTTTTGAACCCTAGCTCTGCCGGCACCTAGGGAAACCTACCAAACCCACACATTTCTGAAAACTAGACACCAGGGGGATTCCAGGGAGGTATGGCTTGCGTGGATCCCCCAACGTTTCCTTACCCAGAATCCCCTGCACACCTTAAACTTAGCTGAAAAAATCACTTTTTTCACACATTTGTGTGTGGGAAAGTTGTGGCATCACCGGGCTGACACAAATTTCCTCCCACCCAGCGTTCCCCCAGGTCTCCCAATAAAAATGGTGCCTCACTCGGGTGGGAGGCCCAAGTACCCGCGACCGGCAAGGGCCCAAAACGTATTGAGGCGACATCAAAATTGCCTATCACAAAACGACCTGGTTTTGCAAGGGGGGTCCCATGACTTTTTGGCCCGGGGCTCGGCGGCCACCTAGGGAAACCTACCAAACCCACACATTTCTGAAAACTAGGCACCCGGAGGATTCCAGGGAGGAATGGCTTGCGTGGATCCCCCAACATTTTCTTACCCAGAATCCCCTGCAAACCTGAAATTTTGCTGAAAGAAATCACTTTTTTTCACACATTTGTGTGTGGGAAAGTTGTGGCATCACCGGGCTGACACAAATTTCCTCCCGCCCAGCGTTCCCGCAGGTCTCCCGATAAAAATGGTGCCTCACTCGGGTGGGAGGCCCAAGTACCCATGACAGGCAAGGGCTCAAAACGTATTTAGGCGACATCAAAATTGCGTATCACAAAACGACCTGGTTTTGCAAGGAGGGGTCCCATGACTTTTTGGCCCGGGGCTCAGCGGCCACCTAGGGAAACCTTTCAAACCCACACATTTCTGAAAACTAGGCACCCGGGGGATTCCAGGGAGGTATGGCTTGCGTGGATTCCCCAAAGTTTTCTTACCCAGAATCCCCAGTAAACCTGAAATTTAGCTGAAAAATTCACTTTTTTCACACTTTTTTGTGTGGGAAAGTTGTGGCATCACGGGGCTGACACAAATTTCCTACCACCCAGCGTTCCCCCAGGTCTCCCGATAAAAATGGTGCCTCACTCGGGTGGGAGGTCCAAGTACCCGCGACAGGCAAAGGCCCAAAACGTATTGAGGCGACATCAAAATTGCGTATCACAAAACGACCTGGTTTTGCAAGGGGGGTACCATGACTTTTTAGCCAGGGGCTCGGCGGCCACCTAGGGAAACCTACCAAACCCACACATTTCTGAAAACTAGGCACCCAGGGGATTCCAGGGAGGTATGGCTTGTGTGGATCCCCCAACGTTTTCTTACCAAGAATCCCCTGCAAAACTGAAATTTTGCTGAAAAAATCACTTTTTTCACACATTTGTGTGTGGGAAAGTTGTGGCATCACCGGGCTGACACAAATTTCCTCCCACCCAGCGTTCCCCCAGGGCTCCCGATAAAAATGGTGCCTCACTCGGGTGGGAGGCCCAAGTACCCGCGACCGGCAAGGGCCCAAAACGTATTGAGGCGACATCAAAATTGCCTATTACAAAACGACCTGGTTTTGCAAGGGGGTCCCATGAATTTTTGGCCCGGGGCTCGGCGGCCACCTAGGGAAACCTACCAAACCCACACATTTCTGAAAACTAGGCACCCGGGGGATTCCAGGGAGGTATGGCTTGCGTGGATCCCCCAACGTTTTCTTACCCAGAATCCCCAGCAAACCTGAAATTTAGCTGAAAAATTCACTTTTTTCACACTTTTTTGTCTGGGAAAGTTGTGGCATCACCGGGCTGACACAAATTTCCTACCACCCAGCATTCCCCCAGGTCTCCCAATAAAAATGGTGCCTCACTCGGGTGGGAGGCCCAAGTACCCGTGACAGGCAAGGGCCCAAAACGTATTGAGGCGACATCAAAATTGCGTATCACAAAACAACCTGGTTTTGCAAGGGGGGTCCCATAACTTTTTGGCCCGGGGCTCGGCGGCCACCTAGGGAAACCTACCAAACCCACACATTTCTGAAAACTAGGCACCCGGGGATTCCAGGGAGGTATGGCTTGCGTGGATCCCCCAACGTTTTCTTACCCAGAATCCCCTGCAAACCTGAAATTTTTCTGAAAAAATCACTTTTTTCACACATTTGTGTATGGGAAAGTTGTGGCATCACCGGGCTGACACAAATTTCCTCCCACCCAGCGTTCCCCCAGGGCTCCCGATAAAAATGGTGCCTCACTCGGGTGGGAGGCCCAAGTACCCGCGACCGGCAAGGGCCCAAAACGTATTGAGGCGACATCAAAATTGCCTATCACAAAACGACCTGGTTTTTCAAGGGGGTCCCATGACTTTTGGCCCAGGGCTCGGCGGCCACCTAGGGAAACCTACCAAACCCACACATTTCTGAAAACTAGGCACCCGGGGATTCCAGGGAGGTATGGCATGTGTGGATCCCCCAACGTTTTCTTACCCAGAATCCCCAGCAAACCTGAAATTTAGCTGAAAAAATCACTTTTTTCACACATTTGTGTGTGGAAAGTTGTGGCATCACCGGGCTGACACAAATTTCCTCCCACCCAGCGTTCCCCCAGGTCTCCCGATAAAAATGGTGCCTCACTCGGGTGGGAGGCCCAAGTACCCGCGACCGGCAGGGCCCCAAAACATATTGAGGCGACATCCAAATTGCCTATCACAAAACGACCTGGTTTTGCAAGGGGGGTCCCATGACTTTTTGGCTCGGGGCTCGGCGGCCACCTAGGGAAACCTACCAAACCCACACATTTCTGAAAACTAGGCACCCAGGGGATTCCAGGGAGGTATGGCTTGCGTTGATTCCCCAACGTTTTCTTACCCAGAATCCAAAGTAAACCTGAAATTTAGCTGAAAAATTCACTTTTTTCACAATTTTGTGTGGGAAAGTTGTGGCGACACCGGGCTGACACAAATTTCCTACCACCCAGCGTTCCCCCAGGTCTCCCGATAAAAATGGTGCCTCACTCGGGTGGGAGGCCCAAGTACCCGCGACAGGCAAGGGCCCGAAACGTATTGAGTCGACATCAAAATTGCGTATCACAAAACGACCTGGTTTTGCAAGGGGGTACCATGACTTTTGGCCCAGGGCTCGGCGGCCACCTAGGGAAACCTACCAAACCCACACATTTCTGAAAACTAGGCACCCGGGGGATTCCAGGGAGGTATGGCTTGCGTGGATCCCCCAACGTTTTCTTACCCAGAATCCCCTGCAAACCTGACATTTTGCTGAAAAAAATCACTTTTTCACACATTTGTGTGTGGGAAAGTTCTGGCATCACCGGGCTGACACAAATTTCCTACCACCCAGCGTTCCCCCAGGGCTCCCGATAAAAATGGTGCCTCACTTGTGTGGGTAGGCCTAGTGCCCGCGACAGGAAACAGCGCAAAACGCAACGTGGACACACCACATTTTCACAGTGAAAAATGACCCTTTTTTTGCAGAGTGCCTAGCTGTAGTTTTTGAACCCTAGCTCTGCCGGCACCTAGGGAAACCTAGCAAACCTATACATTTTTGAAAACTAGACACCCAGGGGAATCCAGGATGGGGTGACTTGACTGACTCTCACCAGGTTCTGGTACCCAGAATCCCTTGCAAACCTAACAAATTGTCCAAAAAACCACATTTTCCTCACTTTTCTGTGGTGGAAAGCTCTGGAATCTGCGTGGACCCACAAACTTCCACCCACCCCACGTTCCCCAAAGTCTTCCGAGAAAAATGGTACCTCACTTGTGTGGGTAGGCCTAGTGCCCGCGACAGGAAACAGTGCAAAACGCAAGGTGGACACACCACATTTTCACAGTGAAAAATGACCCTTTTTTGCAAAGTGCCTAGCTGTAGTTTTTGAACCCTAGCTCTGCCGGCACCTAGGGAAACCTACCAAACCCACACATTTCTGAAAACTAGACACCAGGGGGATTCCAGGGAGGTATGGCTTGCGTGGATCCCCCAACGTTTCCTTACCCAGAATCCCCTGCACACCTTAAACTTAGCTGAAAAAATCACTTTTTTCACACATTTGTGTGTGGGAAAGTTGTTGCATCACCGGGCTGACACAAATTTCCTCCCACCCAGCGTTCCCCCAGGTCTCCCGATAAAAATGGTGCCTCACTCGGGTGGGAGGCCCAAGTACCCGCAACCGGCAAGGGCCCAAAACGTATTGAGGCGACATCAAAATTGCCTATCACAAAATGACCTGGTTTTGCAAGGGGGTCCCATGACTTTTGGCCCGGGGCTCGGCGGCCACCTAGGGAAACCTACCAAACCCACACATTTCTGAAAACTAGGCACCCGGAGGATTCAAGGGAGGAATGGCTTGCGTGGATCCCCCAACATTTTCTTACCCAGAATCCCCTGCAAACCTGAAATTTTGCTGAAAAAAATCACTTTTTTCACACATTTGTGTGTGGGAAAGTTGTGGCATCACCGGGCTGACACAAATTTCCTCCCACCCAGCGTTCCCGCAGGTCTCCCGATAAAAATGGTGCCTCACTCGGGTGGGAGGCCCAAGTACCCGCGACCGGCAGGGCCCCAAAACGTATTGAGGCGACATCCAAATTGCCTATCACAAAACGACCTGGTTTTGCAAGGGGGTCCCATGACTTTTTGGCCCGGGGCTCGGCGGCCACCTAGGGAAACCTACCAAACCCACACATTTCTGAAAACTAGGCACCCAGGGGATTCCAGGGAGGTATGGCTTGCGTGGATTCCCCAACGTTTTCTTACCCAGAATCCAAAGTAAACCTGAAATTTAGCTGAAAAATTCACTTTTTCACAATTTTGTGTGGGAAAGTTGTGGCGACACCGGGCTGACACAAATTTCCTACCACCCAGCGTTCCCCCAGGTCTCCCGATAAAAATGTTGACCTCACTCGGGTGGGAGGCCCAAGTACCCGCGACAGGCAAGGGCCCGAAACGTATTGAGTCGACATCAAAATTGCGTATCACAAAACGACCTGGTTTTGCAAGGGGGGTACCATGACTTTTTGGCCCAGGGCTCGGCGGCCACCTAGGGAAACCTACCAAACCCACACATTTCTGAAAACTAGGCACCCGGGGGATTCCAGGGAGGTATGGCTTGCGTGGATCCCCCAACGTTTTCTTACCCAGAATCCCCTGCAAACCTGACATTTTGCTGAAAAAAATCACTTTTTTCACACATTTGTGTGTGGGAAAGTTGTGGTATCACCGGGCTGACACAAATTTCCTCCCACCCAGCGTTCCCCCAGGGCTCCCGATAAAAATGGTGCCTCACTTGTGTGGGTAGGCCTAGTGCCCGCGACAGGAAACAGCGCAAAACGCAACGTGGACACACCACATTTTCACAGTGAAAAATGACCCTTTTTTTGCAAAGTGCCTAGCTGTAGCTTTTGAACCCTAGCTCTGCCGGCACCTAGGGAAACCTAGCAAACCTATACATTTTTGAAAACTAGACACCCAGGGGAATCAAGGATGGGGTGACTTGACTGGCTCTCACCTGGTTCTGTTACCCAGAATCCCTTGCAAACCTAAAGAATTGTCAAAAAAACCACATTTTCCTCACTTTTCTGTGGTGGAAAGTTCTGGAATCTGCGTGGACCCACAAACTTCCACCCACCCCACGTTCCCCAAAGTCTTCCGAGAAAAATGGTACCTCACTTGTGTGGGTAGGCCTAGTGCCCGCGACAGGAAACAGTGCAAAACGCAAGGTGGACACACCACATTTTCACAGTGAAAAATGACCCTTTTTTTGCAAAGTGCCTAGCTGTAGTTTTTGAACCCTAGCTCTGCCGGCACCTAGGGAAACCTACCAAACCCACACATTTCTGAAAACTAGACACCAGGGGGATTCCAGGGAGGTATGGCTTGCGTGGATCCCCCAACGTTTCCTTACCCAGAATCCCCTGCACACCTTAAACTTAGCTGAAAAAATCACTTTTTTCACACATTTGTGTGTGGGAAAGTTGTTGCATCACCGGGCTGACACAAATTTCCTCCCACCCAGCGTTCCCCAGGTCTCCCGATAAAAATGGTGCCTCACTCGGGTGGGAGGCCCAAGTACCCGCAACCGGCAAGGGCCCAAAACGTATTGAGGCGACATCAAAATTGCCTATCACAAAATGACCTGGTTTTGCAAGGGGGTCCCATGACTTTTTGGCCCGGGGCTCGGCGGCCACCTAGGGAAACCTACCAAACCCACACATTTCTGAAAACTAGGCACCCGGAGGATTCAAGGGAGGAATGGCTTGCGTGGATCCCCCAACATTTTCTTACCCAGAATCCCCTGCAAACCTGAAATTTTGCTGAAAAAAATCACTTTTTTCACACATTTGTGTGTGGGAAAGTTGTGGCATCACCGGGCTGACACAAATTTCCTCCCACCCAGCGTTCCCGCAGGTCTCCCGATAAAAATGGTGCCTCACTCGGGTGGGAGGCCCAAGTACCCACGACCGGCAAGGGCCCAAAACGTATTGAGGCGACATCAAAATTGCCTATCACAAAACGACCTGGTTTTGCAAGGGGGGTTCCATGAATGTTTGGCCCGGGGCTCGGCGGCCACCTAGGGAAACCTACCAAACCCACACATTTCTGAAAACTAGGCACCCGGGGGATTCCAGGGAGGTATGGCTTGCGTGGATCCCCCAACGTTTTCTTACCCAGAATCCCCAGCAAACCTGAAATTTAGCTGAAAAATTCACTTTTTTCACACTTTTTTGTCTGGGAAAGTTGTGGCATCAACGGGCTGAGACAAATTTCCTACCACCCAGCATTCCCCCAGGTCTCCCAATAAAAATGGTGCCTCACTCGGGTGGGAGGCCCAAGTACCCGTGCCAGGCAAGGGCCCAAAACGTATTGAGGCGACATCAAAATTGCGTATCACAAAACAACCTGGTTTTGCAAGGGGGTCCCATAACTTTTGGGCCCGGGCTCGGCGGCCACCTAAGGAAACCTACCAAACCCACACATTTCTGAAAACTAGGCACCTGGGGGATTCCAGGAGGTATGGCTTGCGTGGATCCCCCAACGTTTTCTTACCCAGAATACCCTGCAAACCTGAAATTTTTCTGAAAAAATCACTTTTTTCACACATTTGTGTATGGGAAAGTTGTGGCATCACCGGGCTGACACAAATTTCCTCCCACCCAGCGTTCCCCCAGGGCTCCCGATAAAAATGGTGCCTCACTCGGGTGGGAGGCCCAAGTACCCGCGACCGGCAAGGGCCCAAAACGTATTGAGGCGACATCAAAATTGCCTATCACAAAACGACCTGGTTTTTCAAGGGGGGTCCCATGACTTTTTGGCCCAGGGCTCGGCGGCCACCTAGGGAAACCTACCAAACCCACACATTTCTGAAAACTAGGCACCCGGGGGATTCCAGGGAGGTATGGCATGTGTGGATCCCCCAACGTTTTCTTACCCAGAATCCCCAGCAAACCTGAAATTTAGCTGAAAAAATCCCTTTTTTCACACATTTGTGTGTGGGAAAGTTGTGGCATCACCGGGCTGACACAAATTTCCTCCCACCCAGCGTTCCCCCAGGTCTCCCGATAAAAATGGTGCCTCACTCGGGTGGGAGGCCCAAGTACCCGAGACCGGCAGGGACCCAAAACGTATTGAGGCGACATCCAAATTGCCTATCACAAAACGACCTGGTTTTGCAAGGGGGGTCCCATGACTTTTTCGCCCGGGGCTCGGCGGCCACCTAGGGAAACCTACCAAACCCACACATTTCTGAAAACTAGGCACCCAGGGGATTCCAGGGAGGTATGGCTTGCGTGGATTCCCCAACGTTTTCTTACCCAGAATCCAAAGTAAACCTGAAATTTAGCTGAAAAATTCACTTTTTTCACAATTTTGTGTGGGAAAGTTGTGGCGACACTGGGCTGACACAAATTTCCTATCACCCAGCGTTCCCCCAGGTCTCCCGATAAAAATGGTGCCTCACTCGGGTGGGAGGCCCAAGTACCCGCGACAGGCAAGGGCCCGAAACGTATTGAGTCGACATCAAAATTGCGTATCACAAAACGACCTGGTTTTGCAAGGGGGTACCATGACTTTTGGCCCAGGGCTCGGCGGCCACCTAGGGAAACCTACCAAACCCACACATTTCTGAAAACTAGGCACCCGGGGGATTCCAGGGAGGTATGGCTTGCGTGGATTCCCCAACGTTTTCTTACCCAGAATCCAAAGTAAACCTGACATTTTGCTGAAAAAAAATCACTTTTTTCACACATTTGTGTGTGGGAAAGTGTTGGTATCACCGGGCTGACACAAATTTCCTCCCACCCAGCGTTCCCCCAGGGCTCCCGATAAAAATGGTGCCTCACTTGTGTGGGTAGGCCTAGTGCCCGCGACAGGAAACAGCGCAAACGCAACGTGGACACACCACATTTTCACAGTGAAAAATGACCCTTTTTTTGCAAAGTGCCTAGCTGTAGTTTTTGAACCCTAGCTCTGCCGGCACCTAGGGAAACCTAGCAAACCTATACATTTTTGAAAACTAGACACCCAGGGGAATCCAGGATGGGGTGACTTGACTGACTGTCACCAGGTTCTGGTACCCAGAATCCCTTGCAAACCTAACAAATTGTCCAAAAAACCACATTTTCCTCAATTTTCTGTGGTGGAAAGCTCTGGAATCTGCGTGGATCCACAAACTTCCACCCACCCCGCGTTCCCCGAAGTCTTCCGAGAAAAATGGTACCTCACTTGTGTGGGTAGGCCTAGTGCCCGCAACAGGAAACAGCGCAAAACACAACGTGGACACACCACATTTTCACAGTGAAAAATGACACTTTTTTTGCAAAGTGCCTAGCTGTAGCTTTTGAACCCTAGCTCTGCCGGCACCTAGGGAAACCTAGCAAACCCATACATTTTTGAAAACTAGACACCCAGGGAATCAAGGATGGGGTGACTTGACTGGCTCTCACCTGGTTCTGTTACCCAGAATCCCTTGCAAACCTAAAGAATTGTCAAAAAAACACATTTTCCTCACTTTTCTGTGGTGGAAAGTTCTGGAATCTGCGTGGACCCACAAACTTCCACCCACCCCACGTTCCCCAAAGTCTTCCGAGAAAAATGGTACCTCACTTGTGTGGGTAGGCCTAGTGCCCGCGACAGGAAACAGTGCAAAACGCAAGGTGGACACACCACATTTTCACAGTGAAAAATGACCCTTTTTTGCAAAGTGCCTAGCTGTAGTTTTTGAACCCTAGCTCTGCCGGCACCTAGGGAAACCTACCAAACCCACACATTTCTGAAAACTAGACACCAGGGGGATTCCAGGGAGGTATGGCTTGCGTGGATCCCCCAACGTTTCCTTACCCAGAATCCCCTGCACACCTTAAACTTAGCTGAAAAAATCACTTTTTTCACACATTTGTGTGTGGGAAAGTTGTTGCATCACCGGGCTGACACAAATTTCCTCCCACCCAGCGTTCCCCCAGGTCTCCCGATAAAAATGGTGCCTCACTCGGGTGGGAGGCCCAAGTACTCCGCAACCGGCAAGGGCCCAAAACGTATTGAGGCGACATCAAAATTGCCTATCACAAAATGACCTGGTTTTGCAAGGGGGGTCCCATGACTTTTTGGCCCGGGGCTCGGCGGCCACCTAGGGAAACCTACCAAACCCACACATTTCTGAAAACTAGGCACCCGGAGGATTCAAGGGAGGAATGGCTTGCGTGGATCCCCCAACATTTTCTTACCCAGAATCCCCTGCAAACCTGAAATTTTGCTGAAAAAAATCACTTTTTTCACACATTTGTGTGTGGGAAAGTTGTGGCATCACCGGGCTGACACAAATTTCCTCCCACCCAGCGTTCCCGCAGGTCTCCCGATAAAAATGGTGCCTCACTCGGGTGGGAGGCCCAAGTACCCGCGACCGGCAGGGCCCCAAAACGTATTGAGGCGACATCCAAATTGCCTATCACAAAACGACCTGGTTTTGCAAGGGGGTCCCATGACTTTTTGGCCCGGGGCTCGGCGGCCACCTAGGGAAACCTACCAAACCCACACATTTCTGAAAACTAGGCACCCAGGGGATTCCAGGGAGGTATGGCTTGCGTGGATTCCCCAACGTTTTCTTACCCAGAATCCAAAGTAAACCTGAAATTTAGCTGAAAAATTCACTTTTTTCACAATTTTGTGTGGGAAAGTTGTGGCGACACCGGGCTGACACAAATTTCCTACCACCCAGCGTTCCCCAGGTCTCCCGATAAAAATGTTGACCTCACTCGGGTGGGAGGCCCAAGTACCCGCGACAGGCAAGGGCCCGAAACGTATTGAGTCGACATCAAAATTGCGTATCACAAAACGACCTGGTTTTGCAAGGGGGTACCATGACTTTTTGGCCCAGGGCTCGGCGGCCACCTAGGGAAACCTACCAAACCCACACATTTCTGAAAACTAGTTACCCGGGGGATTCCAGGGAGGTATGGCTTGCGTGGATCCCCCAACGTTTCTTACCCAGAATCCCCTGCAAACCTGACATTTTGCTGAAAAAAATCACTTTTTTCACACATTTGTGTGTGGGAAAGTTGTGGTATCACCGGGCTGACACAAATTTCCTCCCACCCAGCGTTCCCCCAGGGCTCCCGATAAAAATGGTGCCTCACTTGTGTGGGTAGGCCTAGTGCCCGCGACAGGAAACAGCGCAAAACGCAACGTGGACACACCACATTTTCACAGTGAAAAATGACCCTTTTTTGCAAAGTGCCTAGCTGTAGCTTTTGAACCCTAGCTCTGCCGGCACCTAGGGAAACCTAGCAAACCTATACATTTTTGAAAACTAGACACCCAGGGGAATCAAGGATGGGGTGACTTGACTGGCTCTCACCTGGTTCTGTTACCCAGAATCCCTTGCAAACCTAAAGAATTGTCAAAAAAACCACATTTTCCTCACTTTTCTGTGGTGGAAAGTTCTGGAATCTGCGTGGACCCACAAACTTCCACCCACCCCACGTTCCCCAAAGTCTTCCGAGAAAAATGGTACCTCACTTGTGTGGGTAGGCCTAGTGCCCGCGACAGGAAACAGTGCAAAACGCAAGGTGGACACACCACATTTTCACAGTGAAAAATGACCCTTTTTTGCAAAGTGCCTAGCTGTAGTTTTTGAACCCTAGCTCTGCCGGCACCTAGGGAAACCTACCAAACCCACACATTTCTGAAAACTAGACACCAGGGGATTCCAGGGAGGTATGGCTTGCGTGGATCCCCCAACGTTTCCTTACCCAGAATCCCCTGCACACCTTAAACTTAGCTGAAAAAATCACTTTTTTCACACATTTGTGTGTGGGAAAGTTGTTGCATCACCGGGCTGACACAAATTTCCTCCCACCCAGCGTTCCCCCAGGTCTCCCGATAAAAATGGTGCCTCACTCGGGTGGGAGGCCCAAGTACCCGCAACCGGCAAGGGCCCAAAACGTATTGAGGCGACATCAAAATTGCCTATCACAAAATGACCTGGTTTTGCAAGGGGGGTCCCATGACTTTTTGGCCCGGGGCTCGGCGGCCACCTAGGGAAACCTACCAAACCCACACATTTCTGAAAACTAGGCACCCGGAGGATTCAAGGGAGGAATGGCTTGCGTGGATCCCCCAACATTTTCTTACCCAGAATCACCTGCAAACCTGAAATTTTGCTGAAAAAAATCACTTTTTTCACACATTTGTGTGTGGGAAAGTTGTGGCATCACCGGGCTGACACAAATTTCCTCCCACCCAGCGTTCCCGCAGGTCTCCCGATAAAAATGGTGCCTCACTCGGGTGGGAGGCCCAAGTACCCACGATCGGCAAGGGCCCAAAACGTATTGAGGCGACATCAAAATTGCCTATCACAAAACGACCTGGTTTTGCAAGGGGGGTTCCATGAATGTTTGGCCCGGGGCTCGGCGGCCACCTAGGGAAACCTACCAAACCCACACATTTCTGAAAACTAGGCACCCGGGGGATTCCAGGGAGGTATGGCTTGCGTGGATCCCCCAACGTTTTCTTACCCAGAATCCCCAGCAAACCTGAAATTTAGCTGAAAAATTCACTTTTTTCACACTTTTTTGTCTGGGAAAGTTGTGGCATCACCGGGCTGACACAAATTTCCTACCACCCAGCATTCCCCCAGGTCTCCCAATAAAAATGGTGCCTCACTCGGGTGGGAGGCCCAAGTACCCGTGACAGGCAAGGGCCCAAAACGTATTGAGGCGACATCAAAATTGCGTATCACAAAACAACCTGGTTTTGCAAGGGGGTCCCATAACTTTTGGGCCCGGGGCTCGGCGGCCACCTAAGGAAACCTACCAAACCCACACATTTCTGAAAACTAGGCACCCGGGGGATTCCAGGGAGGTATGGCTTGCGTGGATCCCCCAACGTTTTCTTACCCAGAATCCCCTGCAAACCTGAAATTTTTCTGAAAAAATCACTTTTTTCACACATTTGTGTATAGGAAAGTTGTGGCATCACCGGGCTGACACAAATTTCCTCCCACCCAGCGTTCCCCCAGGGCTCCCGATAAAAATGGTGCCTCACTCGGGTGGGAGGCCCAAGTACCCGCGACCGGCAAGGGCCCAAAACGTATTGAGGCGACATCAAAATTGCCTATCACAAAACGACCTGGTTTTTCAAGGGGGTCCCATGACTTTTTGGCCCAGGGCTCGGCGGCCACCTAGGGAAACCTACCAAACCCACACATTTCTGAAAACTAGGCACCCGGGGATTCCAGGGAGGTATGGCATGTGTGGATCCCCCAACGTTTTCTTACCCAGAATCCCCAGCAAACCTGAAATTTAGCTGAAAAAATCCCTTTTTTCACACATTTGTGTGTGGGAAAGTTGTGGCATCACCGGGCTGACACAAATTTCCTCCCACCCAGCGTTCCTCCAGGTCTCCCGATAAAAATGGTGCCTCACTCGGGTGGGAGGCCCAAGTACCCGAGACCGGCAGGGACCCAAAACGTATTGAGGCGACATCCAAATTGCCTATCACAAAACGACCTGGTTTTGCAAGGGGGGTCCCATGACTTTTTGGCCCGGGGCTCGGCGGCCACCCAGGGAAACCTACCAAACCCACACATTTCTGAAAACTAGGCACCCAGGGGATTCCAGGGAGGTATGGCTTGCGTGGATTCCCCAACGTTTTCTTACCCAGAATACAAAGTAAACCTGAAATTTAGCTGAAAAATTCACTTTTTTCACAATTTTGTGTGGGAAAGTTGTGGCGACACCGGGCTGACACAAATTTCCTATCACCCAGCGTTCCCCCAGGTCTCCCGATAAAAATGGTGCCTCACTCGGGTGGGAGGCCCAAGTACCCGCGACAGGCAAGGGCCCGAAACGTATTGAGTCGACATCAAAATTGCGTATCACAAAACGACCTGGTTTTGCAAGGGGGGTACCATGACTTTTTGGCCCAGGGCTCGGCGGCCACCTAGGGAAACCTACCAAACCCACACATTTCTGAAAACTAGGCACCCGGGGGATTCCAGGGAGGTATGGCTTGCGTGGATTCCCCAACGTTTTCTTACCCAGAATCCAAAGTAAACCTGACATTTTGCTGAAAAAAATCACTTTTTTCACACATTTGTGTGTGGGAAAGTTGTGGTATCACCGGGCTGACACAAATTTCCTCCCACCCAGCGTTCCCCCAGGGCTCCCGATAAAAATGGTGCCTCACTTGTGTGGGTAGGCCTAGTGCCCGCGACAGGAAACAGCGCAAAACGCAACGTGGACACACCACATTTTCACAGTGAAAAATGACCCTTTTTTTGCAAAGTGCCTAGCTGTAGTTTTTGAACCCTAGCTCTGCCGGCACCTAGGGAAACCTAGCAAACCTATACATTTTTGAAAACTAGACACCCAGGGGAATCCAGGATGGGGTGACTTGACTGACTGTCACCAGGTTCTGGTACCCAGAATCCCTTGCAAACCTAACAAATTGTCCAAAAACCACATTTTCCTCAATTTTCTGTGGTGGAAAGCTCTGGAATCTGCGTGGATCCACAAACTTCCACCCACCCCGCGTTCCCCGAAGTCTTCCGAGAAAAATGGTACCTCACTTGTGTGGGTAGGCCTAGTGCCCGCAACAGGAAACAGCGCAAAACACAACGTGGACACACCACATTTTCACAGTGAAAAATGACACTTTTTTTTGCAAAGTGCCTAGCTGTAGCTTTTGAACCCTAGCTCTGCCGGCACCTAGGGAAACCTAGCAAACCCATACATTTTTGAAAACTAGACACCCAGGGGAATCAAGGATGGGGTGACTTGACTGGCTCTCACCTGGTTCTGTTACCCAGAATCCCTTGCAAACCTAAAGAATTGTCAAAAAAACACATTTTCCTCACTTTTCTGTGGTGGAAAGTTCTGGAATCTGCGTGGACCCACAAACTTCCACCCACCCCACGTTCCCCAAAGTCTTCCGAGAAAAATGGTACCTCACTTGTGTGGGTAGGCCTAGTGCCCGCGACAGGAAACAGTGCAAAACGCAAGGTGGACACATCACATTTTCACAGTGAAAAATGCCCCTTTTTTGCAAAGTGCCTAGCTGTAGTTTTTGAACCCTAGCTCTGCCGGCACCTAGGGAAACCTACCAAACCCACACATTTCTGAAAACTAGACACCAGGGGATTCCAGGGAGGTATGGCTTGCGTGGATCCCCCAACGTTTCCTTACCCAGAATCCCCTGCACACCTTAAACTTAGCTGAAAAAATCACTTTTTCACACATTTGTGTGTGGGAAAGTTGTTGCATCACCGGGCTGACACAAATTTCCTCCCACCCAGCGTTCCCCCAGGTCTCCCGATAAAAATGGTGCCTCACTCGGGTGGGAGGCCCAAGTACCCGCAACCGGCAAGGGCCCAAAACGTATTGAGGCGACATCAAAATTGCCTATCACAAAATGACCTGGTTTTGCAAGGGGGTCCCATGACTTTTGGCCCGGGGCTCGGCGGCCACCTAGGGAAACCTACCAAACCCACACATTTCTGAAAACTAGGCACCCGGAGGATTCAAGGGAGGAATGGCTTGCGTGGATCCCCCAACATTTTCTTACCCAGAATCCCTGCAAACCTGAAATTTTGCTGAAAAAATCACTTTTTTCACACATTTGTGTGTGGGAAAGTTGTGGCATCACCGGGCTGACACAAATTTCCTCCCACCCAGCGTTCCCGCAGGTCTCCCGATAAAAATGGTGCCTCACTCGGGTGGGAGGCCCAAGTACCCACGACCGGCAAGGGCCCAAAACGTATTGAGGCGACATCAAAATTGCCTATCACAAAAGACCTGGTTTTGCAAGGGGGTCCCATGAATTTTGGCCCGGGCTCGGCGGCCACCTAGGGAAACCTACCAAACCCACACATTTCTGAAAACTAGGCACCCGGGGATTCCAGGGAGGTATGGCTTGCGTGGATCCCCCAACGTTTTCTTACCCAGAATCCCCAGCAAACCTGAAATTTAGCTGAAAAATTCACTTTTTTCACACTTTTTTGTCTGGGAAAGTTGTGGCATCACCGGGCTGACACAAATTTCCTACCACCCAGCATTCCCCCAGGTCTCCCAATAAAAATGGTGCCTCACTCGGGTGGGAGGCCCAAGTACCCGTGACAGGCAAGGGCCCAAAACGTATTGAGGCGACATCAAAATTGCGTATCACAAAACAACCTGGTTTTGCAAGGGGGGTCCCATAACTTTTTGGCCCGGGGCTCGGCGGCCACCTAGGGAAACCTACCAAACCCACACATTTCTGAAAACTAGGCACCCGGGGGATTCCAGGGAGGTATGGCTTGCGTGGATCCCCCAACGTTTTCTGACCCAGAATCCCCTGCAAACCTGAAATTTTTCTGAATAAATCACTTTTTTCACACATTTGTGTATGGGAAAGTTGTGGCATCACCGGGCTGACACAAATTTCCTCCCACCCAGCGTTCCCCCAGGGCTCCCGATAAAAATGGTGCCTCACTCGGGTGGGAGGCCCAAGTACCCGCGACCGGCAAGGGCCCAAAACGTATTGAGGCGACATCAAAATTGCCTATCACAAAACGACCTGGTTTTTCAAGGGGGTCCCATGACTTTTGGCCCAGGGCTCGACGGCCACCTAGGGAAACCTACCAAACCCACACATTTCTGAAAACTAGGCACCCGGGGATTCCAGGGAGGTATGGCATGTGTGGATCCCCCAACGTTTTCTTACCCAGAATCCCCAGCAAACCTGAAATTTAGCTGAAAAAATCACTTTTTCACACATTTGTGTGTGGGAAAGTTGTGGCATCACCGGGCTGACACAAATTTCCTCCCACCCAGCGTTCCCCAGGTCTCCCGATAAAAATGGTGCCTCACTCGGGTGGGAGGCCCAAGTACCCGCGACCGGCAGGGCCCCAAAACGTATTGAGGCGACATCCAAATTGCCTATCACAAAACGACCTGGTTTTGCAAGGGGGTCCCATGACTTTTTGGCCCGGGGCTCGCGGCCACCTAGGGAAACCTACCAAACCCACACATTTCTGAAAACTAGGCACCCAGGGGATTCCAGGGAGGTATGGCTTGCGTGGATTCCCCAACGTTTTCTTACCCAGAATCCAAAGTAAACCTGAAATTTAGCTGAAAAATTCACTTTTTTCACAATTTTGTGTGGGAAAGTTGTGGCGACACCGGGCTGACACAAATTTCCTACCACCCAGCGTTCCCCAGGTCTCCCGATAAAAATGGTGCCTCACTCGGGTGGGAGGCCCAAGTACCCGCGACAGGCAAGGGCCCGAAACATATTGAGTCGACATCAAAATTGCGTATCACAAAACGACCTGGTTTTGCAAGGGGGTACCATGACTTTTGGCCCAGGGCTCGGCGGCCACCTAGGGAAACCTACCAAACCCACACATTTCTGAAAACTAGGCACCCGGGGATTCCAGGGAGGTATGGCTTGCGTGGATCCCCCAACGTTTTCTTACCCAGAATCCCCTGCAAACCTGACATTTTGCTGAACAAAATCACTTTTTTCACACATTTGTGTGTGGAAAGTTGTGGTATCACCGGGCTGACACAAATTTCCTCCCACCCAGCGTTCCTCCAGGGCTCCCGATAAAAATGGTGCCTCACTTGTGTGGGTAGGCCTAGTGCCCGCGACAGGAAACAGCGCAAAACGCAACGTGGACACACCACATTTTCACAGTGAAAAATGACCCTTTTTTGCAAAGTGCCTAGCTGTAGTTTTTGAACCCTATCTCTGCCGGCACCTAGGGAAACCTAGCAAACCTATACATTTTTGAAAACTAGACACCCAGGGAATCCAGGATGGGGTGACTTGACTGACTCTCACCAGGTTCTGGTACCCAGAATCCCTTGCAAACCTAACAAATTGTCCAAAAAACACATTTTCCTCAATTTTCTGTGGTGGAAAGCTCTGGAATCTGCGTGGATCCACAAACTTCCACCCACCCCGCGTTCCCCGATGTCTTCCGAGAAAAATGGTACCTCACTTGTGTGGGTAGGCCTAGTGCCCGCAACAGGAAACAGCGCAAAACACAACGTGGACACACCACATTTTCACAGTGAAAAATGACACTTTTTTTGCAAAGTGCCTAGCTGTAGCTTTTGAACCCTAGCTCTGCCGGCACCTAGGGAAACCTAGCAAACCCATACATTTTTGAAAACTAGACACCCAGGGGAATCAAGGATGGGGTGACTTGACTGGCTCTCACCTGGTTCTGTTACCCAGAATCCCTTGCAAACCTAAAGAATTGTCAAAAAACCACATTTTCCTCACTTTTCTGTGGTGGAAAGTTCTGGAATCTGCGTGGACCCACAAACTTCCACCCACCCCACGTTCCCCAAAGTCTTCCGAGAAAAATGGTACCTCACTTGTGTGGGTAGGCCTAGTGCCCGCAACAGGAAACAGTGCAAACGCAAGGTGGACACACCACATTTTCACAGTGAAAAATGACCCTTTTTTGCAAAGTGCCTAGCTGTAGTTTTTGAACCCTAGCTGTGCCGGCACCTAGGGAAACCTACCAAACCCACACATTTCTGAAAACTAGACACCAGGGGATTCCAGGAGGTATGGCTTGCGTGGATCCCCCAACGTTTCCTTACCCAGAATCCCCTGCACACCTTAAACTTAGCTGAAAAATCACTTTTTTCACACATTTGTGTGTGGGAAAGTTGTTGCATCACCGGGCTGACACAAATTTCCTTCCACCCAGCGTTCCCCCAGGTCTCCCGATAAAAATGGTGCCTCACTCGGGTGGGAGGCCCAAGTACCCGCAACCGGCAAGGGCCCAAAACGTATTGAGGCGACATCAAAATTGCCTATCACAAAACGACCTGGTTTTGCAAGGGGGGTCCCATGACTTTTTGGCCCGGGGCTCGGCGGCCACCTAGGGAAACCTACCAAACCCACACATTTCTGAAAACTAGGCACCCGGAGGATTCAAGGGAGGAATGGCTTGCGTGGATCCCCCAACATTTTCTTACCCAGAATCCCCTGCAAACCTGAAATTTTGCTGAAAAAAATCACTTTTTCACCCATTTGTGTGTGGGAAAGTTGTGGCATCACCGGGCTGACACAAATTTCCTCCCACCCAGCGTTCCCGCAGGTCTCCCGATAAAAATGGTGCCTCACTCGGGTGGGAGGCCCAAGTACCCACGACAGGCAAGGGCTCAAAACGTATTTAGGCGACATCAAAATTGCGTATCACAAAACGACCTGGTTTTGCAAGGAGGGGTCCCATGACTTTTTGGCCCGGGGCTCAGCGGCCACCTAGGGAAACCTTTCAAACCCACACATTTCTGAAAACTAGGCACCCGGGGATTCCAGGGAGGTATGGCTTGCGTGGATTCCCCAAAGTTTTCTTACCCAGAATCCCCAGTAAACCTGAAATTTAGCTGAAAAATTCACTTTTTCACACTTTTTTGTGTGGGAAAGTTGTGGCATCACGGGGCTGACACAAATTTCCTACCACCCAGCGTTCCCCAGGTCTCCCGATAAAAATGGTGCCTCACTCGGGTGGGAGGTCCAAGTACCCGCGACAGGCAAGGGCCCAAAACGTATTGAGGCGACATCAAAATTGCGTATCACAAAACGACCTGGTTTTGCAAGGGGGTACCATGACTTTTGGCCCGGGGCTCGGCGGCCACCTAGGGAAACCTACCAAACCCACACATTTCTGAAAACTAGGCACCCAGGGGATTCCAGGGAGGTATGGCTTGCGTGGATCCCCCAACGTTTTCTTACCCAGAATCCCCTGCAAAACTGAAATTTTGCTGAAAAATCACTTTTTTCACACATTTGTGTGTGGGAAAGTTGTGGCATCACCGGGCTGACACGAATTTCCTCCCACCCAGCGTTCCCCCAGGGCTCCCGATAAAAATGGTGCCTTACTCGGGTGGGAGGCCCAAGTACCCGCGACCGGCAAGGGCCCAAAACGTATTGAGGCGACATCAAAATTGCCTATCACAAAACGACCTGGTTTTGCAAGGGGGTCCCATGAATTTTTGGCCCGGGGCTCGGCGGCCACCTAGGGAAACATACCAAACCCACACATTTCTGAAAACTAGGCACCCGGGGGATTCCAGGGAGGTATGGCTTGCGTGGATCCCCCAACGTTTTCTTACCCAGAATCCCCTGCAAAACTGAAATTTTGCTGAAAAAATCACTTTTTTCACACATTTGTGTGTGGGAAAGTTGTGGTATCACCGGGCTGACACAAATTTCCTACCACCCAGCGTTCCCCCAGGTCTCCCAATAAAAATGGTGCCTCACTCGGGTGGGAGGCCCAAGTACCCGTGACAGGCAAGGGCCCAAAACGTATTGAGGCGACATCAAAATTGCGTATCACAAAACAACCTGGTTTTGCAAGGGGGTCCCATAACTTTTGGCCCCGGGCTCGGCGGCCACCTAGGGAAACCTACCAAACCCACACATTTCTGAAAACTAGGCACCCGGGGATTCCAGGGAGGTATGGCTTGCGTGGATCCCCCAACGTTATCTTACCCAGAATCCCCTGCAAACCTGAAATTTTTCTGAAAAAATCACTTTTTTCACACATTTGTGTATGGGAAAGTTGTGGCATCACCGGGCTGACACAAATTTCCTCTCACCCAGCTTTCCCCCAGGGCTCCCGATAAAAATGGTGCCTCACTCGGGTGGGAGGCCCAAGTACCCGCGACCGGCAAGGGCCCAAAACGTATTGAGGTGACATCAAAATTGCCTATCACAAAACGATCTGGTTTTTCAAGGGGGTCCCATGACTTTTGGCCCAGGGCTCGGCGGCCACCTAGGGAAACCTACCAAACCCACACATTTCTGAAAACTAGGCACCCGGGGGATTCCAGGGAGGTATGGCTTGTGTGGATCCCCCAACGTTTTCTTACCCAGAATCCCCAGCAAACCTGAAATTTAGCTGAAAAAAATCACTTTTTTCACACATTTGTGTGTGGGAAAGTTGTGGCATCACCGGGTTGACACAAATTTCCTCCCACCCAGCGTTCCCCCAGGTCTCCCGATAAAAATGGTGCCTTACTCGGGTGGGAGGCCCAAGTACCCGCGACCGGCAGGGCCCCAAAACGTATTGAGGCGACATCCAAATTGCCTATCACAAAATGACCTGGTTTGCAAGGGGGTCCCATGACTTTTGGCCCGGGGCTCGGCGGCCACCTAGGGAAACCTACCAAACCCACACATTTCTGAAAACTAGGCACCCAGGGGATTCCAGGGAGGTATGGCTTGCGTGGATTCCCCAACGTTTTCTTACCCAGAATCCAAAGTAAACCTGAAATTTAGCTGAAAAATTCCCTTTTTTCACAATTTTGTGTGGAAAGTTGTGGCATCACCGGGCTGACACAAATTTCCTACCACCCAGCGTTCCCCAGGTCTCCCGATAAAAATGGTGCCTCACTCGGGTGGGAGGCCCAAGTACCCGCGACTGGCAAAGGCCCGAAACGTATTGAGTCGACATCAAAATTGCGTATCACAAAACGACCTGGTTTTGCAAGGGGGGTACCATGACTTTTTGGCCCAGGGCTCGGCGGCCACCTAGGGAAACCTACCAAACCCACACATTTCTGAAAACTAGGCACCCGGGGGATTCCAGGGAGGTATGGCTTGCGTGGATCCCCCAACGTTTCCTTACCCAGAATCCCCTGCACACCTTAAACTTAGCTGAAAAATCACTTTTTTCACACATTTGTGTGTGGGAAAGTTGTTGCATCACCGGGCTGACACAAATTTCCTCCCACCCAGCGTTCCCCCAGGTCTCCCGATAAAAATGGTGCCTCACTCGGGTGGGAGGCCCAAGTACCCGCAACCGGCAAGGGCCCAAAACGTATTGAGGCGACATCAAAATTGCCTATCACAAAATGACCTGGTTTTGCAAGGGGGTCCCATGACTTTTGGCCCGGGCTCGGCGGCCACCTAGGGAAACCTACCAAACCCACACATTTCTGAAAACTAGGCACCCGGAGGATTCAAGGGAGGAATGGCTTGCGTGGATCCCCCAACATTTTCTTACCCAGAATCCCCTGCAAACCTGAAATTTTGCTGAAAAAAATCACTTTTTTCACACATTTGTGTGTGGGAAAGTTGTGGCATCACCGGGCTGACACAAATTTCCTCCCACCCAGCATTCCCGCAGGTCTCCCGATAAAAATGGTGCCTCACTCGGGTGGGAGGCCCAAGTACCCACGACCGGCAAGGGCCCAAAACGTATTGAGGCGACATCAAAATTGCCTATCACAAAACGACCTGGTTTTGCAAGGGGGGTTCCATGAATGTTTGGCCCGGGGCTCGGCGGCCACCTAGGGAAACCTACCAAGCCCACACATTTCTGAAAACTAGGCACCCGGAGGATTCCAGGGAGGTATGGCTTGCGTGGATCCCCCAACGTTTTCTTACCCAGAATCCCCAGCAAACCTGAAATTTAGCTGAAAAATTCACTTTTTCACACTTTTTGTCTGGGAAAGTTGTGGCATCACCGGGCTGACACAAATTTCCTACCACCCAGCATTCCCCAGGTCTCCCAATAAAAATGGTGCCTCACTCGGGTGGGAGGCCCAAGTACCCGTGACAGGCAAGGGCCCAAAACGTATTGAGGCGACATCAAAATTGCGTATCACAAAACAACCTGGTTTTGCAAGGGGGTCCCATAACTTTTGGGCCCGGGGCTCGGCGGCCACCTAAGGAAACCTACCAAACCCACACATTTCTGAAAACTAGGCACCCGGGGATTCCAGGGAGGTATGGCTTGCGTGGATCCCCCAACGTTTTCTTACCCAGAATCCCCTGCAAACCTGAAATTTTTCTGAAAAAATCACTTTTTTCACACATTTGTGTATGGGAAAGTTGTGGCATCACCGGGCTGACACAAATTTCCTCCCACCCAGCGTTCCCCCAGGGCTCCCGATAAAAATGGTGCCTCACTCGGGTGGGAGGCCCAAGTACCCGCGACCGGCAAGGGCCCAAAACGTATTGAGGCGACATCAAAATTGCCTATCACAAAACGACCTGGTTTTTCAAGGGGGTCCCATGACTTTTTGGCCCAGGGCTCGGCGGCCACCTAGGGAAACCTACCAAACCCACACATTTCTGAAAACTAGGCACCCGGGGATTCCAGGGAGGTATGGCATGTGTGGATCCCCCAACGTTTTCTTACCCAGAATCCCCAGCAAACCTGAAATTTAGCTGAAAAATCCCTTTTTTCACACATTTGTGTGTGGGAAAGTTGTGGCATCACCGGGCTGACACAAATTTCCTCCCACCCAGCGTTCCCCAGGTCTCCCGATAAAAATGGTGCATCACTCGGGTGGGAGGCCCAAGTACCCGAGACCGGCAGGGACCCAAAACGTATTGAGGCGACATCCAAATTGCCTATCACAAAACGACCTGGTTTTGCAAGGGGGGTCCCATGACTTTTTCGCCCGGGGCTCGGCGGCCACCTAGGGAAACCTACCAAACCCACACATTTCTGAAAACTAGGCACCCAGGGATTCCAGGGAGGTATGGCTTGCGTGGATTCCCCAACGTTTTCTTACCCAGAATCCAAAGTAAACCTGAAATTTAGCTGAAAAATTCACTTTTTCACAATTTTGTGTGGGAAAGTTGTGGCGACACCGGGCTGACACAAATTTCCTATCACCCAGCGTTCCCCAGGTCTCCCGATAAAAATGGTGCCTCACTCGGGTGGGAGGCCCAAGTACCCGCGACAGGCAAGGGCCCGAAACGTATTGAGTCGACATCAAAATTGCGTATCACAAAACGACCTGGTTTTGCAAGGGGGGTACCATGACTTTTGGCCCAGGGCTCGGCGGCCACCTAGGGAAACCTACCAAACCCACACATTTCTGAAAACTAGGCACCCGGGGATTCCAGGGAGGTATGGCTTGCGTGGATTCCCCAACATTTTCTTACCCAGAATCCAAAGTAAACCTGACATTTTGCTGAAAAAATCACTTTTTTCACACATTTGTGTGTGGGAAAGTTGTGGTATCACCGGGCTGACACAAATTTCCTCCCACCCAGCGTTCCCCCAGGGCTCCCGATAAAAATGGTGCCTCACTTGTGTGGGTAGGCCTAGTGCCCGCGACAGGAAACAGCGCAAAACGCAACGTGGACACACCACATTTTCACAGTGAAAAATGACCCTTTTTTTGCAAAGTGCCTAGCTGTAGTTTTTGAACCCTAGCTCTGCCGGCACCTAGGGAAACCTAGCAAACCTATACATTTTTGAAAACTAGACACCCAGGGGAATCCAGGATGGGGTGACTTGACTGACTGTCACCAGGTTCTGGTACCCAGAATCCCTTGCAAACCTAACAAATTGTCCAAAAAACCACATTTTCCTCAATTTTCTGTGGTGGAAAGCTCTGGAATCTGCGTGGATCCACAAACTTCCACCCACCCCGCGTTCCCCGAAGTCTTCCGAGAAAAATGGTACCTCACTTGTGTGGGTAGGCCTAGTGCCCGCGACAGGAAACAGCGCAAAACGCAACGTGGACACACCACATTTTCACAGTGAAAAATGACACTTTTTTGCAAAGTGCCTAGCTGTAGCTTTTGAACCCTAGCTCTGCCGGCACCTAGGGAAACCTAGCAAACCCATACATTTTTGAAAACTAGACACCCAGGGGAATCAAGGATGGGGTGACTTGACTGGCTCTCACCTGGTTCTGTTACCCAGAATCCCTTGCAAACCTAAAGAATTGTCAAAAAAAACACATTTTCCTCACTTTTCTGTGGTGGAAAGTTCTGGAATCTGCGTGGACCCACAAGCTTCCACCCACCCCACGTTCCCCAAAGTCTTCCGAGAACAATGGTACCTCACTTGTGTGGGTAGGCCTAGTGCCCGCGACAGGAAACAGTGCAAAACGCAAGGTGGACACATCACATTTTCACAGTGAAAAATGACCCTTTTTTTGCAAAGTGCCTAGCTGTAGTTTTTGAACCCTAGCTCTGCCGGCACCTAGGGAAACCTACCAATCCCACACATTTCTGAAAACTAGACACCAGGGGGATTCCAGGGAGGTATGGCTTGCGTGGATCCCCCAACGTTTCCTTACCCAGAATCCCCTGCACACCTTAAACTTAGCTGAAAAGATCACTTTTTTCACACATTTGTGTGTGGGAAAGTTGTTGCATCACCGGGCTGACACAAATTTCCTCCCACCCAGCATTCCCCCAGGTCTCCCGATAAAAATGGTGCCTCACTCGGGTGGGAGGCCCAAGTACCCGCAACCGGCAAGGGCCCAAAACGTATTGAGGCGACATCAAAATTGCCTATCACAAAATGACCTGGTTTTGCAAGGGGGGTCCCATGACTTTTTGGCCCGGGGCTCGGCGGCCACCTAGGGAAACCTACCAAACCCACACATTTCTGAAAACTAGGCACCCGGAGGATTCAAGGGAGGAATGGCTTGCGTGGATCCCCCAACATTTTCTTACCCAGAATCCCCTGCAAACCTGAAATTTTGCTGAAAAAAATCACTTTTTTCACACATTTGTGTGTGGGAAAGTTGTGGCATCACCGGGCTGACACAAATTTCCTCCCACCCAGCGTTCCCGCAGGTCTCCCGATAAAAATGGTGCCTCACTCGGGTGGGAGGCCCAAGTACCCACGACCGGCAAGGGCCCAAAACGTATTGAGGCGACATCAAAATTGCCTATCACAAAACGACCTGGTTTTGCAAGGGGGGTCCCATGAATTTTTGGCCCGGGGCTCGGCGGCCACCTAGGGAAACCTACCAAACCCACACATTTCTGAAAACTAGGCACCCGGGGGATTCCAGGGAGGTATGGCTTGCGTGGATCCCCCAACGTTTTCTTACCCAGAATCCCCAGCAAACCTGAAATTTAGCTGAAAAATTCACTTTTTCACACTTTTTGTCTGGGAAAGTTGTGGCATCACCGGGCTGACACAAATTTCCTACCACCCAGCATTCCCCAGGTCTCCCAATAAAAATGGTGCCTCACTTGGGTGGGAGGCCCAAGTACCCGTGACAGGCAAGGGCCCAAAACGTATTGAGGCGACATCAAAATTGCGTATCACAAAACAACCTGGTTTTGCAAGGGGGGTCCCATAACTTTTTGGCCCGGGGCTCGGCGGCCACCTAGGGAAACCTACCAAACCCACACATTTCTGAAAACTAGGCACCCGGGGGATTCCAGGGAGGTATGGCTTGCGTGGATCCCCCAACGTTTTCTTACCCAGAATCCCCTGCAAACCTGACATTTTTCTGAATAAATCACTTTTTTCACACATTTGTGTATGGGAAAGTTGTGGCATCACCGGGCTGACACAAATTTCCTCCCACCCAGCGTTCCCCCAGGGCTCCCGATAAAAATGGTGCCTCACTCGGGTGGGAGGCCCAAGTACCCGCGACCGGCAAGGGCCCAAAACGTATTGAGGCGACATCAAAATTGCCTATCACAAAACGACCTGGTTTTTCAAGGGGGGTCCCATGACTTTTTGTCCCAGGGCTCGGCGGCCACCTAGGGAAACCTACCAAACCCACACATTTCTGAAAACTAGGCACCCGGGGGATTCCAGGGAGGTATGGCATGTGTGGATCCCCCAACGTTTTCTTACCCAGAATCCCCAGCAAACCTGAAATTTAGCTGAAAAAATCACTTTTTTCACACATTTGTGTGTGGGAAAGTTGTGGCATCACCGGGCTGACACAAATTTCCTCCCACCCAGCGTTCCCCCAGGTCTCCCGATAAAAATGGTGCCTCACTCGGGTGGGAGGCCCAAGTACCCGCGACCGGCAGGGCCCCAAAACGTATTGAGGCGACATCCAAATTGCCTATCACAAAACGACCTGGTTTTGCAAGGGGGGTCCCATGACTTTTTGGCCCGGGGCTCGGCGGCCACCTAGGGAAACCTACTAAACCCACACATTTCTGAAAACTAGGCACCCAGGGGATTCCAGGGAGGTATGGCTTGCGTGGATTCCCCAACGTTTTCTTACCCAGAATCCAAAGTAAACCTGAAATTTAGCTGAAAAATTCACTTTTTTCACAATTTTGTGTGGGAAAGTTGTGGCGACACCGGGCTGACACAAATTTCCTACCACCCAGCGTTCCCCCAGGTCTCCCGATAAAAATGGTGCCTCACTCGGGTGGGAGGCCCAAGTACCCGCGACAGGCAAGGGCCCGAAACATATTGAGTCGACATCAAAATTGCGTATCACAAAACGACCTGGTTTTGCAAGGGGGGTCCCATGACTTTTTGGCCGGGGCTCGGCGGCCACCTAGGGAAACCTACCAAACCCACACATTTCTGAAAACTAGGCACCCGGGGGATTCCAGGGAGGTATGGCTTGCGTGGATCCCCCAACGTTTTCTTACCCAGAATCCCCTGCAAACCTGACATTTTGCTGAACAAAATCACTTTTTTCACACATTTGTGTGTGGGAAAGTTGTGGTATCACCGGGCTGACACAAATTTCCTCCCACCCAGCGTTCCTCCAGGGCTCCCGATAAAAATGGTGCCTCACTTGTGTGGGTAGGCCTAGTGCCCGCGACAGGAAACAGCGCAAAACGCAACGTGGACACACCACATTTTCACAGTGAAAAATGACCCTTTTTTTGCAAAGTGCCTAGCTGTAGTTTTTGAACCCTATCTCTGCCGGCACCTAGGGAAACCTAGCAAACCTATACATTTTTGAAAACTAGACACCCAGGGGAATCCAGGATGGGGTGACTTGACTGACTCTCACCAGGTTCTGGTACCCAGAATCCCTTGCAAACCTAACAAATTGTCCAAAAAAACACATTTTCCTCAATTTTCTGTGGTGGAAAGCTCTGGAATCTGCGTGGATCCACAAACTTCCACCCACCCCGCGTTCCCCGATGTCTTCCGAGAAAAATGGTACCTCACTTGTGTGGGTAGGCCTAGTGCCCGCAACAGGAAACAGCGCAAAACACAACGTGGACACACCACATTTTCACAGTGAAAAATGACACTTTTTTGCAAAGTGCCTAGCTGTAGCTTTTGAACCCTAGCTCTGCCGGCACCTAGGGAAACCTAGCAAACCCATACATTTTTGAAAACTAGACACCCAGGGGAATCAAGGATGGGGTGACTTGACTGGCTCTCACCTGGTTCTGTTACCCAGAATCCCTTGCAAACCTAAAGAATTGTCAAAAAAACCACATTTTCCTCACTTTTCTGTGGTGGAAAGTTCTGGAATCTGCGTGGACCCACAAACTTCCACCCACCCCACGTTCCCCAAAGTCTTCCGAGAAAAATGGTACCTCACTTGTGTGGGTAGGCCTAGTGCCCGCGACAGGAAACAGTGCAAAACGCAAGGTGGACACACCACATTTTCACAGTGAAAAATGACCCTTTTTTTGCAAAGTGCCTAGCTGTAGTTTTTGAACCCTAGCTCTGCCAGCACCTAGGAAACCTACCAAACCCACACATTTCTGAAAACTAGACACCAGGGGATTCCAGGGAGGTATGGCTTGCGTGGATCCCCCAACGTTTCCTTACCCAGAATCCCCTGCACACCTTAAACTTAGCTGAAAAAATCACTTTTTTCACACATTTGTGTGTGGGAAAGTTGTTGCATCACCGGGCTGACACAAATTTCCTTCCACCCAGCGTTCCCCCAGGTCTCCCGATAAAAATGGTGCCTCACTCGGGTGGGAGTCCCAAGTACCCGCAACCGGCAAGGGCCCAAAACGTATTGAGGCGACATCAAAATTGCCTATCACAAAACGACCTGGTTTTGCAAGGGGGTCCCATGACTTTTTGGCCCGGGGCTCGGCGGCCACCTAGGGAAACCTACCAAACCCACACATTTCTGAAAACTAGGCACCCGGAGGATTCAAGGGAGGAATGGCTTGCGTGGATCCCCCAACATTTTCTTACCCAGAATCCCCTGCAAACCTGAAATTTTGCTGAAAAAAATCACTTTTTTCACACATTTGTGTGTGGAAAGTTGTGGCATCACCGGGCTGACACAAATTTCCTCCCACCCAGCGTTCCCGCAGGTCTCCCGATAAAAATGGTGCCTCACTCGGGTGGGAGGCCCAAGTACCCACGACAGGCAAGGGCTCAAAACGTATTTAGGCGACATCAAAATTGCGTATCACAAAACGACCTGGTTTTGCAAGGAGGGGTCCCATGACTTTTGGCCCGGGGCTCAGCGGCCACCTAGGGAAACCTTTCAAACCCACACATTTCTGAAAACTAGGCACCCGGGGATTCCAGGGAGGTATGGCTTGCGTGGATTCCCCAAAGTTTTCTTACCCAGAATCCCCAGTAAACCTGAAATTTAGCTGAAAAATTCACTTTTTCACACTTTTTGTGTGGGAAAGTTGTGGCATCACGGGGCTGACACAAATTTCCTACCACCCAGCGTTCCCCCAGGTCTCCCGATAAAAATGGTGCCTCACTCGGGTGGGAGGTCCAAGTACCCGCGACAGGCAAGGGCCCAAAACGTATTGAGGCGACATCAAAATTGCGTATCACAAAACGACCTGGTTTTGCAAGGGGGTACCATGACTTTTTGGCCCGGGGCTCGGCGGCCACCTAGGGAAACCTACCAAACCCACACATTTCTGAAAACTAGGCACCCAGGGGATTCCAGGGAGGTATGGCTTGCGTGGATCCCCCAACGTTTTCTTACCCAGAATCCCCTGCAAAACTGAAATTTTGCTGAAAAAATCACTTTTTTCACACATTTGTGTGTGGGAAAGTTGTGGCATCACCGGGCTGACACGAATTTCCTCCCACCCAGCGTTCCCCCAGGGCTCCCGATAAAAATGGTGCCTTACTCGGGTGAGAGGCCCAAGTACCCGCGACCGGCAAGGGCCCAAAACGTATTGAGGCGACATCAAAATTGCCTATCACAAAAGGACCTGGTTTTGTAAGAGGGGTCCCATGAATTTTGGCCCGGGGCTCGGCGGCCACCTAGGGAAACCTACCAAACCCACACATTTCTGAAAACTAGGCACCCGGGGATTCCAGGGAGGTATGGCTTGCGTGGATCCCCCAACGTTTTCTTACCCAGAATCCCCAGCAAACCTGAAATTTAGCTGAAAAATTCACTTTTTTCACACTTTTTGTCTGGGAAAGTTGTGGCATCACCGGGCTGACACAAATTTCCTACCACCCAGCGTTCCCCCAGGTCTCCCAATAAAAATGGTGCCTCACTCGGGTGGGAGGCCCAAGTACCCGTGACAGGCAAGGGCCCAAAACGTATTGAGGCGACATCAAAATTGCGTATCACAAAACAACCTGGTTTTGCAAGGGGGTCCCATAACTTTTGGCCCCGGGCTCGGCGGCCACCTAGGGAAACCTACCAAACCCACACATTTCTGAAAACTAGGCACCCGGGGATTCCAGGGAGGTATGGCTTGCGTGGATCCCCCAACGTTATCTTACCCAAAATCCCCTGCAAACCTGAAATTTTTCTGAAAAAATCACTTTTTTCACACATTTGTGTATGGGAAAGTTGTGGCATCACCGGGCTGACACAAATTTCCTCTCACCCAGCTTTCCCCCAGGGCTCCCGATAAAAATGGTGCCTCACTCGGGTGGGAGGCCCAAGTACCCGCGACCGGCAAGGGCCCAAAACGTATTGAGGTGACATCAAAATTGCCTATCACAAAACGATCTGGTTTTTCAAGGGGGTCCCATGACTTTTGGCCCAGGGCTCGGCGGCCACCTAGGGAAACCTACCAAACCCACACATTTCTGAAAACTAGGCACCCGGGGATTCCAGGGAGGTATGGCTTGTGTGGATCCCCCAACGTTTTCTTACCCAGAATCCCCAGCAAACCTGAAATTTAGCTGAAAAAAATCACTTTTTTCACACATTTGTGTGTGGGAAAGTTGTGGCATCACTGGGTTGACACAAATTTCCTCCCACCCAGCGTTCCCCCAGGTCTCCCGATAAAAATGGTGCCTTACTCGGGTGGGAGGCCCAAGTACCCGCGACCGGCAGGGCCCCAAAACGTATTGAGGCGACATCCAAATTGCCTATCACAAAATGACCTGGTTTGCAAGGGGGGTCCCATGACTTTTTGGCCCGGGGCTCGGCGGCCACCTAGGGAAACCTACCAAACCCACACATTTCTGAAAACTAGGCACCCAGGGGATTCCAGGGAGGTATGGCTTGCGTGGATTCCCCAACGTTTTCTAACCCAGAATCCAAAGTAAACCTGAAATTTAGCTGAAAAATTCCCTTTTTTCACAATTTTGTGTGGGAAAGTTGTGGCATCACCGGGCTGACACAAATTTCCTACCACCCAGCGTTCCCCCAGGTCTCCCGATAAAAATGGTGCCTCACTCGGGTGGGAGGCCCAAGTACCCGCGACTGGCAAAGGCCCGAAACGTATTGAGTCGACATCAAAATTGCGTATCACAAAACGACCTGGTTTTGCAAGGGGGGTACCATGACTTTTGGCCCAGGGCTCGGCGGCCACCTAGGGAAACCTACCAAACCCACACATTTCTGAAAACTAGGCACCCGGGGATTCCAGGGAGGTATGGCTTGCGTGGATCCCCCAACGTTTTCTTACCCAGAATCCCCTGCAAACCTGACATTTTGCTGAACAAAATCACTTTTTTCACACATTTGTGTGTGGGAAAGTTGTGGTATCACCGGGCTGACACAAATTTCCTCCCACCCAGCGTTCCTCCAGGGCTCCCGATAAAAATGGTGCCTCACTTGTGTGGGTAGGCCTAGTGCCCGCGACAGGAAACAGCGCAAAACGCAACGTGGACACACCACATTTTCACAGTGAAAAATGACCCTTTTTTTGCAAAGTGCCTAGCTGTAGTTTTTGAACCCTATCTCTGCCGGCACCTAGGGAAACCTAGCAAACCTATACATTTTTGAAAACTAGACACCCAGGGGAATCCAGGATGGGGTGACTTGACTGACTCTCACCAGGTTCTGGTACCCAGAATCCCTTGCAAACCTAACAAATTGTCCAAAAACACATTTTCCTCAATTTTCTGTGGTGGAAAGCTCTGGAATCTGCGTGGATCCACAAACTTCCACCCACCCCGCGTTCCCGATGTCTTCCGAGAAAAATGGTACCTCACTTGTGTGGGTAGGCCTAGTGCCCGCAACAGGAAACAGCGCAAAACACAACGTGGACACACCACATTTTCACAGTGAAAAATGACACTTTTTTTGCAAAGTGCCTAGCTGTAGCTTTTGAACCCTAGCTCTGCCGGCACCTAGGGAAACCTAGCAAACCCATACATTTTTGAAAACTAGACACCCAGGGGAATCAAGGATGGGGTGACTTGACTGGCTCTCACCTGGTTCTGTTACCCAGAATCCCTTGCAAACCTAAAGAATTGTCAAAAACCACATTTTCCTCACTTTTCTGTGGTGGAAAGTTCTGGAATCTGCGTGGACCCACAAACTTCCACCCACCCCACGTTCCCCAAAGTCTTCCGAGAAAAATGGTACCTCACTTGTGTGGGTAGGCCTAGTGCCCGCGACAGGAAACAGTGCAAAACGCAAGGTGGACACACCACATTTTCACAGTGAAAAATGACCCTTTTTTTGCAAAGTGCCTAGCTGTAGTTTTTGAACCCTAGCTCTGCCAGCACCTAGGAAACCTACCAAACCCACACATTTCTGAAAACTAGACACCAGGGGGATTCCAGGGAGGTATGGCTTGCGTGGATCCCCCAACGTTTCCTTACCCAGAATCCCCTGCACACCTTAAACTTAGCTGAAAAAATCACTTTTTCACACATTTGTGTGTGGGAAAGTTGTTGCATCACCGGGCTGACACAAATTTCCTTCCACCCAGCGTTCCCCCAGGTCTCCCGATAAAAATGGTGCCTCACTCGGGTGGGAGTCCCAAGTACCCGCAACCGGCAAGGGCCCAAAACGTATTGAGGCGACATCAAAATTGCCTATCACAAAACGACCTGGTTTTGCAAGGGGGTCCCATGACTTTTTGGCCCGGGGCTCGGCGGCCACCTAGGGAAACCTACCAAACCCACACATTTCTGAAAACTAGGCACCCGGAGGATTCAAGGGAGGAATGGCTTGCGTGGATCCCCCAACATTTTCTTACCCAGAATCCCCTGCAAACCTGAAATTTTGCTGAAAAAAATCACTTTTTTCACACATTTGTGTGTGGGAAAGTTGTGGCATCACCGGGCTGACACAAATTTCCTCCCACCCAGCGTTCCCGCAGGTCTCCCGATAAAAATGGTGCCTCACTCGGGTGGGAGGCCCAAGTACCCACGACAGGCAAGGGCTCAAAACGTATTTAGGCGACATCAAAATTGCGTATCACAAAACGACCTGGTTTTGCAAGGGGGGTACCATGACTTTTTGGCCCGGGGCTCCTTGGCCACCTAGGGAAACCTACCAAACCCACACATTTCTGAAAACTAGGCACCCAGGGGATTCCAGGGAGGTATGGCTTGCGTGGATCCCCCAACGTTTTCTTACCCAGAATCCCCTGCAAAACTGAAATTTTGCTGAAAAAATCACTTTTTTCACACATTTGTGTGTGGGAAAGTTGTGGCATCACCGGGCTGACACGAATTTCCTCCCACCCAGCGTTCCCCCAGGGCTCCCGATAAAAATGGTGCCTTACTCGGGTGGGAGGCCCAAGTACCCGCGACCGGCAAGGGCCCAAAACGTATTGAGGCGACATCAAAATTGCCTATCACAAAACGACCTGGTTTTGCAAGGGGGGTCCCATGAATTTTTGGCCCGGGGCTCGGCGGCCACCTAGGGAAACATACCAAACCCACACATTTCTGAAAACTAGGCACCCGGGGGATTCCAGGGAGGTATGGCTTGCGTGGATCCCCCAACGTTTTCTTACCCAGAATCCCCAGCAAACCTGAAATTTAGCTGAAAAATTCACTTTTTTCACACTTTTTTGTCTGGGAAAGTTGTGGCATCACCGGGCTGACACAAATTTCCTACCACCCAGCGTTCCCCCAGGTCTCCCAATAAAAATGGTGCCTCACTCGGGTGGGAGGCCCAAGTACCCGTGACAGGCAAGGGCCCAAAACGTATTGAGGCGACATCAAAATTGCGTATCACAAAACAACCTGGTTTTGCAAGGGGGGTCCCATAACTTTTTGGCCCCGGGGCTCGGCGGCCACCTAGGGAAACCTACCAAACCCACACATTTCTGAAAACTAGGCACCCGGGGGATTCCAGGGAGGTATGGCTTGCGTGGATCCCCCAACGTTATCTTACCCAGAATCCCCTGCAAACCTGAAATTTTTCTGAAAAAATCACTTTTTTCACACATTTGTGTATGGGAAAGTTGTGGCATCACCGGGCTGACACAAATTTCCTCTCACCCAGCTTTCCCCCAGGGCTCCCGATAAAAATGGTGCCTCACTCGGGTGGGAGGCCCAAGTACCCGCGACCGGCAAGGGCCCAAAACGTATTGAGGTGACATCAAAATTGCCTATCACAAAACGATCTGGTTTTTCAAGGGGGGTCCCATGACTTTTTGGCCCAGGGCTCGGCGGCCACCTAGGGAAACCTACCAAACCCACACATTTCTGAAAACTAGGCACCCGGGGGATTCCAGGGAGGTATGGCTTGTGTGGATCCCCCAACGTTTTCTTACCCAGAATCCCCAGCAAACCTGAAATTTAGCTGAAAAAAATCACTTTTTTCACACATTTGTGTGTGGGAAAGTTGTGGCATCACCGGGTTGACACAAATTTCCTCCCACCCAGCGTTCCCCCAGGTCTCCCGATAAAAATGGTGCCTTACTCGGGTGGGAGGCCCAAGTACCCGCGACCGGCAGGGCCCCAAAACGTATTGAGGCGACATCCAAATTGCCTATCACAAAATGACCTGGTTTGCAAGGGGGTCCCATGACTTTTGGCCCGGGGCTCGGCGGCCACCTAGGGAAACCTACCAAACCCACACATTTCTGAAAACTAGGCACCCAGGGGATTCCAGGGAGGTATGGCTTGCGTGGATTCCCCAACGTTTTCTAACCCAGAATCCAAAGTAAACCTGAAATTTAGCTGAAAAATTCCCTTTTTCACAATTTTGTGTGGGAAAGTTGTGGCATCACCGGGCTGACACAAATTTCCTACCACCCAGCGTTCCCCCAGGTCTCCCGATAAAAATGGTGCCTCACTCGGGTGGGAGGCCCAAGTACCCGCGACTGGCAAAGGCCCGAAACGTATTGAGTCGACATCAAAATTGCGTATCACAAAACGACCTGGTTTTGCAAGGGGGGTACCATGACTTTTTGGCCCAGGGCTCGGCGGCCACCTAGGAAAACCTACCAAACCCACACATTTCTGAAAACTAGGCACCCGGGGGATTCCAGGGAGGTATGGCTTGCGTGGATCCCCCAACGTTTTCTTACCCAGAATCCCCTGCAAACCTGACATTTTGCTGAAAAAATCACTTTTTTCACACATTTGTGTGTGGGAAAGTTGTGGTATCACCGGGCTGACACAAATTTCCTCCCACCCAGCGTTCCCCAGGGCTCCCGATAAAAATGGTGCCTCACTCGGGTGGGAGGCCCAAGTACCCGCGACCGGCAAGGGCCCAAAACGTATTGAGGCGACATCAAAATTGCCTATCACAAAACGACCTGGTTTTGCAAGGGGGTCCCATGACTTTTGGCCCGGGCTCGGCGGCCACCTAGGGAAACCTACCAAGCCCACACATTTCTGAAAACTAGGCACCCGGGGGATTCCAGGGAGGTATGGCTTGCGTGGATCCCACAACATTTTCTTACCCAGAATCCCCAGCAAACCTGAAATTTAGCTGAAAAATTCACTTTTTTCACACATTTTTGTGTGGGAAAGTTGTGGCATCACGGGGCTGACACAAATTTCCTACCACCCAGCGTTCCCCCAGGTCTCCCAATAAAAATGGTGCCTCACTCGGGTGGGAGGCCCAAGTACCCGTGACCGGCAAGGGCCCAAAACGTATTGAGGCGACATCAAAATTGCCTATCACAAAACGACCTGGTTTTGCAAGGGGGTCCCATGACTTTTGGCCCGGGCTCGACGGTCACCTAGGGAAACCTACCAAACCCATACATATCTGAAAACTAGGCACCCAGGGGATTCCAGGGAGGTATGGCTTGCATGGATCCCCCAACGTTCTCTTACCCAGAATCCCCATTAAACCTGAAATTTAGCTGAAAAATTCACTTTTTCACACATTTTTGTGTGGGAAAGTTGTGGCATCACCGGGCTGACACAAATTTCCTACCACCCAGCGTTCCCCCAGGTCTCCCGATAAAAATGGTGCCTCACTCGGGTGGGAGGCCCAAGTACCCGCGACAGGCAAGGGCCCAAAACGTATTGAGGCGACATCAAAATTGCGTATCACAAAACGACCTGGTTTTGCAAGGGGGGTACCATGACTTTTTGGCCCGGGGCTCGGCGGCCACCTAGGGAAACCTACCAAACCCACACATTTCTGAAAACTAGGCACCCGGGGGATTCCAGGGAGGTATGGCTTGCGTGGATCCCCCAACGTTTTCTTACCCAGAGTCCCCAGCAAACCTGAAATTATCAGAAAAATTCACTTTTTTCTCACATTTTTGTGTGGGAAAGTTGTGGCATCACCGGGCTGACACAAATTTCCTATCACCCAGCGTTCCCCAGGTCTCCCAATAAAAATGGTGCCTCACTCGGGTGGGAGGCCCAAGTACCCGTGACAGGCAAGGGCCCAAAACGTATTGAGGCGGCATCAAAATTGCCTATCACAAAATGACCTGGTTTTGCAAGGGGGTCCCATGACTTTTGGCCCGGGCTCGGCGGCCACCTAGGGAAACCTACCAAACCCACACATTTCTGAAAACTAGGCACCCGGGGGATTCCAGGGAGGTATGGCTTGCGTGGATCCCCCAAAGTTTTCTTACCCAGAATCCCCAGCAAACCTGAAATTTAGCTGGAAAATTCACTTTTTTCACACATTTTTGTGTGGGAAAGTTGTGTCATCACCGGGCTGACACAAATTTCCTCCCACCCAGCGTTCCCCCAGGGCTCCCGATAAAAATGGTGCCTCACTCGGGTGGGAGGCCCAAGTACCCGCGACCGGCAAGGGCCCAAAACGTATTGAGGCGACATCAAAATTGCCTATCACAAAACAACCTGGTTTTGCAACGGGGGTCCCATGACTTTTTGGCCCGGGGCTCGGCAGCCACATAGGGAAACCTACCAAACCCACACATTTCTGAAAACTAGGCACCCGGGGGATTCCAGGGAGGTATGGCTTGCGTGGATCCCCCAACGTTTTCTTACCCAGAATCCCCAGCAAACCTGAAATTTAGCTGAAAAATTCACTTTTTTCACATTTTTTTGTCTGGGAAAGTTGTGGCATCACCGGGCTGACACAAATTTCCTACCACCCAGCGTTCCCCAGGTCTCCCAATAAAAATGGTGCCTCACTCGGGTGGGAGGCCCAAGTACCCGTGACAGGCAAGGGCCCAAAACGTATTGAGGCGACATCAAAATTGCTTATCACAAAACGACCTGGTTTTGCAAGGGGGTCCCATGACTTTTGGCCCGGGGCTCGGCGGCCACCTAGGGAAACCTACCAAACCCACACATTTCTGAAAACTAGGCACCCGGGGATTCCAGGGAGGTATGGCTTGCGTGGATCCCCCAACGTTTTCTTACCCAGAATCCCCTGCAAACCTGACATTTTGCTGAAAAAATCACTTTTTCACACATTTGTGTGTGGGAAAGTTGTGGTATCACCGGGCTGACACAAATTTCCTACCACCCAGCATTCCCCCAGATCTCCCAATAAAAATGGTGCCTCACTCGGGTGGGAGGCCCAAGTACCCGTGACAGGCAAGGGCCCAAAATGTATTGAGGCGACATCAAAATTGCCTATCACAAAACGACCTGGTTTTGCAAGGGGGGTCCCAGGACTTTTTGGCCGGGGCTCGGCGGCCACCTAGGGAAACCTACCAAACCCACACATTTCTGAAAACTAGGCACCCGGGGGATTCCAGAGAGGTATGGCTTGCGTGGATCCCCCAACGTTTTCTTAACCAGAATCCCCTGCAAACCTGACATTTTGCTGAAAAAATCACTTTTTTCACACATTTGTGTGTGGGAAAGTTGTTGTATCACCGGGCTGACACAAATTTCCTCCCACCCAGCGTTCCCCCAGGGCTCCCGATAAAAATGGTGCCTCACTCGGGTGGGAGGCCCAAGTACCCGCGACCGGCAAGGGCCCAAAACGTATTGAGGCGACATCAAAATTGCCTATCACAAAACGACCTGGTTTTGCAAGGGGGGTCCCATTACTTTTTGGCCCGGGGCTCGGCGGCCACCTAGCGAAACCTACCAAGCCCACACTTTTCTGAAAACTAGGCACCCGGGGGATTCCAGGGAGGTATAGCTTGCGTGGATCCCACAACATTTTCTTACCCAGAATCCCCAGCAAACCTGAAATTTAGCTGAAAAATTCACTTTTTCACACATTTTTGTGTGGGAAAGTTGTGGCATCACGGGGCTGACACAAATTTCCTACCACCCAGCGTTCCCCCAGGTCTCCCAATAAAAATGGTGCCTCACTCGGGTGGGAGGCCCAAGTACCCGCGACCGGCAAGGGCCCAAAACGTATTGAGGCGACATCAAAATTGCCTAACACAAAACGACCTGGTTTTGCAAGGGGGGTCCCATGCCCATGACTTTTTGGCCCGGGGCTCGGCGGCCACCTAGGGAAACCTACCAAACCCATACATTTCTGAAAACTAGGCACCCAGGGGATTCCAGGGAGGTATGGCTTGCGTGGATCCCCCAACGTTCTCTTACCCAGAATCCCCATTAAACCTGAAATTTAGCTGAAAAATTCACTTTTTCACACAGTTTTGTGTGGGAAAGTTGTGGCATCACCGGGCTGACACAAATTTCCTACCACCCAGCGTTCCCCCAGGTCTCCCGATAAAAATGGTGCCTCACTCGGGTGGGAGGCCCAAGTACCCGCGACAGGCAAGGGCCCAAAACGTATTGAGGCGACATCAAAATTGCGTATCACAAAACGACCTGGTTTTGCAAGGGGGGTCCCATGACTTTTTGGCCCGGGGATCGGCGGCCACCTAAGGAAACCTACCAAGCCCACACATTTCTGAAAACTAGGCACCCGGGGGATTCCAGGGAGGTATGGCTTGCGTGGATCCCCCAACGTTTTCTTACCCAGAATCCCCAGCAAACCTGAAATTTAGCTGAAAAATTCACTTTTTTCACACATTTTTGTGTGAGAAAGTTGTGGCATCACTGAGCTGACACAAATTTCCTCCCACCCAGCGTTCCCCCAGGTCTCCCAATAACAATGGTGCCTCACTCGGGTGGGAGGCCCAAGTACCCGTGACAGGCAAGGGCCCAAAACGTATTGAGGCGACATCAAAATTGCCTATCACAAAACGACCTGGTTTTGCAAGGGGGGTCCCATGACTTTTTGGCCCGGAGCTCGGCGGCCACCTAGGGAAACCTACCAAACCCACACATTTCTGAAAACTAGGCACCCGGGGGATTCCAGAGAGGTATGGCTTGCGTGGATCCCCCAACGTTTTCTTACCCAGAATTCCCTGCAAACCTGACATTTTGCTGAAAAAATCACTTTTTTCACACATTTGTGTGTGGGAAAGTTGTTGTATCACCGGGCTGACACAAATTTCCTCCCACCCAGCGTTCCCCCAGGGCTCCCGATAAAAATGGTGCCTCACTCGGGTGGGAGGCCCAAGTACCCGTGACCGGCAAGGGCCCAAAACGTATTGAGGCGACATCAAAATTGCCTATCACAAAACGACCTGGTTTTGCAAGGGGGGTCCCATGACTTTTTGGCCCGGGGCTCGGCGGCCACCTAGGGAAACCTACCAAACCCATACATTTCTGAAAACTAGGCACCCAGGGGATTCCAGGGAGGTATGGCTTTCGTGGATCCCCCAACGTTCTCTTACCCAGAATCCCCATTAAACCTGAAATTTAGCTGAAAAATTCACTTTTTCACACAGTTTTGTGTGGGAAAGTTGTGGCATCACCGGGCTGACACAAATTTCCTACCACCCAGCGTTCCCCCAGGTCTCCCGATAAAAATGGTGCCTCACTCGGGTAGGAGGCCCAAGTGCCCGCGACAGGCAAGGGCCCAAAACGTATTGAGGCGACATCAAAATTGCGTATCACAAAACGACCTGGTTTTGCAAGGGGGGTCCCATGACTTTTTGGCCCGGGGATCGGCGGCCACCTAAGGAAACCTACCAAGCCCACACATTTCTGAAAACTAGGCACCCGGGGGATTCCAGGGAGGTATGGCTTCCGTGGATCCCCCAACGTTTTCTTACCCAGAATCCCCATTAAACCTGAAATTTAGCTGAAAAATTCACTTTTTCACACAGTTTTGTGTGGGAAAGTTGTGGCATCACTGGGCTGACACAAATTTCCTCCCACCCAGCGTTCCCCCAGGGCTCCCGATAAAAATGGTGCCTCACTCGGGTGGGAGGCCCAAGTACCCGCGACCGGCAAGGGCCCAAAACGTATTGAGGCGACATCAAAATTGCCTATCACAAAACGACCTGGTTTTGCAAGGGGTCCCATGACTTTTGGCCCGGGCTCGGCGGCCACCTAGGGAAACCTACCAAGCCCACACATTTCTGAAAACTAGGCACCCGGGGATTCCAGGGAGGTATGGCTTGCGTGGATCCCACAACATTTTCTTACCCAGAATCCCCAGCAAACCTGAAATTTAGCTGAAAAATTCACTTTTTTCACACATTTTTGTGTGGGAAAGTTGTGGCATCACGGGGCTGACACAAATTTCCTACCACCCAGCGTTCCCCCAGGTCTCCCAATAAAAATGGTGCCTCACTCGGGTGGGAGGCCCAAGTACCCGCGACCGGCAAGGGCCCAAAATGTATTGAGGCGACATCAAAATTGCCTATCACAAAACGACCTGGTTTTGCAAGGGGGGTCCCATGACTTTTTGGCCCGGGGCTCAGCGGCCACCTAGGGAAACCTACCAAACCCATACATTTCTGAAAACTAGGCACCCAGGGGATTCCAGGGAGGTATGGCTTGCATGGATCCCCCAACGTTCTCTTACCCAGAATCCCCATTAAACCTGAATTTTAGCTGAAAAATTCACTTTTTCACACATTTTTGTGTGGGAAAGTTGTGGCATCACCGGGCTGACACAAATTTCCTCCCACCCAGCGTTCCCCAGGGCTCCTGATAAAAATGGTGCCTCACTCGGGTGGGAGGCCCAAGTACCCGCGACCGGCAAGGGCCCAAAACGTATTGAGGCGACATCAAAATTGCCTATCACAAAACAACCTGGTTTTGCAAGGGGGGTCCCATGACTTTTTGGCCCGGGGCTCGGCGGCCACCTAGGGAAACCTACCAAGCCCACACATTTCTGAAAACTAGGCACCCGGGGGATTCCAGGGAGGTATGGCTTGCGTGGATCCCACAACATTTTCTTACCCAGAATCCCCAGCAAACCTGAAATTTAGCTGAAAAATTCACTTTTTTCACACATTTTTGTGTGGGAAAGTAGTGGCATCACGGGGCTGACACAAATTTCCTACCACCCAGCGTTCCCCCAGGTCTCCCAATAAAAATGGTGCCTCACTCGGGTGGGAGGCCCAAGTACCCGTGACCGGCAAGGGCCCAAAACGTATTGAGGCGACATCAAAATTGCCTATCACAAAACGACCTGGTTTTGCAAGGGGGGTCCCATGACTTTTTGGCCCGGGGCTCGACGGTCACCTAGGGAAACCTACCAAACCCATACATATCTGAAAACTAGGCACCCAGGGGATTCCAAGGAGGTATGGCTTGCGTGGATCCCCCAACGTTCTCTTACCCAGAATCCCCATTAAACCTGAAATTTAGCTGAAAAATTCACTTTTTCACACATTTTTGTGTGGGAAAGTTGTGGCATCACCGGGCTGACACAAATTTCCTACCACCCAGCGTTCCCCCAGGTCTCCCGATAAAAATGGTGCCTCACTCGGGTGGGAGGCCCAAGTACCCGCGACAGGCAAGGGCCCAAAACATATTGAGGCGACATCAAAATTGCGTATCACAAAACGACCTGGTTTTGCAAGGGGGGTACCATGACTTTTTGGCCCGGGGCTCGGCGGCCACCTAGGGAAACCTACCAAACCCACACATTTCTGAAAACTAGGCACCCGGGGGATTCCAGGGAGGTATGGCTTGCGTGGATCCCCCAACGTTTTCTTACCCAGAATCCCCTGCAAACCTGAAATTTAGCTGAAAAATTCACTTTTTTCACACATTTTTGTGTGGGAAAGTTGTGGCATCACCGGGCTGACACAAATTTCCTACCACCCAGCGTTCCCCCAGGTCTCCCAATAAAAATGGTGCCTCACTCGGGTGGAAGGCCCAAGTACCCGTGACAGGCAAGGGCCCAAAACGTATTGAGGCGGCATCAAAATTGCCTATCACCAAATGACCTGGTTTTGCAAGTGGGGTCCCATGACTTTTTGGCCCGGGGCTCGGCGGCCACCTAGGGAAACCTACCAAACCCACACATTTCTGAAAACTAGGCACCCGGGGGATTCCAGGGAGGTATGGCTTGCATGGATCCCCCAAAGTTTTCTTACCCAGAATCCCCAGCAAACCTGAAATTTAGCTGAAAATTCACTTTTTTCACACATTTTTGTGTGGGAAAGTTGTGTCATCACCGGGCTGACACAAATTTCCTTCCACCCAGCGTTCCCCCAGGGCTCCCGATAAAAATGGTGCCTCACTCGGGTGGGAGGCCCAAGTACCCGCGACCGGCAAGGGCCCAAAACGTATTGAGGCGACATCAAAATTGCCTATCACAAAACAACCTGGTTTTGCAACGGGGGTCCCATGACTTTTGGCCCGGGGCTCGGCGGCCACATAGGAAACCTACCAAACCCACACATTTCTGAAAACTAGGCACCCGGGGATTCCAGGGAGGTATGGCTTGCGTGGATCCCCCAACGTTTTCTTACCCAGAATCCCCAGCAAACCTGAAATTTAGCTGAAAAATTCACTTTTTCACATTTTTTTGTCTGGGAAAGTTGTGGCATCACCGGGCTGACACAAATTTCCTACCACCCAGCGTTCCCCCAGGTCTCCCAATAAAAATGGTGCCTCACTCGGGTGGGAGGCCCAAGTAACCGTGACCGGCAAGGGCCCAAAACGTATTGAGGCGACATCAAAATTGCCTATCACAAAACGACCTGGTTTTGCAAGGGGGGTCCCATGACTTTTTGGCCCGGGGCTCGACGGTCACCTAGGGAAACCTACCAAACCCATACATATCTGAAAACTAGGCACCCAGGGGATTCCAGGGAGGTATGGCTTGCGTGGATCCCCCAACGTTCTCTTACCCAGAATCCCCATTAAACCTGAAATTTAGCTGAAAAATTCACTTTTTCACACATTTTTGTGTGGGAAAGTTGTGGCATCACCGGGCTGACACAAATTTCCTACCACCCAGCGTTCCCCCAGGTCTCCCGATAAAAATGGTGCCTCACTCGGGTGGGAGGCCCAAGTACCCGCGACAGGCAAGGGCCCAAAACGTATTGAGGCGACATCAAAATTGCGTATCACAAAATGACCTGGTTTTGCAAGGGGGGTACCATGACTTTTTGGCCCGGGGCTCGGCGGCCACCTAGGGAAACCTACCAAACCCACACATTTCTGAAAACTAGGCACCCGGGGATTCCAGGGAGGTATGGCTTGCGTGGATCCCCCAACGTTTTCTTACCCAGAATCCCCAGCAAACCTGAAATTTAGCAGAAAAATTCACTTTTTTCACACATTTTTGTGTGGGAAAGTTGTGGCATCACCGGGCTGACACAAATTTCCTATCACCCAGCGTTCCCCCAGGTCTCCCAATAAAAATGGTGCCTCACTCGGGTGGGAGGCCCAAGTACCCGTGACAGGCAAGGGCCCAAAACGTATTGAGGCGGCATCAAAATTGCCTATCACAAAATGACCTGGTTTTGCAAGGGGGGTCCCATGACTTTTTGGCCCGGGGCTCGGCGGCCACCTAGGGAAACCTACCAAACTCACACATTTCTGAAAACTAGGCACCCGGGGGATTCCAGGGAGGTATGGCTTGCGTGGATCCCCCAAAGTTTTCTTACCCAGAATCCCCAGCAAACCTGAAATTTAGCTGGAAAATTCACTTTTTTCACACATTTTTGTGTGGGAAAGTTGTGTCATCACCGGGCTGACACAAATTTCCTCCCACCCAGCGTTCCCCCAGGGCTCCCGATACAAATGGTGCCTCACTCGGGTGGGAGGCCCAAGTACCCGCGACCGGCAAGGGCCCAAAACGTATTGAGGCGACATCAAAATTGCCTATCACAAAACAACCTGGTTTTGCAACGGGGTCCCATGACTTTTGGCCCGGGGCTCGGCAGCCACATAGGGAAACCTACCAAACCCACACATTTCTGAAAACTAGGCACCCGGGGATTCCAGGGAGGTATGGCTTGCGTGGATCCCCCAACGTTTTCTTACCCAGAATCCCCAGCAAACCTGAAATTTAGCTGAAAAATTCACTTTTTTCACATTTTTTTGTCTGGGAAAGTTGTGGCATCACCGGGCTGACACAAATTTCCTACCACCCAGCGTTCCCCAGGTCTCCCAATAAAAATGGTGCCTCACTCGGGTGGGAGGCCCAAGTACCCGTGACAGGCAAGGGCCCAAAACGTATTGAGGCGACATCAAAATTGCTTATCACAAAACGACCTGGTTTTGCAAGGGGGGGTCCCATGACTTTTTGGCCCGGGGCTCGGCGGCCACCTAGGGAAACCTACCAAACCCACACATTTCTGAAAACTAGGCACCCGGGGGATTCCAGGGAGGTATGGCTTGCGTGGATCCCCCAACGTTTTCTTACCCAGAATCCCCTGCAAACCTGACATTTTGCTGAAAAAATCACTTTTTTCACACATTTGTGTGTGGGAAAGTTGTGGTATCACCGGGCTGACACAAATTTCCTACCACCCAGCATTCCCCCAGATCTCCCAATAAAAATGGTGCCTCACTCGGGTGGGAGGCCCAAGTACCCGTGACAGGCAAGGGCCCAAAATGTATTGAGGCGACATCAAAATTGCCTATCACAAAACGACCTGGTTTTGCAAGGGGGTCCCATGACTTTTGGCCGGGCTCGGCGGCCACCTAGGGAAACCTACCAAACCCACACATTTCTGAAAACTAGGCACCCGGGGATTCCAGAGAGGTATGGCTTGCGTGGATCCCCCAACGTTTTCTTACCCAGAATCCCCTGCAAACCTGACATTTTGCTGAAAAAATCACTTTTTTCACACATTTGTGTGTGGGAAAGTTGTTGTATCACCGGGCTTACACAAATTTCCTCCCACCCAGCGTTCCCCCAGGGCTCCCGATAAAAATGGTGCCTCACTCGGGTGGGAGGCCCAAGTACCCGCGACCGGCAAGGGCCCAAAACGTATTGAGGCGACATCAAAATTGCCTATCACAAAACGACCTGGTTTTGCAAGGGGGTCCCATTACTTTTTGGCCCGGGGCTCGGCGGCCACCTAGCGAAACCTACCAAGCCCACACTTTTCTGAAAACTAGGCACCCGGGGATTCCAGGGAGGTATAGCTTGCGTGGATCCCACAACATTTTCTTACCCAGAATCCCCAGCAAACCTGAAATTTAGCTGAAAAATTCACTTTTTCACACATTTTTGTGTGGGAAAGTTGTGGCATCACGGGGCTGACACAAATTTCCTACCACCCAGCGTTCCCCAGGTCTCCCAATAAAAATGGTGCCTCACTCGGGTGGGAGGCCCAAGTACCCGCGACCGGCAAGGGCCCAAAACGTATTGAGGCGACATCAAAATTGCCTAACACAAAACGACCTGGTTTTGCAAGGGGGGTCCCATGCCCATGACTTTTTGGCCCGGGGCTCGGCGGCCACCTAGGGAAACCTACCAAACCCATACATTTCTGAAAACTAGGCACCCAGGGGATTCCAGGGAGGTATGGCTTGCATGGATCCCCCAACGTTCTCTTACCCAGAATCCCCATTAAACCTGAAATTTAGCTGAAAAATTCACTTTTTCACACAGTTTGTGTGGGAAAGTTGTGGCATCACCGGGCTGACACAAATTTCCTACCACCCAGCGTTCCCCCAGGTCTCCCGATAAAAATGGTGCCTCACTCGGGTGGGAGGCCCAAGTACCCGCGACAGGCAAGGGCCCAAAACGTATTGAGGCGACATCAAAATTGCGTATCACAAAACGACCTGGTTTTGCAAGGGGGTCCCATGACTTTTGGCCCGGGGATCGGCGGCCACCTAAGGAAACCTACCAAGCCCACACATTTCTGAAACCTAGGCACCCGGGGATTCCAGGGAGGTATGGCTTGCGTGGATCCCCCAACGTTTTCTTACCCAGAATCCCCAGCAAACCTGAAATTTAGCTGAAAAATTCACTTTTTTCACACATTTTTGTGTGAGAAAGTTGTGGCATCACTGAGCTGACACAAATTTCCTCCCACCCAGCGTTCCCCCAGGTCTCCCAATAACAATGGTGCCTCACTCGGGTGGGAGGCCCAAGTACCCGTGACAGGCAAGGGCCCAAAATGTATTGAGGCGACATCAAAATTGCCTATCACAAAACGACCTGGTTTTGCAAGGGGGTCCCATGACTTTTGGCCCGGGGCTCGGCGGCCACCTAGGGAAACCTACCAAACCCACACATTTCTGAAAACTAGGCACCCGGGGATTCCAGAGAGGTATGGCTTGCGTGGATCCCCCAACGTTTTCTTACCCAGAATCCCCTGCAAACCTGACATTTTGCTGAAAAAATCACTTTTTCACACATTTGTGTGTGGGAAAGTTGTTGTATCACCGGGCTGACACAAATTCCTCCCACCCAGCGTTCCCCCAGGGCTCCCGATAAAAATGGTGCCTCACTCGGGTGGGAGGCCCAAGTACCCGCGACCGGCAAGGGCCCAAAACGTATTGAGGCGACATCAAAATTGCCTATCACAAAACGACCTGGTTTTGCAAGGGGGTCCCATGACTTTTGGCCCGGGCTCGGCGGCCACCTAGGGAAACCTACCAAACCCATACATTTCTGAAAACTAGGCACCCAGGGATTCCAGGGAGGTATGGCTTTCGTGGATCCCCCAACGTTCTCTTACCCAGAATCCCCATTAAACCTGAAATTTAGCTGAAAAATTCACTTTTTCACACAGTTTTGTGTGGGAAAGTTGTGGCATCACCGGGCTGACACAAATTTCCTACCACCCAGCGTTCCCCCAGGTCTCCCGATAAAAATGGTGCCTCACTCGGGTAGGAGGCCCAAGTACCCGCGACAGGCAAGGGCCCAAAACGTATTGAGGCGACATCAAAATTGCGTATCACAAAACGACCTGGTTTTGCAAGGGGGGTCCCATTAATTTTTGGCCCGGGATCGGCGGCCACCTAAGGAAACCTACCAAGCCCACACATTTCTGAAAACTAGGCACCCGGGGATTCCAGGGAGGTATGGCTTCCGTGGATCCCCCAACGTTTTCTTACCCAGAATCCCCATTAAACCTGAAATTTAGCTGAAAAATTCACTTTTTCACACAGTTTTGTGTGGGAAAGTTGTGGCATCACTGGGCTGACACAAATTTCCTCCCACCCAGCGTTCCCCAGGGCTCCCGATAAAAATGGTGCCTCACTCGGGTGGGAGGCCCAAGTACCCGCGACCGGCAAGGGCCCAAAACGTATTGAGGCGACATCAAAATTGCCTATCACAAAACGACCTGGTTTTGCAAGGGGGTCCCATGACTTTTTGGCCCGGGGCTCGGCGGCCACCTAGGGAAACCTACCAAGCCCACACATTTCTGAAAACTAGGCACCCGGGGGATTCCAGGGAGGTATGGCTTGCGTGGATCCCACAACATTTTCTTACCCAGAATCCCCAGCAAACCTGAAATTTAGCTGAAAAATTCACTTTTTTCACACATTTTTGTGTGGGAAAGTTGTGGCATCACGGGGCTGACACAAATTTCCTACCACCCAGCGTTCCCCAGGTCTCCCAATAAAAATGGTGCCTCACTCGGGTGGGAGGCCCAAGTACCCGCGACCGGCAAGGGCCCAAAATGTATTGAGGCGACATCAAAATTGCCTATCACAAAACGACCTGGTTTTGCAAGGGGGTCCCATGACTTTTGGCCCGGGGCTCAGCGGCCACCTAGGGAAACCTACCAAACCCATACATTTCTGAAAACTAGGCACCCAGGGGATTCCAGGGAGGTATGGCTTGCGTGGATCCCCCAACGTTCTCTTACCCAGAATCCCCATTAAACCTGAATTTTAGCTGAAAAATTCACTTTTTCACACATTTTTGTGTGGGAAAGTTGTGGCATCACCGGGCTGACACAAATTTCCTCCCACCCAGCGTTCCCCCAGGGCTCCTGATAAAAATGGTGCCTCACTCGGGTGGGAGGCCCAAGTACCCGCGACCGGCAAGGGCCCAAAACGTATTGAGGCGACATCAAAATTGCCTATCACAAAACAACCTGGTTTTGCAAGGGGGGTCCCATGACTTTTTGGCCCGGGGCTCGGCGGCCACCTAGGGAAACCTACCAAGCCCACACATTTCTGAAAACTAGGCACCCGGGGATTCCAGGGAGGTATGGCTTGCGTGGATCCCACAACATTTTCTTACCCAGAATCCCCAGCAAACCTGAAATTTAGCTGAAAAATTCACTTTTTCACACATTTTTGTGTGGGAAAGTTGTGGCATCACGGGGCTGACACAAATTTCCTACCACCCAGCGTTCCCCCAGGTCTCCCAATAAAAATGGTGCCTCACTCGGGTGGGAGGCCCAAGTACCCGTGACCGGCAAGGGCCCAAAACGTATTGAGGCGACATCAAAATTGCCTATCACAAAACGACCTGGTTTTGCAAGGGGGTCCCATGACTTTTTGGCCCGGGGCTCGACGGTCACCTAGGGAAACCTACCAAACCCATACATATCTGAAAACTAGGCACCCAGGGGATTCCAGGGAGGTATGGCTTGCGTGGATCCCCCAACGTTCTCTTACCCAGAATCCCCATTAAACCTGAAATTTAGCTGAAAAATTCACTTTTTCATACATTTTTGTGTGGGAAAGTTGTGGCATCACCGGGCTGACACAAATTTCCTACCACCCAGCGTTCCCCCAGGTCTCCCGATAAAAATGGTGCCTCACTCGGGTGGGAGGCCCAAGTACCCGCGACAGGCAAGGGCCCAAAACATATTGAGGCGACATCAAAATTGCGTATCACAAAACGACCTGGTTTTGCAAGGGGGTACCATGACTTTTTGGCCCGGGCTCGGCGGCCACCTAGGGAAACCTACCAAACCCACACATTTCTGAAAACTAGGCACCCGGGGGATTCCAGGGAGGTATGGCTTGCGTGGATCCCCCAACGTTTTCTTACCCAGAATCCCCAGCAAACCTGAAATTTAGCTGAAAAATTCACTTTTTTCACACATTTTTGTGTGGGAAAGTTGTGGCATCACCGGGCTGACACAAATTTCCTACCACCCAGCGTTCCCCAGGTCTCCCAATAAAAATGGTGCCTCACTCGGGTGGAAGGCCCAAGTACCCGTGACAGGCAAGGGCCCAAAACGTATTGAGGCGGCATCAAAATTGCCTATCACCAAATGACCTGGTTTTGCAAGTGGGGTCCCATGACTTTTGGCCCGGGGCTCGGCGGCCACCTAGGGAAACCTACCAAACCCACACATTTCTGAAAACTAGGCACCCGGGGGATTCCAGGGAGGTATGGCTTGCATGGATCCCCCAAAGTTTTCTTACCCAGAATCCCCAGCAAACCTGAAATTTAGCTGAAAATTCACTTTTTTCACACATTTTTGTGTGGGAAAGTTGTGTCATCACCGGGCTGACACAAATTTCCTCCCACCCAGCGTTCCCCCAGGGCTCCCGATAAAAATGGTGCCTCACTCGGGTGGGAGGCCCAAGTACCCGCGACCGGCAAGGGCCCAAAACGTATTGAGGCGACATCAAAATTGCCTATCACAAAACAACCTGGTTTTGCAACGGGGGTCCCATGACTTTTTGGCCCGGGGCTCGGCGGCCACATAGGGAAACCTACCAAACCCACACATTTCTGAAAACTAGGCACCCGGGGGATTCCAGGGAGGTATGGCTTGCGTGGATCCCCCAACGTTTTCTTACCCAGAATCCCCAGCAAACCTGAAATTTAGCTGAAAAATTCACTTTTTTCACATTTTTTTGTCTGGGAAAGTTGTGGCATCACCGGGCTGACACAAATTTCCTACCACCCAGCGTTCCCCCAGGTCTCCCAATAAAAATGGTGCCTCACTCGGGTGGGAGGCCCAAGTACCCGTGACCGGCAAGGGCCCAAAACGTATTGAGGCGACATCAAAATTGCCTATCACAAAACGACCTGGTTTTGCAAGGGGGGTCCCATGACTTTTTGGCCCGGGGCTCGCCGGCCACCTAGGGAAACCTACCAAACCCACACATTTCTGAAAACTAGGCAGCCGGGGGATTCCAGGGAGGTATGGCTTGCGTGGATCCCCCAACGTTTTCTTACCCAGAATCCCCTGCAAACCTGACATTTTGCTGAAAAAATCACTTTTTTCACACATTTGTGTGTGGGAAAGTTGTGGTATCACCGGGCTGACACAAATTTCCTACCACCCAGCGTTCCCCCAGGTCTCCCAATAAAAATGGTGCCTCACTCGGGTGGGAGGCCCAAGTACCCGTGACAGGCAAGGGCCCAAAACGTATTGAGGCGACATCAAAATTGCCTATCACAAAACAACCTGGTTTTGCAAGGGGGGTCCCAGGACTTTTTGGCCGGGGCTCGGCGGCCACCTAGGGAAACCTACCAAGCCCACACATTTCTGAAAACTAGGCACCCGGGGGATTCCAGAGAGGTATGGCTTGCGTGGATCCCCCAACGTTTTCTTAACCAGAATCCCCTGCAAACCTGACATTTTGCTGAAAAAATCACTTTTTCACACATTTGTGTGTGGGAAAGTTGTTGTATCACCGGGCTGACACAAATTTCCTCCCACCCAGCGTTCCCCCAGGGCTCCCGATAAAAATGGTGCCTCACTCGGGTGGGAGGCCCAAGTACCCGCGACCGGCAAGGGCCCAAAACGTATTGAGGCGACATCAAAATTGCCTATCACAAAACGACCTGGTTTTGCAAGGGGGGTCCCATTACTTTTTGGCCCGAGCTCGGCGGCCACCTAGGGAAACCTACCAAACCCATACATTTCTGAAAACTAGGCACCCAGGGGATTCCAGGGAGGTATGGCTTGCGTGGATCCCCCAACGTTCTCTTACCCAGAATCCCCATTAAACCTGAAATTTAGCTGAAAAATTCACTTTTTCACACAGTTTTGTGTGGGAAAGTTGTGGCATCACCGGGCTGACACAAATTTCCTACCACCCAGCGTCTCCCAGGTCTCCCGATAAAAATGGTGCCTCACTCGGGTGGGAGGCCCAAGTACCGCGACAGGCAAGGGCCCAAAACATATTGAGGCGACATCAAAGTTGCGTATCACAAAACGACCTGGTTTTGCAAGGGGGTACCATGACTTTTGGCCCGGGGCTCGGTGGCCACCTAGGGAAACCTACCAAACCCACACATTTCTGAAAACTAGGCACCCGGGGATTCCAGGGAGGTATGGCTTGCGTGGATCCCCCAACGTTTCTTACCCAGAATCCCCAGCAAACCTGAAATTTAGCTGAAAAATTCACTTTTTCACACATTTTTGTGTGGGAAAGTTGTGGCATCACCGGGCTGACACAAATTTCCTACACCCAGCGTTCTCCAGGTCTCCCAATAAAATGGTGCCTCACTCGGGTGGAAGGCCCAAGTACCCAGTGACAGGCAAGGGCCCAAAACGTATTGAGGCGGCATCAAAATTGCCTATCACCAAATGACCTGGTTTTGCAAGTGGGGTCCCATGACTTTTTGGCCCGGAGCTCGGCGGCCACCTAGGAAACCTACCAAACCCACACATTTCTGAAAACTAGGCACCCGGGGATTCCAGGGAGGTATGGCCTGCATGGATCCCCCAAAGTTTCTTACCCAGAATCCCCAGCAAACCTGAAATTTAGCTGAAAATTCACTTTTTCACACATTTTGCGTGGGAAAGTTGTGTCATCACCGGGCTGACACAAATTTCCTCCCACCCAGCGTTCCCCAGGGCTCCCGATAAAATGGTGCCTCACTCGGGTGGGAGGCCCAGGTACCGCGATCGGCAAGGGCCCAAAACGTATTGAGGCGACATCAAAATTGCCTATCACAAAACAACCTGGTTTTGCAACGGGGTCCCATGACTTTTGGCTCGGGGCTCGGCGGCCACATAGGGAAACCTACCAAACCCACACATTTCTGAAAACTAGGCACCGGGGATTCCAGGGAGGTATGGCTTGCGTGGATCCCCAACGTTTTCTTACCCAGAATCCCCAGCAAACCTGAAATTTAGCTGAAAAATTCACTTTTTCACATTTTTGTCTGGGAAAGTTGTGGCATCACCGGGCTGACACAAATTTCCTACCACCCAGCGTTCCTCCAGGTCTCCCAATAAAATGGTGCCTCACTCGGGTGGGAGGCCCAAGTACCCGTGACCGGCAAGGGCTCAAAACGTATTGAGGCGACATCAAAATTGCCTATCACAAAACGACCTGGTTTTGCAGGGGGTCCCATGACTTTTGACCCGGGGCTGCCGGCCACCTAGGAAACCTACCAAACCCACACATTTCTGAAAACTAGGCAGCCGGGGATTCCAGGGAGGTATGGCTTGCGTGGATCTCCCAACGTTTTCTTACCCAGAATCCCTGCAAACCTGACATTTTGCTGAAAAAATCACTTTTTCACACATTTGTGTGTGAAAGTTGTGGTATCACCGGGCTGACACAAATTTCCTACCACCCAGCGTTCTCCCAGGTCTCCCAATAAAAATGGTGCCTCACTCGGGTGGGAGGCCCAAGTACCCGTGACAGGCAAGGGCCCAAACGTATTGAGGCGACATCAAAATTGCCTATCACAAAACAACCTGGTTTTGCAAGGGGTCCCAGGACTTTTGGCCGGGCTCGGCGGCCACCTAGGGAAACCTACCAAGTCCACACATTTCTGAAAACTAGGCACCCGGGGATTCCAGAGAGGTATGGCTTGCGTGGATCCCCCAACGTTTTCTTAACCAGAATCCCTGCAAACCTGACATTTTGCTGAAAAAATCACTTTTTCACACATTTGTGTGTGGGAAAGTTGTTGTATCACCGGGCTGACACAAATTTCCTCCCACCCAGCGTTCCTCCAGGGCTCCCGATAAAAATGGTGCCTCACTCGGGTGGGAGGCCCAAGTACCCGCGACCGGCAAGGGCCCAAAACGTATTGAGGCGACATCAAAATTGCCTATCACAAACGACCTGGTTTTGCAAGGGGGTCCCATTACTTTTTGGCCCGAGCTCGGCGGCCACCTAGGAAACCTACCAAACCCATACATTTCTGAAAACTAGGCACCAGGGGATTCCAGGGAGGTATGGCTTGCGTGGATCCCCCAACGTTCTCTTACCCAGAATCCCCATTAAACCTGAAATTTAGCTGAAAAATTCACTTTTTCACACAGTTTGCGTGGGAAAGTTGTGGCATCACCGGGCTGACACAAATTTCCTACCACCCAGCGCTTCCCAGGTCTCCCGATAAAAATGGTGCCTCACTCGGTGGGAGGCCCAAGTACCGCGACAGGCAAGGGCCCAAAACGTATTGAGGCTGACATCAAAATTGCGTATCACAAAACGACCTGGTTTTGCAGGGGTCCCATGACTTTTGGCCTGGGATCGGCGGCCACCTAAGGAAACCTACCAAGCCCACACATTTCTGAAAACTAGGCACCCGGGGATTCCAGGGAGGTATGGCTTGCGTGGATCTCCCAACGTTTTCTTACCCAGAATCCCAGCAAACCTGAAATTTAGCTGAAAAATTCACTTTTTTCACACATTTTTGTGTGAGAAGTTGTAGCATCACTGGGCTGACACAAATTTCCTACCACCCAGCGTTCCCCAGGTCTCCCAATAAAAATGGTGCCTCACTCGGGTGGGAGGCCCAAGTACCCGTGACAGGCAAGGGCCCAAAACGTATTGAGGCGACATCAAAATTGCCTATCACAAAACGACCTGGTTTGCAAGGGAGTCCCATGACTTTTGGCCTGGGGCTCGGCGGCCACCTAGGAAACCTACCAAACCCACACATTTCTGAAAACTAGGCACCCGGGGATTCAGGGAGGTATGGCTTGCGTGGATCCCCCAAAGTTTTCTTACCCAGAATCCTCAGCAAACCTGAAATTTAGCTGGAAAATTCACTTTTCACACATTTTGTGTGGGAAAGTTGTGTCATCACCGGGCTGACACAAATTTCCTCCCACCAGCGTGCCCTCAGGGCTCCCGATACAAATGGTGCCTCACTCGGGTGGGAGGCCCAAGTACCGCGACCGGCAAGGGCCCAAAACGTGTTATGGCGACATCAAAATTGCCTATCACAAAACGATCTGGTTTTGCAAGTGGGGTCCCATGACTTTTTGGCCCGGGACTTGGCGGCCACCTAGGGCAACCAACCAAACCCACACATTTCTGAAAACTAGGCACCCGGGGGATTCCAGGGAGGTATGGCTTGCGTGGATCCCACAACGTTTTCTTACCCAGAATCCCCAGCAAACCTGAAATTTAGCTGAAAAATTCACTTTTTTCACACATTTTTGTGTGGGAAAGTTGTGGCATCACCGGGCTGACACACATTTCCTACCATCCAGCGTCCCCCCAGGTCTCCCGATAAAAATGGTGCCTCACTCGGGTGGGAGGCCCAAGTACCCGCGACCGGCAAGGGCCCAAAACGTATTGAGGCAACATCAAAATTGCCTATCACAAAATGTTTTGGGCCCTTCCCTGTCGCGGGAACTTGAGCCTCCCACCCGAGTGAGGCACCATTTTTATTGGGAGACCTGGGGGAATGCTGGGTGGTAGGAAATTTGTGTCAGCCGGTGATGCCACAACTTTCCCACACACAAATGTGTGAAAAAAGTGATTTTTTTCAGCAAAATTTCAGGTTTGCAGGGGATTCTGGGTAAGAAAACGTTAGGGGATCCACGCAAGTCATACCTCCCTGGAATCCCCCGGGTGCCTGGTTTTCAGAAATGTGTGGGTTTGGTAGGTTTCCCTAGGTGGCCGCCGAGCTCCGGGCCAAAAAGTCATGGGACCCCCCTTGCAAAACCAGGTCGTTTTGTGATAGGCAATTTTGATGTCGCCTCAATACGTTTTGGGCCCTTGCCTGTCGCGGGTACTTGGGCCTCCCACCCGAGTGAGGCACCATTTTTATCGGGAGACCTGGGGGAACGCTGGATGGTAGGAAATTTGTGTCAGCCCGGTGATGCCACAACTTTCCCACACAAAATTGTGTGAAAAAAGTGAATTTTCAGCAAAATTTCAGGTTTACAGGGGATTCTGGGTAAGAAAACGTTGGGTGATCCACGCAAGCCATACCTCCCTGGAATCCCCGGGTGCCTAGTTTTCAGAAATGTGTGGGTTTGGTAGGTTTCCTAGGTGGCCGCCGAGCCCCGGGCCAGAAAGTCATGGGACTCCCTTGCAAAACCAGGTCGTTTTGTGATAGGCAATTTTGATGTCGCCTCAATACGTTTTGGGCCCTTGCCTGTCGTGGGTACTTGGGCCTCCCACCCGAGTGAGGCACCATTTTTATCGGGAGACCTGGGGAACGCTGGGTGGCAGCAAATTTGTATCAGCCCGGTGATGCCACAACTTTCCCACACAAAAATGTGTGAAAAAGTGAATTTTTCAGCTAAATTTCAGGTTTGCTGGGGATTCTGGGTAAGAAAACGTTGGGGATCCACACAAGCCATACCTCCCTGGAATCCCCGGGTGCCTAGTTTTCAGAAATGTGTGGGTTTGGTAGGTTTTCCTAGGTGGCCGCCGAGCCCCGGGCCAAAAGTCATGGGACTTCCTTGCAAAACAAGGTTGTTTTGTGATAGGCAATTTTGATGTCGCCTCAATACGTTTTGGGCCCTTGCCTGTCGCTGGTACTTGGGCCTCCCACCCGAGTGAGGCACCATTTTATCGGGAGACCTGGGGAATGCTGGATGGTAGGAAATTTGTGTCAGCCCGGTGATGCCACAACTTTCCCACACAAAAATGTGTGAAAAAGTGAATTTTTCAGCTCAATTTCAGGTTTGCAGGGGATTCTGGAAGAAAACGTTGGGGGATCCACGCAAGCCATACCTCCCTGGAATCCCGGGTGCCTAGTTTTCAGAAATGTGTGGGTTTGGTAGGTTTCCTAGGTGGCCGCCGAGCCCCGGGCCAATAAGTCATGGGGCCCCCTTGCAAAACCAGTTCTTTTTGTGGTAGGCAATTTTGATGTCGCCTCAATACGTTTTGGGCCCTTGCCGGTCGCGGGTACTTGGGCCTCCCACCCAAGTGAGGCACCATTTTTATCGGGAGACCTGGGGGAACGCTGGATGGTAGGAAATTTGTGTCAGGCCGGTGATGCCACAACTTTCCCACACAAAAATGTGATAAAAAAGTGAATTTTTGAGCTAAATTTCAGGTTTGCAGGGGATTCTGGGTAAGAAAACGTTGGGGGATCCACGCAAGCCATACCTCCCTGGAATCCCCGGTGCCTAGTTTTCAGAAATGTGTGGGTTTGGTAGGTTTCCCTAGGTGGCCGCTGAGCCCCGGGCCAAAAAGTCATGGGACTCCCTTGCAAAACCAGGTCGCTTTGTGATAGGCATTTTTGATGTCGCCTCATACGTTTTGGGCCCTTGCCTGTCGCGGGTACTTGGGCCTCCCACCCGAGTGAGGCACCATTTTTATCGGGAGACCTGGGGAACGCTGGGTGGTAGGAAATTTGTGTCAGCCCGGTGATGCCACAACTTTCCCATACAAAAATGTGTGAAAAAAGTGAATTTTTCAGCAAAATTTCAGGTTTGCTGGGGATTCTGGGTAAGAAAACGTTGGGGGATCCACACAAGCCATACCTCCCTGGAGTCCCCCGGGTGCCTAGTTTTCAGAAATGTGTGGGTTTTGTAGGTTTCCCTAGGTGGCCGCCGAGCCCCGGGCCAAGAAGTCATGGGACCCCCCTTGCAAAACCAGGTCGTTTTGTGATAGGCAATTTTTATGTCACCTCAATACGTTTTGGGCCCTTGCCGGTCGCGGGTACTTGGGCCTCCCACCCGAGTGAGGCACCATTTTTATCGGGAGACCTGGGGGAACGCTGGGTGGTAGGAAATTTGTGTCAGCCCGGTGATGCCACAACTTTCCCACACAAAAATGTGTGAAAAAAGTGAATTTTTCAGCTAAATTTCAGGTTTGCTGGGGATTCTGGGTAAGAAAACATTGGGGGATCCACGCAAGCCATACCTCCCTGGAATCCCCCGGGTGCCTAGTTTTCAGAAATGTGTGGGTTTTGTAAGTTTCCCTAGGTGGCCGCCGAGCCCCGGGCCAAAAAGTCATGGGACCCCCTTTGCAAAACCAGGTCGTTTTGTGACAGGCAATTTTTATGTCGCCTCATACGTTTTGGGCCCTTGCCGGTCGCGGGTACTTGGGCCTCCCACCCGAGTGAGGCACCATTTTTATCGGGAGACCTGGGGGAACGCTGGATGGTAGGAAATTTGTGTCAGGCCGGTGATGCCAGAACTTTCCCACACAAAAATGTGATAAAAAAGTGAATTTTTCAGCTAAATTTCAGGTTTGCAGGGGATTCTGGGTAAGAACATGTTGGGGGATCCACGCAAGCCATACCTCCCTGGAATCCCCCGGGTGCCTAGTTTTCAGAAATGTGTGGGTTTGGTGGGTTTCCCTAGGTGGCCGCCGAGCCCCGAGCCAAAAAGTCATGGGACCCCCCTTGCAAAACCAGGTCGTTTTGTGATAGGCAATTTTGATGTCGCCTCAATACGTTTTGGGCCCTTGCCGGTCGCGGGTACTTGGGCCTCCCACCCGAGTGAGGCACCATTTTTATCGGGAGACCTGGGGGAACGCTGGGTGGGAGGAAATTTGTGTCAGCCTGGTGATGCCACAACTTTCCCACACACAAATGTGTGAAAAAAGTGATTTTTTTCAGCTAAATTTGAGGTTTGCAGGGGATTCTGGGTAAGAAAACGTTGCGCGATCCACGCAAGCCACACCTCCCTGGAATCCCCCGGGTGTCTAGTTTTCAGAAATGTGTGGGGTTGGTTGGTTTCCCTAGATGGCCGCCGAGCACGGGGCCAAAAACTCATGGGGGTTGACCCCCCTTGCAAAACCAGGTTGTTTTGTGATAGGAAATTTTGATGTCGCCTCAATAGGTTTTGGGCCCTTGCCTGTCGCGGGTACTTGACCCACCCACGTGAGTGAGGTATCATTTTTATCGGGAGACCTGAGGGAACGCTGGGTGGGAGGAAATTTGTGGATCCACGTAAATTGCAGAACTTTCCCACACAGAAATTTGAGAAGAAAGTGATTTTTTCAGCTAAATTTGAGGTTTGCAGGGGGTTCTGTGTAGGAAAACGTTGGGGGACCCACACAAGCCATACCTCGCTGGACTCCCCGGGTGTCTAGTTTTCAGAAATGTGTGGGTTTGGTAGGTTTCCCAGATGGCCGCCAAGCCCGGGGCCAAAAACTCATGGGACCCCCCTTGCAAAACCAGGTTGTTTTGTGATAGGTAATTTTGATGTCGCCTCAATAGGTTTTGGGCCCTTGCCTGTCGCGGGCACTAGGCCTAACCCCGCAAGTGAGGTACCATTTTTCTCGGAAGACTTTGGGGAACGCGGGATGGGTGGAATTTTGTGGACCCACGCAGATTCCAGAACTTTCCACCACAGAAATTTGAGGAAAATTTGTTTTTTTGGACAATTTTTTAGGTTTGCAAGGGATTCTGGGTAACAGAACCTGGTGAGAGCCAGTCAAGTCACCCTATCCTGGATTCCCCAGGGTGTCTAGTTTTCAAAAATTTAAAGGTTTGCTAGGTTTCCCTAGGTGCCGGCAGAGCTAAAGTTCAAATCTACAGCTAGGCACTTTGCAAAAAAAGGTCGGAGCCTAGTGGGCTTTCTGCCACACTGGGGGGGAATCGGGGGAGGGGGGTTCGTCCCGATATGCCCCCAAGGGGGGCAGAAAGACTGTGGCTATTTTTTGTGGGGGTGGGGGAATTGGTATGACCATTTTGGGCAGCCCCCACCCCCACGCATAAAAAAAGCCTGCGTAATCGCTGGCGCCTAGTGGGCTTTCTGCCCCCCCAGGGGGCAGATCAGGGGCCACTGCCCCCATCTGCCCTCCTGGGGGACAGAAAGACTGGAATTTCTCTGGGGGTGGGGTGGGGGTATTGTCATGCCCATTATGGGCAGCCCCTACCCCTACACTAAGTAAACAAAAAAATCCATGGTTTCTAGTGGGCTTTCTGCGCCCCCCGGGGGGGCCAGATTGGGGGCTACAGCTCCCATCTGCCTCCCGGGGGGGCAGAAAGACTGTCATTTTTGTGGGGGGGGGTGGGGGCATTGGCGTGCCCATTTCGGGCAGCCTGCACCCTAAAAACAAATGCGCAAAAAAAATCTCTGGCGTCACGTGGGCTTTCTGCCCCCCCGGGGGGCAGATTGGGGGCTACTGTCCCCATCTGCCCCCCAGGTGGGGGCAGAAAGGCTGTAAGGGTGGCGGGGGTGGGGGCGTTGGTATGCCCATTTTGGGCAGCCCCCACCCTAAAACAAATTGTGCAAAATAAAATCCCTGGCATTTAGTGGGTTTTCTGCCCTCCGGGGGGCAGAAAGGCTGTAATGGTGGTGGGGGTGGGGGCATTGGCGTGCCCGCTTCGGGCAGCCCCCACCCTAAATAAAGTTGCGCAAAAAGATCCCTGGCGTCAAGTGGGCTTTCCGCCCCCCCGAAGGGGCAGATTAGGGGCCAATGCCCCATCTGCCCCCCAGGGGGGGGCAGAAAGGCTGTAATGGTGGCGGGTGGGTGGGGGCATGGGCATGCCCGTTTTGGGCAGCCCCCACCCTTATTTTTACCTGCTATAAAAATCCCTGGTGTCTAGTGGGCTTTTTGCCCCCCCCGGGGGGCAAAAAGACTAAATGCTGCCAAATTCAATTTGGGGGGAGCAAAGGCCCTTGCCCAAGGGGCCGCTCCCCCCTCCCTGGTGTCTAGTGGGTGGATCCCTGCTTGGGGATCGCCCTCCTGGGGCGATCCCCAAGCAGGGATCCACTGGGGAGGGGTACCATTGGAAAGGGGAGATTCTCCCTTTCCAACAATACCTCTCCCGTCTTTCTACGTGCTCAGGGGGCTGAGATAGCCCCCTGAGCACGTAGAGTGAAACTGAAATGAGCCTCTTGGCTCATTTCAGTTTCGTTTCACTGAAATGACGTCAGCGCGACATGCGCGCCGATCGTCATTTCAGGGAAACCAGGGGAGCCTCGGGAGCTGGGGAAGCTCTTCTCCAGCTCCCGAGGCTCTTTAGCATAAGGGAATCCCTCTGGTGCGCGCACCAGAGGGATTCCGGGGGCGATGTGTCATGACGAGCTGGACTCATCATGAGCACACAACCACTGTGTGCCATGACGGGTCCAGCTCGTCATGAGCACAGAAGGGGTTAAAAATAGTTCAATACAGGTCATGTTTAAAAAAAAAAGCTGTAATAGCTCAAAATGTGTAGAAACATGCAAAAAGATTCAAAGTTTTCTATAATTATCTAAGAAGTGCAAAAAATAAACATATTTTTTCTGCTTGCCACTATAAGGTAGAATTATAGAGCCGAAGAAAGGAAAGCAATGTTTAATTTTCATTGCTTTAAACAGCTGCTCTGTAATCTGACCTGCCTTTCACCTCGGCTGCTTTCACTGGCAGCAGGCATTGTGAAGTCAGAACTTGACTGCAATAACTCATTCTTCCTTCTAAATTGGCAGATGATGCAAAGTTTTGCGGTGATTGGTGAACGGGGGCAAAGAAACAGGGGGGGCCCAAAACAGGTTTTGACCCCCAATTCATTTTACGTTGACTTTTTGTATTGGATGTTGTGCCAAAATGGCTGAACGGATTTACATGAAATTTTGCAGGATTACACATTATGGTGCTAAGATGATCCTTTTGGGCACTACAGATAAGTAGGGTAAGTAAATTTTAAGTTATATGGCCTTTTGACTTAGTGATAAATGTTGTTGCGGTGTTTCCAAGAAGTACCATGATACACAGTGATGACAAGTCATTAGGTGATTGGCTAATGGCTGCCTTTACAAAAGTTAAATGCAGCCATGTTGTTTTTAGTTACAGTTGGCTGCAATCTGCGTTACGCCTTCAGATCTAGATAAGTAGTAAGTTTGGTATTTTTCCTCTACCTATTAGCACTTCTGTAAAGTGTTACTAGGTAGGGAAAATATGTATAGCTTTCTATATATATAAAAACACGTACTGTGGTACTACCTATGGAGTACTGCAGCACCAAAAAACAAAATAATAAAAAATATGTTAACATTTTTTAAATACACCGTAATGCACTATATTTTATAAATGTAGTGTACTAAAGTGTATTTTCTATTTCTAACATATTTAGCTATACACAAAAAAGCCTACAAAGTAGCGAGGGGATACCTACAAATTACAGTGCTTCTAAAAACAACTGTGCATTTCTCCCTAGACTGCTATAAAAATATATAAAAATTATAAATAAAATTCTCAAACTATTAACACCTAAATAAAGTGGTAATAGATATAGGTAATACTTACCTAGATGTAAGACCCTAACCCAGAAAAAAGTGAAACGCAGGCAGCAGAACTCACCAAAACTGTGAACAAAATGACATGGCTGCTTTTTACCTTTGGTAAACACAGCCATTAGCCAATCACATACTGGCTTCTCATCCGCATGTACCACTGTATACTGCGAACTTACTGCAGTATACCGCCGCACAATATATAACGATGTTACTTATAACTTTAACACTACTTACAATATTCACACATACTACCAAAAATTACCATTTACACCTCATAATGTATATTCCTGCCACATTACATCCACATCCGTTCACACACTTTCGCGCTACGTCGATTTCAATTAACACACTCGACTCTATGCTATTACACTCTATGCCACGCCACTCTATATCTCTTGAGTATATGCCACTCCACTCTACACTAATCCACTGTATGCCACTAAACTCTACTCCACTCAACTCTACGCCACTCCACTCCACAATACTGTATTCAATGCTATAATACTGTACTCCACTCCATTCTATGACACTCCAGTCTATGCCGCTCCACTGTACGCCCCTCCACTGTACGCTACTCCACTGTACTCTATACCACTGTATGCTACTGCAGTCTACTACACCACACTCTATTCTACTCTATGCCACTCCAATTTGTGCCACTTCAGTGTACGCCACTGCACTCTATACTATTCCACTGTATGCTATTTCACTCTATGCCATTCCACTGTACGCCACTGCACTATACGCCAATCTACGACAATACAGTGTATGCTATTGCACCGTACAACACTACATTATATGCCACACCGCGATACTCCACTCCATTCCATGTCACTTCACTGTATGATACTACAGTCCACGCAATTCCACTGTACTGCACTGCCCTCTATGCCACTCCACGCTCCTCCACTATATGTCACTCCACTCTCTGTCACTAGATTTTACGCCACTAAACTTAATGTTATTCTCTTCTACACCACTCCAGTGTATGCTATTCCAAAATATGCCACTCGACTCTAGTTCTAACTTACATTTATAATTTACGCACCACTTTCAAATTATTATAAATCGCACACCTCTATACACAGTATGGTCACGTGACTCGCAACACTACATTAACTATGATTCGCCACTCCACCATGCACTGTTTCCTCACAAATCATATAATTTCAGATGTCTTAAGTGTTGTTATGAATGCTATCATTTCAAAAGCTTTAAGTTATGTAATACGCAAGGGTATAACCAGTGCATTGAGAAGGCACGAGTTATAACTGTAACTTTAACAGTAGCTGTGAGGAAATAAACTTGGGTAATGTAACAGTGTTTCTTCAGCTTTGTGCACAGGCCTGGTGATTGGAACAAGTTTAGGTGGTCTTTGAAATAATCTGAAGACAAATATTTTCACAGCTGACCATGAATTCACTGGGACCCACCACCAACCTTCAAGAGTGGAATAGCCCCTGCCAAGGATCGACACAAGGGCACCTCTCAATCTAAAACCTGAATCTTCCATTGTCTGCGCATTCTTCTCTGAAAGTTTAAAGACTTTGAAAGCAGCTGGAATGCGGCCAGAGCTATATAAATCAGTTATATAAATAGAGTACATTATGAAGCTTAAATTATGCATGATGCAATATGTACAGAATCCCGTTTCAAATCATCTAAACAATATTAATAGAAATGAGACAAACTCAGCTTGATACTGCTGTATGTAGACAGCAGATATAGATAACAGAGCATATCAGCAGGACTCCTCAGCCACAATTCTGAAAGTAAAAGGTTACTCCTGACGGACGTTATGTGAAAGCAGGTGCTGTATTAAACGCAAGCTGAGCTCACAATTGTTACAGACTTCAGCTTAACTGCACACTCTAAATAGACTTAACAAATTTACTAACATTGATCTCTAACCCCATCTCCCAACCGAGACACATTCCTGCCCCACATGACTCTTCAGCCATCACACCCCAGTGAACATTCTCCCTTTTGAAACACTTGCTTTAAAACTTTCCTCTTGTAACATTTGTTGTCAACTTTCTGTCTTTTAATCTCCCCTGCTTGCACCAGACCCATGCTGCTTTATACTACATCTTCCATTGTGTCTTTCAATCTTGTCCTTCTTTGCAGTCCTCCTACCCTTCCCCTCTCTCCCCCTGCCTTGTCCTGAGTTCTCTCTTTCTGCCTACCTCCAGCGACTAAAATTCGACATTCAACTTTTGCACACAACGGGCTCGATTCACAAAGATAAACTGAGACGATAGTCTAACTTTACGACTTTCGGTATTTACAAAGGGCATTTACGAGTAGTAAAGTTAGGCTTTTGTCTCAGTTTAACTTAAGTTTTGATCTTAAGTCTAACTGAGAGCAAAACTTAAGTTAAACTGAGACAAAAGTCTAACTTTACTACTTGTAAATGCCCTTTGTGAATACCGAAAGTCAAAAAGGTAGACTTTCATCTCAGTTTACCTTTGTGAATCGGGCCCATCATATTTCCCGCTCTGCCTGCTCCCAAGTGACCCCCACTTGACTGTATCAGGGTGGATGCATTGTGATGAAGGGACAATGAAATCCTTTCATGCATGTGTTCCAGGTGTTGACACCCGCCGCGCAACCGCCGATGGTATCCACATCCCGCATCCATTGTCGACCCCTCACACAGTCTCCTCGCAGAGAAGGCATCACCTCCCCTCTGCCTGGGGCCTTCTTCTGGGGCTTACATTCATGCTTTTGTTCCTTTAATGATTGAACAATGAGATGCTCAGCAGATATTGCAACAGCTCAGCTGACGTTGTGGTAGGAGTTCACTCACCACAATAATACTGAGGGAGTTGCACATAGTGAAGGATGTGATGCCTGGATCATGAATCTATGCGCAAATGCAATGCTTCAGCACATTCTGGGTTGCTTGTATGGCTGGAACTTTAGCCTCTAATTCTTAGAGCAAGGGTGCTCACAAACATTTCGTAGGAGCCAGAAAGAATGTTTTGATGTTGGGAGGGTGTTGCACTGATGTTGGCAGAAGCAAGATGACTTCTCTAGGACAAACAACTATTTGTAGCAAAGCAAAAACCGAAACATAACAAATCTGTGCATGCCTATGAAACGTAGGTAAATCAAATAAAAGAGCCTGAAAATAGGTTTTCTCAAGAGAAATATTTGTTAGCCAGATGATAGATTCTTTAAATACCATCTGACCTAGGCATTGTTCCAAGGTGGGTAGGCTTTGAGGACCTCGGACCCTAAAATCTCCTGCAAATTCATCTGTATTTTTTATCCTTTTGAGAACACACATACATTGGGAAGTAGCCAAATGAATGAAAATGTGATTTGCTGACTACGATATATCGGTGATACATTTGGGGTTCGGCATGGCACATCCGTGGAATTATTATGTGTTTTCTCCTCTGCACATGTTCGGTGCACTCTTACCATATTCACAATTCCATGACAAGAATTGAACAGCTGTCGAAAACGAAGGCTAGAATTCTCATCGACTTCAGCTGACAACAACAGTAGCAGTTGAGCTTCTAAAAAAGTAAGACAAGCTGCATTTGGCCCACAGGACATGTAAGGACCATCAGAGATCTAGAGCAGCAGTTCTTCATCTTTTGACTTCTGTGAACATCCACTGAGCCACTACTGGAACCAGGGACCTCCTCCTAAGCAATTTCTACAATGCACAAATGCACAAACAAGTGCACATCAAACAAATATACAAATTATGAAATACTTTATTGATTCACAAGAATATACAAAAATTAAAATTGTAATTTTAATGCGAAGGTTGGAGAGTTTCCAATTTGGTTTTATTTCTAATGACAAATCGATATGCTAGACTCTGGCGTAGCACTTAGTTTTTTTTTCTTCTAATGCATTCTCTCTTTTTGTCAGTGCCTACCAGTGATTCAATTCAGGCTATCAATTATTCATTCTAGATTATGTTTTCTATATTTACCAGGGACCCCCTCCTAAGCAATTTCTATGATCTGTACCTCATAACAATCCACAAATACGCAAACAAGTGTACATCAAACAAATATATTCATGGTAGATTTTGTCTTCTATATTTAAGGTGTTCGCACGAAGTAAGCAAAGGCTTAATTTTTAACCAAACTGTTTAAATTCCTTCATATTTACAGAGGGATTTAAAATTGCCAATTTAACATTTAGATTTTTTTATGTACACATTTTTATTAATCTGTGATATTAGTTAACTTTTTAAATGATCACGGGACCGCTATCAGAAGGCATAGCAGACCCGCAGAGTTCCAAGAGCCTCAGGTTAAGAACCACTATTCTAGGAGATGGAGCTATTGATTTCAGTCAATACAGGTGATGTAGCGTAAAATTCATTTTTCATTTGTAGGGGTGCTTCATAATCATGAGTATTCCGCACCTGCATATATTCTTTCGTTGTATTAACATGAGACTTTAGAACGTGAGCTGTAATAATATGAATCGTGGTGTATTAGGGACATTTCAATGTAAAAGTGAAGAAATCAACATCCAAACTAAATGTAACCAGCTGAAATCATTAACGTGCAGAATTTGTGTACACCGCTGACATTTATTCATGAAAATGATGTGCTTATGTAACGTGCTAATTTAGAAGTGCTCAGTAAAGAGTGTTTATTTTATATGCTATTTCATAACACCTATGTGCCATCTTTCTTATGTTAGCCGAATTATGTAGGCCTCAAATGCATTTTCCCTGGAAGCTCTTGCATTAGATTGAATAGTTGAATTTCATGTGCATGTTGGATTTGTTCTTTCTCACGTTTCAGTTGCAGGTGGAAGAATCATCTTTGTTAGTTAGAATAATGTCTTTGTTTTAGGAGTTAGGCATAAAGAGAAGGGGATAAGTTGAGCATTGATACTGATAGTGGAGAACTGTTGTACTTTCTCATCGGAGGGAGCGTGGGAATCAAGGTCATCTCACCAAGCTTGGGAGCATCGCTGCCCACTGGAAATTTGCCTATGAGGAGGTTGCCTGACTGGATGGCATGGTCCGTAAAAGGATCCTGGGATACTACCTGTACTATTGATGTATCGTAACTAGGGAAAGTGTCCGGGGACTTCTGCCTTGCCTTGAGAGAGAAAGCATCTTAGAATGAGCTCTGTCTTAGTAGCTTTATGCTGCTTGACCCGGCTAATGTGGGGAGACTTCTTAGGAATGCATCACACGCTGACACCTTAACTGATCCTGCCCGGAAGAAAATGCTATGTAGGGATGTCACACTAGTGCTAGTATAGGGACAGATTAAAGCTTTATACCCACAAAGGAGAACCTGGACATCTGTTCCATAATCTTTTGTATCCTGATTCTCGAACTAATCATTTTGTGCATGTTGCATCCATAAATTTGGCTTTGTATTAGTTCCAATGTATTTCTACACCCTCATCTTGAGGTGCCTGTACGTCCAGTTATTCTTGGCTTTGTAATAAATCAAATAATCTTATTCGGTAGTCTGTGATCCTTAAGAGTCTTAGTCAATTGGAATTGAAATGACTAATCTGCTAATGATTTCTCTCCCCTCACGCTTTCATGCTGAGAAAAAGTACCATTGACTCGAAGTTCTAGAGCGGATCTAGAACCTGGAACTCGGCTCCTTCACAGGTTTGCGGATCGCTCAACAATGATCGCTGTTATTTGGTCACATTTGTATTGGTTCTGTTGATAGTGGCAGCCCCATGGAATACACCATACATAGTTATCAAGGAGTGGCTTGGGACGTCTGTAAGCAGGTAGTTTCCTTCATCCAGGTGGTATATGACCAGGTCCTGGATGGTTTACCTGAAGTATGATTGCGTTAGAGATGAAAAAAAAACATACATGTGTACCTGTAAAGCACAGGTTCACCACTCGGGTCATCTTGGAACTAACAGACATTCATTTTTACCCAGGGCAATGGTACTCATTTTATCAACCTTGGAGCGATGAAAGGTTGAGTGGATCCACCAGGATTTGAATCTGTAACCATGAGGTGAATCATCAACTTGTAGGGCCTGATTACAAATAGGTGATTATTCTTGTATCTGATAAAAATCTGACACCTAGGTGTTCACAATTTATCAGATATGTTAATTATCGCCCATTCTGACTTTCTACAGAATGGTATGCAGATTGTGGTGCTTACAGTGCAAAAATCAGCATGTTCCAGAAAATATCGGGCCTGTTCTGTGTGCCAAATTCCAGCAGATTGGGCCTGACAAAATTTAACAAACAGTCTGATCTTTATCAGCCCTGGTAATTATTAACATTGCACCACTTGTAAATTGGATCCCTGCAAGTGCAGGGTTCAAAATTTGATGGGCCACTTGTGATGTGGCCACTAAGGTGGATGCATTAGTCCACTGATCTACTTTAAGCTTCTTCGCAGTGTGAGAATTGAAGTAGATGTGAGTGTGGAAGTAATGTTATTTGAGACAGTGTGTCAGATTTGGGATGAATCTTTTGAAGTTCATTGTCAATAGAATTCTGGAGTACCAGGCGCTAGTGTTGCCAACATCAAGAACAAGTGTCACACTGCCATGCTTGCAATTCCCTTGTAGCTACCAGCTCTGAATTGGAACTGTTAGCAGAAACAAGCCATTTGTGTATGATCTTTATTGTACACATGTAAGAAATTGGGTTATTATTTGTACAGGATGTGAGTCCTGAGCACCTCATAGGTCCACAGTTTTCTCCTTACTGGAAACCAAGTATCCCATTGTACCACGTGACTCTCTCCGTGTATTGAAGCAAAGCAATCCGAGCTGGTGTGGGCTAGAAATCTCCATTCACTGGCACTCAACAACAACTCTGAATACATCCAGTTTGTAATCTTTCTTTAAAAAAGGGAAAGTACATTTATTACACACACACTACTAAATAATGTGCATTAAATCACAAATATATACATCAGGTAGATGAAAACACCTTTGGTGACATTCTGAAATCAAATTTGACCCCTAGTGGGTCATGACCTCCATAATCGCAATACATCCACCTGTACCAGATGCAACATCACAGTATAAGCCAGTGTCATTTTAAATAAAGCCGGCCAATTGGCTTTGTCAAGGGATCACCACATCAATATATAAGGCAAGCCTTTTGGCTTTGCCAATGGTCACCACATTAAAATAAAAGGCAAGCCTATTGGCTTTATCAAGGGGCCAAAGCAATAAAATCTAAGCCAATCATCACATTCTGGGATTCACCATTAAATCAATGGATTTAGTAATCATGTTTAAATGCATTCATTATCAATGGCATTACTGATCCACAAAAGTTGTCAATAAAGCATTGGTATTCAAAACAACATTAAAAATGTGTTAGAATCTTTTTTTCACCACTTCAGGCCATATAAGGCAGCCATAGAACCTACCACTAGGGGTCTCTTAACTCCCAAGCTGAAGAGTACCAAGCCTCAGCTCCAGGAATGCTTAAAATATGATGAAAAGTCTCCCCAGTTTATGAGTCCTTTTACCTAGGAGATATAGAGTTATTGTTTTCTCATTACTTCTGGGGGGCTGCTGCAACTTCTGCAGCATCCTCATACCACTTTTACCAACGTTGGTGGTGCCCCTGACTCTCTTTGGGGCACCACAAAGGAGAAGAGAATGCAAAACAAAGCCCTCACAGGGCAAAATGGGGTGTTCCCGGCCAGGAGCAGCAGCTCTCCCACTGTGCTACCTTTTGCTGTGTTTGCGGCTTCCCTTTTCTTTTTGGCTCCTTTTTATTTTTCTCCTGGGTGTCCTGGTCCACCAGGGACATCCACGATTGGCCTATTCTCACTGGGGCAGGCAGAGGTGAGGATGGCGTGCTCGCCTCCCAGAAATGGCCATGGGGCGTGGTAATGCAACCGTCCTTCCTTTGTGGTGCTGTGCCCCAGTGATGGGGTTATGAGGCCCACTAGTGATGTGCCGGCCAAGACAAGGCTATTTCTTATGTTGGGCCTCAGGGGATGGAGTCCCAGGGGTGAATGAGCCTCTGGGGAGAAGCCCTACACATGCCCCATCACCATATAAAAACATAAATATGGGTTTGCGTTGACTCCTGAGCACTGGCCCACCCTGGTTGTAATTAAAGAAAGTTCGTGGAGCCCCCAATTGCTCCTTCCCTCGTAGGCATCTTTGCATGGGCAAATCTTCCAGGATGCATTACTCAGGTCCCATTGGGACGATTTTATTGATCTTGGGATTATTTTGCTACTGTTGGCAAACCCTGCCCACCAGGAGCATTTTCAGCACGCCTCTTGGCGCCTCAAGGGCACACTTTGCTGGGAGCTGGTCTTACTCACTCCCTGCTCCAGCAATCTTCTCTTCTGGTTCCTGGTGCTCCTCTCCTGCTGCTGAGGACTTCTTGTACAGTACCTCCGCTATCAGGCAGCTGACCGCCCTCCAGGCAACACTCCCAAGCCCAAAGCTTCCTGGCTGCCTTGCAGGAAACTTAGGGTGGGAGTGGAGTTTAGATTTTCCCCCCAAAGGTCCCCACAGGGTCTAAGGGGGCTAGCACCACTGACCCTGGAGAGACCCATCTAGTCTTGTGGCGTGCCAAGTGCAGCAGCAGAATTTCAGAATGAAAGTCTGCGTACAGGAACTTGGATTCTTCTTCATTATGGAATGAACATAATTAGTTCCTCGAAAGGGTAACGAACCTTATGAACATCCCTCTCCAAGATGGTGGTGTGTGCATTTGATGATGTCTGAGGCTCCCAATTCGATGTAGTAAAGTCTTTTGTGATGTCAGTTTCTGTTTGAAACATATATAAGGGGCATTACAAGAGAAAAACGCCTCCCAGTGCATTTCATTCCTTGATTTGTTAGCATGATATTCACATCTTTCTACTTTTTTCTCCCTGATATTTTTTTAAGCATTTGGATGATTTGTTTTTGGATTCTACTTCTGGTTTTCCCTGGCCCTTTTTTTCCTTCTGATGTCAGGAAGAGTTTTGTGCCTTGCTGAATATTCCAGTGTTTTCTTCATCTGCAATCAAGAGCTACAAGATTGTAAAGGACATTTTTTGCTCCTTATAATTTTTCCTCCTAACTAGGACCCTCTTAACTCGGCTAAAACATTGGCTTGCATTGCTTTTGTCAATAAATACAGAGCCTATTAATTTGTTACGGTAAGTACTTGACACCTTTCAAATGTATTATTCTGTGTATGGTCTTGTTTCAGTTTCCTCAATATTATTGGAGTCACACCTGGTAGATCACCTTAGTCACTACAAGGAAATGTGCCCTTCTCTGAGAAAAGAAGAATGGGCAGGTGTCCCTTGCTCCTCCACTAGCGAGTTATGCACTGTTAGACAGAAAGTGCTAGGAGTCAGACAAACCTGTCAGATAATCTTTCATCTGCAGGTGATGATTAATAGATCCCACCCTTATACTCCCAAATTAGTATGCACACACAATAATTGTTTTACTGTTGTATGATTATATCTTTTCTAGCATTTGTCAACAAATCATATGCATCAGAATGATAATAAATATTATAAGAACTCAGCGGATATTATGCAAAGTGTCTTAGTATTGTCAGCCATCCGCTTGTTATGACTGTATATTTTTAGCAATCACAAATTATGCCAAGCCATGAATTGTTTCCCAGTGTACCTCATGTTGTCATTGGGTCAGCAGCTGGAACCTAGTCATTCAGTATGTCTCTTCAGCAGCCGGTTCACGTGTCTGACCCCGCACTTGCACCAGCGCCTTATTTATGGGATACAGTACCCCCTGCAGTACATTATAAGGATATTGCAAGTCACAGAGGATGTCTCTGACCATATGGAGGAACAAAGCTGAAGGCTGACTGTGATGGAGCGCGGGTCGGATACGCTAAGCAGGTTTGTTCCGGTCGAAGACTTTACCTTAAGACTTAGGGCCTGCTTCCAATGTCGGTGGTCGGACCGCTGACAGGCCATCGGTGGCGGTGCGACCGCTGACAGCCCTTCGGTCCAACCACCATATAATGATACTGGTGGTCAGACCCACAGCTGTCAGACGCAAGACTGCCACCTCCACCAAGATCATGGATCCTGACGGTGCGGCGGTCAGCAGTGTCCCTGAATGGCAGCAGTGCAGAGGCAGGCACCGCCGTCGAAATTAAGATAGCCCTTTCCGACAACCTTTCAATGGTGGGGTTTCTGCCATGAAAAGGTTGTCAGAAAGGGTACAAAGGGGCCCCAAACAGGGCCCCTGGCCATCGCAGGCCAAAGCAAAGTGCCGCTGGGGGCACATGTAGTGCCCCCACTTACCTCTGTGAACCATGTGCCATGCATGACATGGTGGATGGCACACGGTGCACGGACGTGCAGAAGGTGCTGAGGCCCACCTTAATGGCCGAGCCATGCCGCAGCGGCGGGATCACCAGCCCAGTGGTCAAATCTGAATATGGTGGTCGGACCACCGCATACTCATTGGGCGGTCTCCCGACCACTGCAATAGCGGTCGGCGGTCCAACCACCCAGCATTGTAATGATGCCCATAGTCTCTAAAATGGAAATCAAAATCCTTAGCGGGGTGAGGTGGCAGTATGTACCCGAGGAGGTCCTCTCACAGTCGGATAGCTGTTGGACAAGGTCCTGCTGAAGCTGTTGGTTTTGGCGTAAAAGCTCATAAAGGGAAAGGTTCAAAATTCGCACCCAGATAGATCAATCATTGCCTAGATACTTTCCACGCCTTTGCCTGGTCAAGATTTCTTCGTTCGGACATAGGGCCTGATTTAGATTTCGGGGCGAGGGTTACTCTGTCACAATGGTGACGGATATCCCGTCAGACGAAATATAAGTCCCGAAATATAAATCCCATGGTATTTATATTTTGGAAGATGGGATATCCGTCACTGTTGTGATAGAGTAACCCATCCGCCGAAATCTAAATCAGGCCCTTAGTCTCTTTTTTGGAGCTCAGAATCCTCCAGCGGGTCAAGGTTGCAGGCTGTATACTAGAAGGTCACACTGAAGGGTTGCCCCAGAGTCTGTTGAACAGGTTTTTCGTGAGGCAAAAAGCTCCATGCAGAGCCAACTTGATTTTCTTGCCCAGCAAGGTGTGTCTTGAGCAGATTGACTTGGCTGGCTGGTCCCAGTGCTCAAGTGGTCCGGCAGTCCAAATTGTTTCCAAGTCTCAACTTTTCAGAGATGGATGCAAACGTTCAGCTACACACAGCCAAGGGACCTAGGACCTCAGGGACAACACTTAGGTGTCAGACACACTCCAGTAGAGCTACCAGCAGGGCCAGTCCAGGTCCAGTTACAACTGGTCAGATGTATGGTTCAGGAAAAAGGCCTCTTGTAGCTTATTGTGTACTTCCCTGACCTCTATATAAATGAGAGCAGGTCAAGCCCTGCAGATCTCCTCACAGATTTCAACAAGCAACATAAAAGCATTCCATTCAAGTTCAAATCATCTTTATTCGCATTTGATAAATGCATAAAAGTACAAACATAATGCACAACAGATAAAACATATGCGACAAATCGATTAAAAATATTTAAGACAATATTAAAATAGATTAAAAAACGACCCTCTATGGTTTAAACAGAGTCTGAAAGCAAAGCACCTGCATGGAATGTAATAACAATTTCATTGCAGCACTGCACCTACAATCCATTAACACCAGTGTCAGAAGATACCAAATCAGATATAACAACCCCTCTTGATGACTTCTTTCTAATCTGTAAGATTGATTGCAAGAAGGATGCTGTCATAAAACATATAAATGGAGTCTCTAAAGAGTTTATTACAGCAAGAGCGTGAGAATGCGAATTTAAACTCAGTTTGGGTTTCTCAGCATGGGAATGATACATTTTGTCCTTTCTTGCCTATAAAATTAGCAAAAGAATAAAATGTGATTGAGTAGACCGCTCATTACACGGGCAAAGAGACAATTGATTAAATGAATAGACCTGGGACGGGTAGCCAACCATTAGGGGAAAGATGTTCAGTCTCATCCTAATCAATAAGAATCGGTGCACATTATTAGATACGAAAGAAAGGTAAGAGGCATGGCACGGTGCCGCCGCGGGCAATGCCTGATAAGATAAAACCGTAAATTTAAATTGTTTTTTTTGCAACCTATCGTCATCAAACTTAGCAAGAAAAAGATCTTTTAATCTTGATTTGGGGAACAGCAAACAATGAGTTGGAGATTCAAACAAAAATAGTAGGCCCAGATCTTTCAGGGTACGCTTTACGTAGGCTAGCCAAGGAATACTGGCTGCTCGGACAAGTGTAAGTAGGTCCCCAAGCACCATTTGGTTTAGTTTGACAGAGTCCCTTTTCCAAATGGTTAGCCATAGTAACAGTGGAGCCAGTTTGATAAGATCCGTTATAAATGGAAGACCTCGCTCTTTGTGAACAATGGTGTTCGGGCAGAAGGGTGGGATTGACAACAACCTTTTTAAAAATGTATCCTCGACTACCTGAATAATATCAACTTGTGCTGTCCCCCAAATTGCAGCATCATATGAAGCTATAGCTACTGATTTTGCCCAATAGATGTCCAATATTTTCTTACATGGTTTCTTTCCTAAATTAGATGCAAATTTCCATAGTGCTGCTAGGCTTTTTCCTGTTTAAGACCATTGCCGACCAATTTAATCTAGCATTGAAAAGTATACCCAGGTACATAAAATTCTCTACACGTTCCAGGATTTTGTATCTAATTGTAGGGACATTAGTTTTTTCTTTCCCTTTCCAACTACCATAACAAAACTTTTAGATTTATTTACCGAAAGACCCAGTTTTGCCATATATTCTGAATATATACCAATAGATCGCTGTGGGGCCCTAGGAGTTCTAGACATAAGGACTTCATAGTCGGCAAATAACAGTGCGGGTACGGATACACCACCTACAGCTGGAACATCCTTACATTCAGTGCTAAGTACTGTGCTTAGGTTATTGGTGTATAACGAGAAGATGAAAGAGGCAAGAACACATCCCTGGAGTACGCCCTTTTCAATTCTGAAGGAGTTTGTACATTCACCCTGTATTCCGTATCTAATTATAGCCCCTGCGACTCTGTAAAGTTCTCTGATAAAAAGGATTATGGAGATATCCACACCCATCGACTCCATGAAACCCAACAATTTGCAGTGGGTTACGCAGTCGAAGGCCGGGGACAGGTCCATGACGGCCAGATATAAGTGACCTTTTTTAGCGCATACGTATTTAGCTGCAATTAGGGCTAGATTTAAACACTGATCTACCGTTCCCCTTCCCTGTCTAAAACCATATTGAATCCCAGCCATAACATTATTCTCAGCATTCCATTCATTTACCTGCCAAGATGGTTAAAAATGAAATTTAGTAAGATTAAATGTCTTTTACCACTTTGAATATGAAAGTTGTGCGGTAAGAAAGAGGTGAAAGAAATAGATTTAGGGTGTGTAATGCTAATTATTGCTTTAGTGTAAATGTAACTGCTGCAGCCATGTTTTCTAGTTCACACAAACCATTCCTAAAGTATGTGATCGACTATGACATTTTAAAGCATCTCTTTTAAATCTTGGCTGACCATAAGTGAAGTTCAGCTTGCTTAGTCGAAAAAGTTTCTGAATGCAATCTTTTCCCTTACTCATGATCTTAGCGTTAGACACCTTTGTAATACCTTTGTTTTTCAAAGTTAAGTGATATTCACTGGACGTTTATGTGTAGAACTCTATAAATGTGTGCCTTGCCTTTGCTGCCAACTGCATTCCACCACAGTCTACTGGGTGACCCCCTGGTCAACCAAATCTATGATTTATAGAATATATTTTTTCTTTTGTTAATAAACCCTTTCAGACAACTATAGGCACATGTGCAGATTTTCTTTAACAAGAGGGTAAAGGGGGATAAATTGGAGATAAGTGGTTGAATGTTTTACCCAATAGTGAAGAAGGGTGCTACTCACCAAGATCGGCTGGACACCTGTGGTCAGCTGCTGTTCTGCAGTCCACACTGATTCAGTATATTTATGTCAGCTATTGCCAGCTCCTGTCTGATCACTGTCAAATTGCATGGAAACATTAAGAGGAGTGGTACAAACCACAGCCCTGCTGCAGGTCCAGCAACCAGAAGTAAAGCATTTTGCTGTTTCACATTGGCCTGAAACTATGCAGCATAAAGTGTTTTGGATCAGTGATTTGCAGAAAGGCCATTTTTCAGCATTTCCAAAAATATGATTTGACAAACCATGTACATCAAATTCACATGCCAGATATTGGTACTTATCAGCAGACGAGTCAGTGATAAAGCGATTTCCCCAAAAATATGGGCCAATGAATGAGTCTAAACTGCACAGTGCAACTCCACCAGCTCTACCATGAAACATAGTGGAGGGATCAAGCACGTTCTCTGATCATGTTTTGCCCTGGGCTATTTCCTTTATGCAAACAGAATGCACTGAGCTCAGGAAATGTGTCACTTTGCCTCACCAGACTTCGAAGGAGAATCTGAGTCTATCCAGCTCCTGGCAGCTGTTTTTTGAGGAAATCTAACCTAAATAAAGGTACAAGACAATTTACTGCGATAGATTACACAGGTTTTGGGAGCTAAAAAAGGAAGACTAGCAGAAGGGAAAGCTTGCCTTCAAAACAATAAGAGGCTAAGGCCTACAGAAAGCTTTACAGAGAAAACATACCAGGAAAAATAGGAAGCAAACCTGTGCAAGCAACAATGAAGCTTTAAACTGGCATACTGATTAACTGAGAGATTCCAGCGCTATAATGTATTACAGAGCAATTAGAATAAAAAACAGGGGGAGCAGCATTCAAGTGTTAGCGAGGAGGGTGAGAGCGGAGAAAACTCAGAAAAGTTTATTGAAAGTGCTGGCGGAGATCTTCGGCTAGACTATGTGTTCACAGCTGCACAGAGTACACAGAACCCTCTGAGTCAAACAAAAGAAAGGAGCTCCTCCACGACCACTATTGGTGTGTTTTCTGTGCTGGAGGAACAGGGAACAAATATGGGATTTGGTGACAAAAATTATGGATAAAGTAAAAGTAAATGCAGTGGTTAGAGGTGAGGGGGTGCATTGTGTGTTTGGGGGTGGTGAAGCGAAAGAGATGCAAGGAAGTGCATTCAGGAGAGAGTGAAAAGAGGGTGCTGAATTGAAAAGAGATGAGGTTTAAGATATACAGATGGGCGAGATGTGGAGAGAAAAGGGGTGTACATGTCTAATATATAGTGTAAACAATTGGAATGATTGAGACACTCTGAAGACCAATACCCCTTCCACAGGCTAACAACCATTGACAAAGCCAATCTTCCTGGCTGGTTTTAGGTGAATGTCATTTGTTATGTTATATATCTGGATGCTATAACAGACAACTCAGAGAGGAACCAAAATACTGGTCAGTGGCATACTATGAGAATCACCGTAATTCAGTCTACATTTTTAAGCCACACCAGTACCGCCCCTTTTAGAGACCACCCACTCTTCTCACCCCACTCAAAGCACTGGGAGCTGCCGAACTTTAGCGGCTCTTGCTTTGTTATTAGGTTGTCTAGCAATCAGGATGCTCCAGGCTTTCCTTTCTTTCATCCTCGTGTTTCTTTTACTTTTTTTAAAGACATATATACATGTTCCGTTGCGGTTATCTTATTGCATATTGCTAAGTGTATTGTTAGATTAAGATATTTCTATGGAATTAATAATAAAATTTGTCCTGAAATATTTGGCCAAGTGGCTATTTAGTGGGGGTGGTTTTTTGCGACTTGCTGTGTATGCTTTCCTCAGCAAGGAGGTTTATTGTGTCAAAAGACTTTACTGACAGTGTGGTCTGGTCTGCAGGAAATTGGCGGGGCCAGCACCCCAATAAAATAATCTCAGTTGCATAGTTGTGCAGTACCGAAAAGCATTCCCTTGAACAAAATACAAGGTAACCCAGTGCTAGCCATCATCTTTGCCATCTTCCCATCCAGCATTATATAGTAGCCAATGTGAGATATTTGATTTGTAGTGACAGAGGATAACTGATCATCTCTGAGAGCATATGAACTGGAGATTAGTGACTGCGACAGGTGCTTTCCTTTATAAAACAAAATTGGGTACTAAGGCGATCAGGGAACTCCTCATCATATATGAGAGTAAAAGTGTGGGGGTGGTTTCATATGGCACTGGGGTATGGGGAATGGCTAATATAAAGAGCATCCAAAGGGTGGAATTATTTTTTTAAAATCTTTTAGCTTTTTTCCCAAGCTGCTCAAACTTTATTTCTCATTCTGAAATGGGGGTCCCATATATAACAGATAGGATTAAGATGGCTACGATTCAGTTATGGCACTCTATTTGATCACGAGAGGAAATGGGTCTGAATAAACTGATCCTGATGGGTAGCTTGACCTTAGACCATGCTCTGGGATTCCGTGGTGAGATATGTAAAGTCTTGCTGTGAGGAGATTGGATTTGCAGATCTTTTCAACAAACCAGATTCTTGCAGAATTCTTGCTAAGGGCAAGTTGAAATACTGAGCTCAGAATGTGACCTTGAGTAAAAGATGGGAGGTGAAGAAATCAAAGTCATCTGATGTCACCACAGGAAGATTTACAAGCTTACCTAACCCTAGTGCAAAATGCCCAGCACCGGTTTATTCTGACCAGATTTAGGGCTAATTAGTTGCCATTGGATGGTGGGGTTCCCTGCTAATTGCTATTCCTTGTCAGATCTTTCTCCATGCCCCTGTGATGGTGTGTCCCCCTAACAAATTTCCACATTGTATTCTTTTGCCAGTATCATGAGCGCCCCAGAAAAAAAATTGTCCTACCTCTTTTTAAAATATATAACACTAAACAGTGGGGACCAGCTCTGTTATTTCTGCAACAACTAAACAACCCACTGGTCTGCTGTAGAATGAGTTCTTATCTATGGCAGATTTTAAAAATAAGGAAAAAGTTTCGATGCGAAAACTTTTTAAACAGAATTGAACCTTTACATGCTTATGAGTCTTATTGTCTATGAATTTTAGAGTGAAAATTTTATGAATATTGATTTTTATGTACTTTTGCTATTTCTGAAACAACAAAACAACCCACTAGTCTGCTGTGTAACGAGTTCATGTCTATGGCAGTTTTTAAAAATAAGGAAACATTTGCGGATGGTCTCTTTTTAACCAAATTGTATGTTTGCAGGTTTATGAATTATAATGTGAAAATGTTATGATGATCGTTTTTATGTACTTTTATGTCACTGAAGAGTAACGAATCAAGTTTATTGATGATGATGACTGGGACACATCTTCTCCCACAGGCTTACTTACGAGTGAGCTATGGTTTTTTTTGCATTTCTCAAAAAATCTGAGGAGCATTCATGAGCCTCAGCATTTACACATGTCTAAATGTACATTGAGTACATTTATGTACATTGAGTACATTTATGCATGTATAAATCCTTAGCAGAATTGCAGTTGCAGATGCTATTGTTTTTCTTTCTCTCTATGGGGAATACATTTTTTTTTCCAGGGAGAAACAACTTCTAAACTCCCACGAGTTTTGTACGTGTACCTCCCATTCCCAACCTGCATAAGGATTTACTCTCACCCTTAAAAGGAATAAATTCACGACCGTCCCTAAGGTGGGAGGGACTAGCCATGAGAAAGGTTATGAATGCCTACATACTCAGAATGGTGAGAATGTCCCCAACTTTGCAAAGCTTTCCTGCTCTGGAAAGACCACTCACCACCCCAGGGAGATTTATTATCACATATTACACCAAGTGTGAGTAAATTCGTGTCTACACTTGAAAATCAGGCCTTGCTTCGTGACTAGGACCTATACATTGCAATGAGTGTCAAGCGAAGTAGGAATCATACATACACAATGTTACACTTTTAGCTCTTTACTGAACCTTTTCCCGACCCCAAGCAGGAAGTGGTTCAAATCCTAGGGTTTTACTTGCAAATTTGCTATCTTGTGCTAAAATAGCAGCAAATGCATTGCCAAGGCTATTTCAAAATGACTTGTCTATCAAATCAAGTCCTCAGACAGTGTATGCAATCACAGAAAATGCCATGTCAGCTGCCTCCAGAAAACTATTTTTCATTTGTTTACTTAGCTTGTGAAAAAAAATCCCTCTCAGTACGAATGTTTACCTAAATCTCCTGAAAAATGTCTGAGTTTATCACATCTTCTGCCAAACTTTACCAGATGACTTGTCTTGCAGTTTGGAAACAAGAAATAAAGATATAAAATGCTCACGCTCAGTAATTGTGAAATGTGTTTAAGTTTATGCTGAAGTCTCTTGCGTGGCAAACAGAAGAAAAAACCGTGGGTATCTTGAAGTATAATTGTGGGGTTAGAGCAGAGAGGCCTTGTTTTGGTTTTGTTTTAGCCACACCAGTCATTAGCATTGAATAGACACAGCATGGAAAGGGAAACAGTGGCGCAGAGAACTGTTCAACTTTGGCGCTCCCTTGCGAGGCATGGCTCGCAATAATTGCAATATTGTATTGCCCGAACGCTGAGATCATTAACTTGTTAAAATAACAAGAAGGATAATGAACAAATAACAGGCGTGTGGAACAGAAGGGTTTGTCTGATTCAGAACAATGTTGATGCTTTCTTTTAATCCTGCAAATGTTCCCGCATATTGTGCAGCAGACACGTCTCACTTGCAATACAAATACGGGTGGCATGTTCTTTTCATTTGCTTACATTCCGTGATTTGTCTTGGATCCGTCGGTTGAATTACTGCCAGCACCTATTCAGCAGAACAGCATATTGGATGTTTGAATGACGACATTGTTAGCCCTTCAATCCCTGAACGAGAAAGCAGCATGAAAGCAGCATGAAAGTAGCATATAGTATAGTCCCGGTTGCTCCACGTGGCAGGTTTCTGTTGTAGAATCTGGTTCTAAACTCGCTAGATTTCCATAGTTGGATTTTGTTTGTTTATGTGGTGGCGGTGCTGCAGTGAGCACTTGCATAAAAGAACTAGGAGATATGTGCACCACTGTGTTTCTTCAGTGGCGACGAGGATCCAGTTTGCCGCTCAGGGACCTATTTCTGACTATGGTGGCTCCTCTGTAGACTAGAAACAAAAATAAGCTCTGGAATAAATGTTCAAACCAGCCAGACATTGCAGAAGGTCGTGACTAGAATGGGCCATGGCAGTAGCAGCTGGTGCTGTGAAAGAGTGGTAGGGTGGGGCAGGGGGGGTGGGAAGGAGTTGGGGGGGACAAAATAAAGAATAAAGTTTGAAAAAACGTACCTGTAGCCGGACACGTCGCGCTCTTCTGCTCCTCCTCTGGCAGGCACAGGCTTCCAGACTCCACTGCGACCAATCCTGACACTGCTCTCATGTCATGACAGCAGCATCAGGATTGGCCTGAGCGCTGAGGATTTGCGGTCCCAGGGAGACTGGGAGCCTGTGCCGGCTGTCACCAACCAAGCAACGCAGCTGGGTTGGAGAGAGCTTAAGTGCGCATGATGCTTTGGCCGGCCTGAGACAGCCGGCCAAACCGTCATGCGCACTGATCACAGTGCACTACCACTCCTGCTGCGCCTGGCTTTCATGGCCCTGTCCCCAAAGTCTTGGTAGGAAAGGAAAAATAAAAGGATAATAAAACATGTTTACTATCGTTTTATTTTTCCTTTCCTGCCGTTTTGAGGCAGCTGGCGGGGGGGGGGGGGAGAGGAGGGTATTGATGCTCCTCTGCCATAGCGGCAAGAGTCATGGCAGCCTATCTTGCTCTGAAAGCAGCCCAGACCCTGCAGACTAACCATGGAATGCGGAAGTGGCAGAATGACCAGTCCAGCCTGCCTGTGAGTCAATCTATAATTACCATTAGGCAAGCACCATCGGTGTGTGAGACTCAGCACAATACCACGGTCATGTTTGCCGCAGTCGTGTACTCTATAGATCTCCTGAGGCCCCGAAAGTAAATAAAACTTTTTCAGAGAAAAGGGGAATTGGCAGGTGAAGCCCACTCTGCCCCCGCTGAGTTGGGCTTGAGTAGAAGGAATGTTAGGAGTCCGTTAGCTGTCAGAGAACATCTCTCATGAACAGGTAGTACAGATAGCATCCCGTCGCTTACTCCCGAAATCAGCATGCATGGATACTGATTGCTATTTTATTAAATGATTATTTATTGTACACTATCTTTCCACAAACCATGTACATTAAGATGATTGCAAGTGTTCTAAACAGCTCAGCAACAATTACGCAAATTAGTGCAAAGTTTATGTCCTAATCATATTTCATCACATATCCCAATTCTATTAGTTTACATAAGTTGTAACCAGCTGTCTAATACAATGGTTGGGTGAGAACTAAACAATATTCTAATATGCCAAGTCATGTAATGCCTCCCCATATACTTTATCGTGCCTTCAGGCCTGAAGTTGAAACACCATGGTTCAGCACTTCATCCAGCAGCTGGGCTGTTTCTCTAACCCCACTCCTATACCAATACCTTATATACATTTATTTTCTATGCATAGTGTTCAATGGAGCGATGAGAAGTCAGCTCCTATATCTTTGTGCAGGATATTTGAACAATGCGTCTTGTTCAAGAAGGTGCATGCTGAAACCTACTGCTGCTTTACCCCTTCCTACAGGATGGAACAACCAATGTCATCTACCTCATATCTATCTCATATGTATCTCTTCACCTGCAGCGTTAGCATGCACTACATTCAACCAAGCTATTGTTTTTAACCCTTTAACTGCTGAATGCTGAGGCCTTTTTCATGTTTGGGGCACTTTGCGCTTAAGCCTTCATAACATTTTCCCACAAAAGGTATCCAGGCTAAATTTGCATCCTTTTTCTCGCATGTTGGACATTTTAAGGGTACCCAGAGTTTGTGAATTCTCAAAATATTGTAAAATGTTGTTTTGCTTTTTTAAATATGGAAAACGTGCTGTGCAAGAAAGTGTATAATTCTATTTTCAGAAAATGGCATGACGTAAAGGTTTGCAGTGGTAAGATTACTCTCTTCCCAGCTTTGAGGAACAGGCAGAAGAGCAAAAATAAATTTACTACAGTTTTTGCATTCTTCATATTTGTTCCTACCTGTTTCTCCCAACTTATAGTTTGTGGTTAAAACAGTTGTAAATCCCATGGGTGAATACATTCCTGAAAAGTAGACAATATTCGGAATTTAGCAAGGAGTCTTTTCTGTTGATCGCTCCTGGTTTTCCCAAAGCAACTAAACATTGAAATAAAAAATAATGAAACTAAACTAAAGAGGTGCCAACAGTCTCATATGTAATGTTTTGCCCTGATGTCCGATTTACAAAAGTAATATACTGTTACGTCTGTCAGCCACTCCTGGTGAAAGGGATATATGGTATTTCTTGGTTGACCAAAAACACGCAATACCCAGAGTCAACAACTGAGCTGCAGCTTGTAATGGTTTCTCATTATGTTCAGATCGTGCATCAATTCATATGGTAAAATCTAATGGATGAAAAATGAATATGAAGGAAACCTATTCATTTTTTAAATGTGCCCAAGATACTCAGGGGCATATTCACAAGGAGCTATCGCCGAATTAACGGCACTTTATCACAGCCAAAGTCGTGATAAATTTACCTCCCCATTCACAAGCCGGTGTTAACAGCCCACAGCACCAGTTTACCCGCGATAGCAGCCGCAAAAAACATCGCCACAGAGGACCCCCGCAAATATCGCTAATGAGATGCAGAGTAGGCATTCCCATGCCAAAAGCCGAGACAACATCACACCTCAACATTCACAACGACCAGACACATCGGCGATAAGAACACAAAACAGGCGATAAGGCGCGTTAGCACCAGGAAATTTACACCTGCTCTGACCTGGTGTAAAGTCGGACGGCAGCCAGCACCACAAAAGGGAGCACAGCCCAAGGCCACATCCAAAGGGCAACAGATGCCATGGAGCCACTCATCATGCGGCCCGGACACCCAAGAGGGCCACAACACCCACCGCCACCACGGACCCCAACCCACACCCGGAACACCCCCCCCTGGACCACCACAGACGCAGCGCAGACAAAGACAGTGGACCCCCAGGAAACGTACCAGCCGCACAGACCCAACATCTGACAATGTCACCGTCCACTACAGGCTGAAAGGGACAACTATCCTACGCATCCTGACCATCATCGCCTAACAGGCCTACGGTACCAACACAGCGGACAACCAACATCCCACCCCACACAAAGCTGCTGGCTTGGCTGCACCTGTTAGCCCCTGGTACCCCCCAAACAACACCCACCAGAGTCAGAGGAATCACACAGCCAGCCACATCCAAGTCCCCCACACCTGTCCTGGACATCACCATCACCCTGGTACCCCAGTCCCCATACGTCCAACACAATGCGCAGGATCCGCTGGTGACCAAGCAAGGACCATACGCCGTAGCAGGATGCACGCACGTGTTGGGGGCAATCCACAGCACACATGTACTACCTGTGCCCCCTGATGACACAGCACACAATCACCTCAACAGGAAGCACACGTCTCACATCAATGTGCAGGCAACAACAGAACACCGTGGAACCTCCAACAATGTCGCCTTCAAATACACAGCCAGTGTGCATGATACCTTCATCCTCCGACAGTCCATCATCAACCAGTGTACCCAGGATGGCAACAAGGGAAATGCACACCCCCTTGGCAAGTTTGAAATGAACACCCCACACACCTCAACTCCACAACAATGCAACTCACAACTCTAGCAATGCACACGTCACAAAATCACAACCAACATGCACAACATGACCACCCACCAGACATGACAGAACAACTTACAATGGTAACCTGGGCAAGCCCTGAACATGAGCCATCAACGGCATGGCACCTCAGCCACATAATAGCCGAATGTGGGGAGAGGTGGCAACCAGGCATGTGTGAAGGATGCAGTAGAACCATGATCGGGAAAGCACACAATGCCAAGAGTGGCGGAGATGTGCTGGACACACTGCAGTATGCAGAACACACCCATATCCATGGCGAAATACACCTCTGGCGTATGGAGTGCAGTGGACAGTGGACGCAACCATGTCACCCCAGCCAGTGGGGGACCTCGTGGAAATGTTGCCTGTGACGCCACCCCCTAAGCGTCACCGGAGTGGGATGGCCCAGCGTAGGCCACGCCAGCGAAGGGGTGTGAATAAAAAGCATGTAGGCCTGGGCGTGGTCCTCTCCCGGAAAGCCGCACGTCTCTGCCAGGGCGGCGCCTCCCACCCCGCCACGAGGCCGATGCCGTCCTCGTGAGCGGAGTTGCCTGCGATGCTGTGCGCCTGCCGGACCCCGGCACGCTGGACCACGAACCCGTCAGGCCCGCCCCTGCGCAGCCAGGCCACACTGATCACCTGCCGACACCGGCGTGTGTCAAGGAGGGCCCACCACGTGCCGGCGCAAGCTCCAAGCCAGAGTCCCATGACCTTGGCAGCCACCTCAGACCATCACGGCCTCCACGACACAGGCCCGCTTTAGTCCTTTCTCGTTGACGTACTCTACTGCCACCATCAGCCTACTCTTCGGACCAGTAGGTCCCATATGTGAAACTGTGTCCTGATCTCTAACAAAGAAGGGGGACTGTAGGGCTTGTTGACGGGGTCCAGCATACATGCCCAGTCACAACATTACAAAAAGAGTATGCTGTTCCCCAGGGCGGACAACGTCATGAGAGGGGAATTCCCCTTGTCGGAACTAGAGTCCTCACACACCCAGCAAACTAGGTGTCATGCTTCATCATCTGGACTTGCTCCTCGTCGGGTCGGCGCTGCAATACCCAACGGGCACCCGTAAAGGGGCTCTTTCGCGGAGATCTTTTGTTCCAGCCGTATGGTGCATGGGTGTGAGGGCCCTAGAAAATATATATAGTGTAGATGTGATGTGGGTGGGTGATTTAAAAAAGGTTGGATAATCCAAATGAAAATTTTTTATTATTAAGGTGGTTATCCACCTTATTAAAAAACAGAGTGGCCGCTCTCTGGCTCTATGGTCCAGTGGAGCTAGCTCATCTCTCACAGTGTGGTCGACATGTTTCATGCATTTTGGTCACTACTGATCCATTGCATTTCATCAGGACCTATTATTAATGCTATCTACACGTGGTGATGGGAAGGGAAACTCCTACCTACCACACTTCATGGGTGCGAGCGCAAGGTCCCGCCAATCATAGTGGTAACCTACACAAGGGAAATAACAAAAAAGGCAGTATGTAGTCACTAAATAATTCCATCTTGTAAACAGGCCAAACCACCCCAACATTCTCAAGACAGTTGTCCATCTAGTGAGCAAACTAAGATTAAAGTCTGGCCCCTAGGTAAAGGCATAGTAAAAAGGAATAATAAAAAGGAAGAAAAGGGGTTAGGGGAACTGGACTTACAATCACGGCTAGAAGAGAGACTGGTGAGAAAATAAGGTCAGAGTAAAAAAGGGGGTCAAAGAAGATGACTCACCTAACTGGAGGGTAAAACTCACTCCATTCGGTATTATTGGCTCCAGACACCAATATCGTGGTGTCCTGCAGAGTTTGGAGGCAAGGTAGACAATCAAAGGTTAAACACCGGTTGACAAGTCCAGCTAAGAGATGGAACACGGCTGAAACTGGTGTCCAAGTATGGGGGAGGAGCTGAGAGTTAACTGCCCACCGCTTCCCTGTCACTGCGGCCATACGTAGCGGCCACCTCCCATGAAGCGTTAACGGTCAGTGACATCGAGGACTGGATTACCTGCAACCCGAAAGGAGGGAGAAAGGCAGCCCTCCCTGCCATCTGCCGCAAGTGCGACCCGGGAGCCACAAAGGCAGTGAGTCACACACATGGCCGCGGCAGGAGGATTGGTATAAACAGAACGTCCCAGTCCCCCTACCGTAGTGGACCCACTCGGTCCGTACGCCCATGTGGAAAAAAGTGCGGTCACCCCCAAAGCAGCACCCTCGCTCACCTGTCCACGCTGGACGTGCGCCGGTAAACCTCCCGCGCGTCGAGCCGCAAATGCCGGATCATGCCCGTACTCCCATCAAAGTGGTGATTTATAGGCATTCCTAGCTTCCCGCGGCCCGTCACAAAGGGGGGTGGGTTGTGATTCGGCGTCACGCTGCGTAGTCACGTGGTGCAATGGGTGTCTCCACTACCTCGAGTGTACCGGCCCCGAAAACGCAGCGGCCATCTTGGAGTGTGAAGAAGAGAAAGTATGCAATCATAGGTCTATACACTAGCTGTTAACCGTGTACTACCAGGTCTTTGTGAGCATACAGTAAGAATTAAATAAAATCAAGTGAATATGGGAAACTCGTGTGTTAAAGCTGTCATGTTTCGAGTAAACACCCATCCAGTTGTAAAAATTAAATAAAATCAATATGGGAAGCTCGTGTGTTACAGCTGTCATGTCTCGTGTATGCACCCATCTAGTAGTCCACTGGTAGAGGCCCTTAACAATTCCAGGGGATCCTGTGAAGAGTAGAGCTGCACCTATCTCCTCGCCAAAGTGGCCCAGGGAATGTCATCATTGAGACCATATGAGTTGGTAGAGAGACGGTGCACCCATCTCTGTTCTATTTTGAAAAGGGCCTTTTGTGTGATCTTGGGGTGTGCTTCAAGGACCACCCACTGGAGGGATTCTGCTGAGTGGTTAAGCTCTTTGCAGTGTGTGTACATTTTGGTGGTTACTTTCATGCACCTAACATTGCTTTTGTGTTCAGTGATGCGTACCTTAACAGCCCTCATCGTCATTCCTATATATTTCTTGTCACAGGGACAAATCAACATGTATATGCACTTAGATGTATTACAGTTGGTATGCCGCTTCAGCCTCCATGTGAATGTGTCGGTCAGTGCGATCTCTTTAACAGATCTAGTTTGTTCACACACTGAGCACGTGCCACAGGGATAATGCCCTGTTACAGGCGGGAGGTCCCATAAAGTCCTCTGGGTCATTGGTTCCTTAGCCTTGGGTCTAGTGTGTATTAAGATGTCTTTGAGATTTTGTGTGCGTTTGTAAGCAAACCTGGGTCTCGGGAGGTTCAGATCTCCTGTGTTCACTATTCCCCAGTGTTTGTTAATAATCCTCTTGATTAGTGTGGAATGGGATGTGAACGATGTGACGCACGTTAAGACTTCAGTCTGCTCTCTAATAGTACCATGGAGTAAAGATTCCCGTGGGTTGTTCATGGCCCTCTTGTAGGAGTTCCTGACCTGACGTGCCGGGTATCCCCTCTCCCTAAGGTTCTGTTGCAGGAGTTGGGCCTCTGTCTTGTAATCAGTCAAGGTACTACAGTTCCTCCTGATGCGGAGGAACTGGCCAAACGGTAGGTTATTCCTGAGAGCCATCGGATGGTGACTCCCATATAGAAGGAGACTATTCCTGTCTGTGTCTTTTCTGTACAGGGTCGTACTCAGTCCCTCATTAGTAAGTCTTATCCTTAGATCAAGGAAGGGGATGCTCGTATCTGATACGGTGTGTGTGAATTTAAGAAACACATTCTGAGTGTTGATCCATTGGCAGAACGCCTCACACGTTGCCATGTCTCCCCTCCAAAAAATGAGGATGTCATCTATGAATCTTTTCCATAGTGTCAGGTTGTTTCTATATGGGTTATTTGGGTTCATGATGACTTCCTCTTCGAAAGTTGCCATGTACAGGCAGGCCACACTTGGGGCGAAGGTACTCCCCATGGAAGTACCCTGGGATTGATGAAATAGTTGTGTTTCATATTCAAAAAAGTTTTCCGTTAGTGCTAAAGAGGCACAACCATGTCACCCCAGCCAGTGGGGGACCTCGTGGAAATGTTGCCTGTGACGCCACCCCCTAAGCGTCACCGGAGTGGGATGGCCCAGCGTAGGCCACGCCAGCGAAGGGGTGTGAATAAAAAGCATGTAGGCCTGGGCGTGGTCCTCTCCCGGAAAGCCGCACGTCTCTGCCAGGGCGGCGCCTCCCACCCCGCCACGAGGCCGATGCCGTCCTCGTGAGCGGAGTTGCCTGCGATGCTGTGCGCCTGCCGGACCCCGGCACGCTGGACCACGAACCTGTCAGGCCCGCCCCTGCGCAGCCAGGCCACACTGATCACCTGCCGACACCGGCGTGTGTCAAGGAGGCCCCACCACGTGCCGGCGCAAGCTCCAAGCCAGAGTCCCATGACCTTGGCAGCCACCTCAGACCATCACGGCCTCCACGACACAGGCCCACTTTAATCCTTTCTCGTTGACGTACTCTACTGCCACCATCGGCTTACTCTTCGGACCAGTAGGTCCCATATGTGAAACTGTGTCCTGAGTCATGAATGGCAGTGACCCCAAACCCGGGCCAGCGGCCACAGCACCAGACCTCCCCCGATCAGTGAGGTATAGTTCCATATGGGCATCTTGCGACACGTGGTGCCACTAACCCTGTTCAACGTCAGCCGGCTACACGTGGTGCCACTAACCCTGTTCAACGCCAGCCGGCTGCACGTGGTTCCACTAACCCTGTTCAACGCCAGCCGGCTACATGTGGTGCCACTGAACCTGAACAACGCAGGCCGGTGGGGCCATCCAACCTATGCCGGCGACACTAGGTGAATGGGCTGTGCTGACCGCTGCCTCAGGCCTACACCATGGTCAGGTAGGTCACACATTTGGAACGGAGTCTTGATTACACCATGGCAGTGAACATCATTTAAGGCAGAGAACAATTCACTATACTTCCTTCGATGTAGTGCCAACAAGTCTGTGCATGGCATCACAACCACATGTGTCTGTGGGCCTATGCGGAACACTGCCCTCGGCCTACGCGGCGCACGAGTGGGATCACAGATTTGGAACTGAACATCGGTAATTCAAAAGGCAGAATACATATCATTGCAAGCACGGAGAGGCGTAAGAGGATGACGCGTTGCAGTCCGGAGGGAACAGGATCATCGTTACGGAGGTGATCGAACACTACCGACAGCTGCCCTTGTGTCACTAACTCTGTGCCTCGCGAGTCAACGACACATGGCTGTGGGCCACTGCTGACCGCTGCCTCCGGCCTACACTGCGGTCCAGTGGGTCACAGTCTTGATTTGGCAATGGTAGAGTTCATATCAGTGTACCGGCATCATCGCAGACTGCATCCCCTCACAGCACCTGTGCCACTAAGTCTGTTCCCTGACATTCATGGACACTCACTGGTCGTACATTGGTGGCGTTTGAGTCTATGGACTAGGGGCTAGTTTTCATCCTCATGTAGCTGATACCGAATTGTTGGTGAGGACGAGGGTTGCGCTTTCCACTCCTCCATTTGCTGCTTCCAGATAACATCAGACCTTCCGCATCATGCCCTGGAGGACACCTTCCACTGTCCCCCGCAACCCTCCACAACATACACCTCAGACATTGATGGGGACCCGCTCAGGTCGCATGGCCCATCTGACTGCACCGCAAGTCACCGTCCCGTGGCTGGGTGCCTGTGCCCGCCGCAGTGCATCCGGGGCCACTAACTCTGTGCTTGTCAAGTCTGGGACCCCTTCTTCTGAGACATTGGATGGCCTCTGTAGCGATGGTCTTGGGGTCATCAACGCCATGTGTCTGTGGCCCTGCGCTGTCCGCAGCCTCCAGCCTCAACTGCGGGCCACCAGGGCCCACACATAGCATCGAGTCCTGACCGGCCCGGACGTCGCATCACCGCAGGAGGCACACTCCACCACTGCAAGCACCACCTCCAACCGCCATCTGCCAGAGTCGAAACTGTGGTCCTGACAGACCTACGGAGTTGCTCAGACCTGTCGTGGATGCCATCATCGGCCTGATACCCTGCTCAGCACTCCAGGTGCCAGTGACTCAGTGCACCGCAAGCCATTGTCCGTTACTGATTGAGTTGTGTGCTGTGGAGAGGTTGCGCAGCAATGTCACCTCAAACAGTGTGGGAGCCCTGGTACATTGATGGGGGAGATGATGCAGGTCTGACACACCCCACTGCACCTGCATCAGGAGTATATATCGAAGGGACACAATCCGAGACTTTTTCTTCACATAAGCGCGCTCATCTCTAATGCCCCAACCCCAGTGCACTGCAACTCACGGACACTTCTGTTTGCATGTTGGCTGTCCTCTGGACTTTCTCCAGCTCACTCCATGTTGCTCAGCTGTTGACTCTGTTATGCATGTGTTTTCTGTTTCCGTTGCACTGGTGTCCAATGTTCAAGTTGTTGCCAGCACCAAGCATTCCGTGCGGACTGGCTTACACTCACCCCACACACATCCAGCACAGGCGTCACTGCACATGTGGCCCTGCCAATAAAGGGGCCGGGCGCACGTGCCCGTGGCCAGTTCAACATGATATATGCGTGTGTCCCTGTGGTCTTGTTGTATGCATGAGGGCCCTGGGCCCTAGGACATTACATTGTGCTGTGTACATCGGATGCAGACATGTCACCGCAGGCAGCGGGTTGTAGCTTGGACATGTAGCTTTGTCGTCACCCACTCAATTCGTAAGGGGAGTGGACTGTGCCATCGTGCGCAGAGCCAACGTGAGTGTGTGACTGATATGTGCGTGCCCCTGGGCGTGGTTCTGTACTGGGTATGTGCATCTGCATGTGTCTCTATGGCAGTGTGGGTCTCCTTTGTGGGGTGCAGGTGGTCCCTGAAGGGTATTGGACACCCACGTATGTGTTCTAGTTCGCATTCCATGGGTTCGGCAACACCCTCACCTGTTGGGCCACCTCCTTTTGGCGTTCTGACACCTGGCATTGGGGTGCCATGTGTGGGTCGGTGAAGTGTTGTGAGCCAGCCGTGATTGCGGGTGCTTCATGCTGTGTGGTCTGTTGCAGGGGCTGGGTTCTCCTCTGAGTAGCTTGTCTGCCCTGGTCCTGGTGGTGGGTTGTGTGGGATGTCCATGGGCTGTTGTAGGGCGTCAGTGTCGAAGGTGTGGTGTTCGTCTCCGGCATCACTGATGGGTTGTCTGTTCTGACTTGCTGGAGGTGTTGTTTGTCCCTCTGCATTGTGAAGGGGAGGTGCATGTTGGCATTGTGTTGGCGCCTTGTTCTTGTCGACATGCAGACTGTGTGACAATGTACATTGTGACTGTTTGGGCGGTGGTGGCTATTTGAGTTGGGACAGTGTAAATTTGGCCTAAAGCTGATGTGGGGTTGTAGCCGTAGATATGCATCTCACAGTTCCCTGGTCTGTCCAATGTGATTGTTCTGTTTCTGCGCCTGGGCGGACCCAGTTGTGTCCCCTGTTCTGCAGTGTGGGTGTTGCACTTTGTGCCACATTGTCATGGTATGTGCTGTGATTTCTATGTGTGTGTGCTGCAGTGTGCCATGGGGATGGGGGACATGTCCCTGGGTAATTGTGGGTATGCAGTGTGCTACACCTCGTTGTGCATGTGTGCCATTGTGCCCATCACCCCCCCGTCCCCCAAGTCCCTGTTGGATCCTCACCCTGTTGTTGTTGTGTCGGGTCCTGTCGAGCTGTGTCCGTACTCCCACCTCCTTGCACCGTCTCCACACTGATGACTGGGGCCTGGGTTTCCTCCAGCTCCTCCTGTGGCGCTGGACTGCCACCTCCTGTCGCCGTTGCTGCCTTCCTGTTGGCAGCGGGTTTGTGCCTGGTTTAGGTTGTCACGTCCTGACGGCGCCTCTTGGCCTCCTGGATTGGCCTCCTGGGCACTCCGACTACATTCCAGGTGGTCTGCTTGTGGGTCAGTTGCTGGTAGTTTTCTGTGACTCCGTGGCGCTGGTCTTGTTTTCCTGCGGTCTTCACCCCGTCTTCCTCTCCCTTTTCTCCTTGGCCTTCCCCGACCCCGTTGTTCCTTGCTGGTGGTCTGTGGGGGTTGTGGGGTTCGCGTTGACCTCTGCGCTGGGTCTGGGTGCATCCATGTTGCTACGTGCTATGGCTTGTTTCTGGTGTGTTGTTTCTGTGGTTTTTATGGTGCAATTTCCCGCCAGACGCATGGGATTTGCAGGCCTGTGGCTGCTTTTCGCTACTTTTTGTACCGCGATTGGCCTCATCGCATGATTTCTCGCGTTCGCGTTTCGCATTTTTTCGGCGTGGCGTTGATTTTCACGCTGACATTTGACGCGTTATCTGGTGACTATCGCATGCTATCGCCTTGTTGCGAATTCCACGTTGACACGGGGTTATTTTCCCGCGATAGGCTGCGATATTGAAAGTTGCATTACGCTACTCTTGCGGTAGTTATCGCACGTTCTTGTGAATATACCCCTCAGTTTTGAAATAGTGGTTATTTGTGTGAGTCAGAATTTGGGGATACCCATACTAACCTAATTTAGAGGGCATTTTGTAAATATGTTTTTTCTGGCACACAGGCTTACATTTGAAAGCCTACAATGTGGAGAAATTCAATTTATAAGAAATGTTCTACTAATCTATTTTTCCAAACATCTCCCGATAAAAACAGTACCCCACTTGTGTGGTTGGGCATATCATCTGCAACGGGAAGGCCTCAAAACGCTAATTAGATGCATCAACATTATGCCTTTCAAATTGTCCCATTCTTGCGATGTTGGTAGCTGAGGTATTTGGACTCAGGCTCGGTAACCAACAAGTAAAACCAACATAATCCAGACATTTCTGAAAAATACACACCCACTGGAGTTCAGGGTAAGGTGACTTGCATGGATCTTATTACATTTTCTTATCCAGAATGCACAGCAAACATACATTTTTCACTAAAATCATACATTTTCCTCACAGTTCTGTGAGGAAAAGTTCCAGAATCTGCAGGGGCCCACAAAATTCCTACCACCCAGTATTTTTAAACTTTTCGTGATAAAAATACTACCCCACTTGTTTGGCTGCGCTTACCGCCTGTGAGAGGAACAAGTCACTGTGTTATCAATGATTACAGCTGGGTTCCTTCCTATGACGTATGTTAGGTCCACCCACACATGAGGGGCAGTGTTTCAATCAGAAGTGTGGCAATGCAAGGTGATAAGACTTTAACCATTGGCTGGAAGTGCCTACGTTTTCTGTCACATAAGTATGGTTAAAATAGCTTTTTGACTTATAGGAGCAGGTCCCTGGCCAGCTCTCCCTTGTCGCTCACTCTATTGTTGTTGGTTGTTGTTGCATTTGTGCTCACTCTGTCTCCATTGTTGTGCATTTGTATTTCTCTCTGTCTCCTCGCTCCATTGTTGTGCTTTTGTATTCTCCCTCTCTCCTTGCTCTGCCCTCCCCGAACCCCGTTCGTCCTCTCAAATCATGTCTTCTCTTTTCAAGATTGCCTAAATTGTGCTTTATCTTCCTCTCGCAGATCGCCTGGATGGGTTTTTCTCTCCCTTTCCCAGATTGCCTAATCGTGTTTTTTCTTCCTTTTTTCATTTTTTTCTTCCTTTTTTCAGATTCCCTAATCACTCCTCTTCCTTTTCAGATTCACTAATCACTCCACTTCCTTTTCAGATTCCCTCATCGTTTTATTTTTCCCTTTCAGATTCCCTTAACCCTCTTTTTTTCCCTTTAAAGTTCTCTTAATTGTCGTATTTTTCACTTTCAGATTGCATTAATCTTCTTATTCTCCCTTTCAGATTCCCCATTTTGTTTTGCCTTCCACAGATTCCCGCTCCCCCTGTGCAGCTCACCTGTTCTTCCCTCTCGAGCCTTCCTCACACCACACCCAGCGCCCCAACCCCTCTCAGGTAACCTACTTAATTGAGGCAGCAGCGCGGTCCCATTGAGCAGGTCCCTGGCCAGCTCTCCCTTGTCGCTCGTTCTATTGTTGTTGCATTGTTGTCGCATTTGTGCTCTCTCTGTCTCCATTGTTGTGCATTTGTATTTCTTTCTGTCTCACTCCACTGTTGTGCTTTTGTATTGTCTCTCTCTCCTCACTCTGTCCTCCCCAAACCCCACTCTTCTTCCCAAATCGTGTCTTTCCTTTTCAAGATTGCCTCAATCATGCTTTATCTTCCTCTCACAGATTGTATAATCATGTTTTTCTCTCCCATTTCCAGATTGCCAAATCATGTTTTATCTTCCTTTTTTCAGATTCCCTAATCACTCATCTTCCTTTTCAGATTCCCTAATCGTTTTATTTTTCCCTTTCAGATTACCTTAAACCCCTTATTTTCCCTTTCAGATGCCCTTAATTGCCTTACTTTTCACTTTCAGATTCCCTTAATCGTCTTATTCTCCCTTCCAGATTCTCCATTTTGTTCTGCCTTCCACAGATTCCCGCTCCCCCAAGCAGCCCACCTATTCTCCCCTCTCCCACCCCCATCACACCATGCCGAGCGCCCCGTCCCCTCCCAGGTAACCTACTTAATGGAGGCCGCATCGCGGCCGCGTTGCTGGCGCGCCTAAGGCAAGTCCATCTGCGCCCATCTGCACCTTCAGCTCTGGCCCACCGCCACCCCACATCAGGTACTCAGGAAACAACCTCTGAGACCTCAACCCCAGACTCCGAAACAGCAACTGATACAGTGCACCCCCACAGCACACAGCGGACCTTTCCAATGCAACATCAACGCTACCACACCTAAACTCCCCACCCCCACCTCTGACCCGGAGCAACTCCACTGTCTTTTCATCAACACCCACTTGCTCCACAAACACACCAGGAAAGTCTGGGACACCATAAGCTTGCTCACTCCAGACCTAGTCTTTCTTACCGAGACTTGGTTAAACCAGACATCTGCACCCGTCATTGCCACCGGTGTTCCCAGCGGCTACAAAATAATCCACAATAATCGCACCAACAAACATGGTGGAAGGATAGCCATCATTCACAAAGAAAACATCAATGGCACATCCACCATGGATGCCCGACGACCATCATGGAACACCTGAACTTTCAGGTCAAAAACACCAACAGCAAATCCACGCTAAGAGGCACCCTGACCTATCGGCCCCCGTACCCCACCCCCCCTTCTGCTAAGAAATCACCGACTTCATCGCTCCTCTAATCATACACTCAGAAGACTTCCTGTTTCTAGGGGAACTCAACTTCCACCTAGAGGACCCCACTGACCCCAACACCACCACCCTCTTCGAGACCCTAAAAAACCTCGAACTCTCCCAACTTGTAACTGACCCCATACATACAGCAAGACACATACTGGACCCAATCTTCTCCGCCAGCACAACAAAATCTCCTACAGCCACGCCAGTGAAATAACCTGGTCTGACAACTCCTTAGTACACTTTCACATCATTACCGCCACCAAGCCCCCAACCAACCTCCCCAGAACCCCTCACAGGAGCTGAAGGAAGGTGTTGGAGGACCTCTGAGCATACATCCTCAACGCATCACCTCCGCCCCTCCCCTAACTGCTAAAAAGTAGTCAGGAACTTCAATACCTAGATCGCCCACAACACCAAAACAGCCACCCCACCTCAAAACCTCCGGCCACCACGAACCCCGCTACAGGGCTACCTGTTTCACAGACAAGCTCATCCTCACCAAACACAATTGAAAGAAACTGAAAAAGGCCTGGCACACTAACAAGATCCCCCCCAACAAGGAGAACCTTAAAAAGCACTCAACAAATACCACTCCAATTGAAAAATGCCAAGAAGGATGCCCTAAAACAACTGCCTTAAGGCCAGCTCCAATCACAGCAAAGAACTCATCAGCATCGTCAGAGAGTTTAGAAACCCAACAGCCACAGAGAATGCCATCACCCCCTCCCAGGACCTCTGCGACGCCCTCGCAGAATTTTTTCACAACAACATTGCAGCAATATACAGACACTTTGACCGCCAACCTCCGCTTGACACCCTCGGCACACTATACACCAGCAACGACAACAAACCCCACAACATCACCACCTGGGAACCACTCAGACCACCGTTACACTCATGAGATCCATCCACTCCAGTGCCCCAATGGACCCTTGCCTTCATCACATGTTTAACAAGGGAACCAACGTCATCAGCAGGGAACTCACCCTCATCTACCTCTGACACCCGTTTTCCCTCCGCATGGAAATATGCAGAAATGTCAAACCTTTCCTAAAAAAAAACTTCCACTGACCCAACATCCCTCAAAAACTACCGACCCATCTCTCTTCTACCCTTCCCAGCAAAAGTCATGGAAAAAGCGCTCAACAACCAACCTACCAACCATATCGAAACCTACAACCTCCTAGATCCCTCACAATCAGGGTTCCGCGCAAACCACAGAACAGAAACCGCCCTCATAGCAGTCAGGGACGACATCAGAGTCCTCTTAGACAAAGGTGAAACTGATGCCCTCATCCTCCTCAACCTCTCTGCAGCATTCAATGCAGTATCTCACCACACACTCCTCATTGGCCTCTACCAGATGGGCATTCAAGGAGCTGACCTCAAGTGGGTTGCCCCCTTTCTTGCAGGCAGAAACAAAAGCATCCACCTCCCACCACATGCATCAGCCCCTAAAAACATAATCTGCGGAGTCCCCTAAAACATCATCTGCGGAGTCCCCCCAAAGTTCTTCCCTCAGCCCCACCCTCTTTACCACCTACATGACCACCCTGGTCAAATCCCACAACATGAACATCATATCCTATGTGGATGACACACAACTCATCCTATCCATCTCCTCTGACCCCACCAACACAAAAGCCAACTTCCACAGGTGCATGACCAACGTCGCCAGCTGGATGCAGAGCAAGTGCCTCAAACCTAATACCAATAATACCAATGTACTTATTTTCGGGAGCTCTGCCTCCCCCTAAGACCACACCTGGGGGCCCACTGAACTAGGCCCGCCTCCTGAACCCACAGAACATGCAAAAAACATAGGCACCGTTCTTGACAGCACTCTATCCATGAAGAGACAAGTGAATGCCATCACCTCAGCATGCTTCCACATCCTCCGCATGCTGCAGAAAATCTTCAAATGACTCCCCACAGACACCAGAAGCACTATCACCTAAGCTATCATCACCAGCCGCCTGGAGCATGGCAACACCCTATACGTAGGGATAACTACCCAACTCCAAAACAGGCTCCAAACCATACCGAATGCGGCTGCAAGGCTTGTCCTCGACCTCCTGAGACGAACTCACATGACACCCCACCTCAGAACACAACACTGGCTCCCTGTCAGCAAGTGCTGCCATTTCAAACTCCTCATCCACACCTACAAAGACCTCTACAACAAGGACCTAGCCTACCTTAACCAGAGAGTTAACTTCCACCAGCCCACGAGACAGCTCTGGTCCTCCTCCCTCCACCTCGCCCACTCCCCTGTATCCTCAGATGGAAAAGCAGAGCCCGTTCTTTCTGCCACCTCACACCCAAATTCTGGAACGACCTCCCCCTGCCTCTGCGACAGCTCTACTGGATTTCATAAAGGGACGGAAGACCTGGCTTTTCAACAAGTAGCACCGAGTAGCGATGAACTCCTGTTCCCTCCCCAGCGCCTGGAGACCCTCACAGGTGATAAGTTCGCTAGATAAATCCTATTTTATTGATACTTTGATGTTTGTAAGGGATTCTGGGTAAGAAAACATGCTGGATTCAAGCAAGTCGTGCCACCCAGAATTCCCTCCGAGTCTCGAGGTTTCAAAAATTCCCAGGATTGGTGGGTTTCTCTGGTGCCCCAGAACCAGAATACTGCAGTCGTTTACCATGGCAAGTGAGAAGAAATTGAAATTTACTCCTTCATGCTGGCCTCTATGTCTAAACTATTGAACTATGCCCAAAGAATCCAAATTTTCTCTCACTTGCCATGTGGAACGCTTGGGGAGGCCGAGGAGAGCCAAAAGATTGTTAGGGCTTTAGGGGTAGGAATGCAACTGGTGGGACAGAAAAGTTCCCACCAGTTAATTTTTTTTTAAAAGAAAAAATCTATCCGTATCATCCAGTAGGCTTCAATCTCCCCCAGAGAGGGGAGTCAAGAATACTAGGGTTTGGGGATAGATAGGACCCGAAGGGGGCCAGACGTACCCCATTTGTTTTTCTAATAACATTATCCCTGGGTCTTGAGAGCTTTCTCACCCCTCCTGTGAGGGTTTATTGGGGGTATGCCCTTCAACCTGCCTACCCAAAGGTGGAAGAAAGGCTATAGGTGGACTAGCCAACATCATGGTGGGTCGCCCACACCCCATACTTTAAAAAAAAATGCTGGTTTCTAATAATCTTTCTGACTCCGGGGTTGACAGAAAGACTGTGGGGCCCTTTTGGGTTAGGGTTCAGTCCTGATGCCGGAGTGGGCTGTTCCAACCACCATTCTTAAAAAAAACAGCCATGCCCTAGTGGCTAATGGGCTTTCCGCCCCTCAAGAGGGCAGAGTGGGGTATTCCCTCAAAATACCCCAGAGGCAGAAAGGCTGTGCGAACTTCTAGGCCTGGGGGTCACGTCTGAGGCCAGGGCAGGCCAAACCCACCCAATTATTTTTTAAAAGCCAGTCATTTCCTGGTGGCTAGTCGACTTTCTCCCCTCTGCATTCCAGGAGGGTAGATTGGTGTTAGCTCCCCAATCTGCCTGTCAGTGGGGCAGAAAGACTGCTGTGCCCATTTGGCGGTAGGTCCAAACCCCTTTGCCACGGTAGGCTACTCCCATCCCTTTCTTTTGCTTATACAATACATTCTTGGCGCCTTATGGCGCTGTTTGCCATCCTGGGAAGGCAGATTGGAGTAAACACCTATCATGTTTGATTTAATAGACTATAATGTTCCTCCATTTATAATAAGGATCTAGGCCATGTTTAGGGTTTACATCACCACTGGCTTGCCTTTTAGTTCACTAATTGCATTGTCATTTAGGTAAACCATGAATGTTTCTAAGTTCATGTCTAAAAACTATTAATAAATGTATGTCTATGCAGTGATAAAATCTGATGTACTAAGGTGAAACGCTTCCACCTGTTAAAGAAATATACTTTTTTGAATTTTGAAGAGACTGATTCATATTTTTCCATTATATTTGTTGCACGATATAAATGCCAAACATTTTCATAGTTTGGCTCATACTTAGACTCATAGAGACACGTCAGACCCTTTTCTCAGCTCTGGCTCAGCTCCCCCTAATCATTTGCGGACACACCCACCTCTATTTGCAGTTTGGGCTTCGTACATGGGGCCATCAATCACTTGATAAAATGAGGTGTGGACTGGAAAACATGGAACCCTGCCCATGTGCAACATATTTGACAACTCTACCATCAAGGCCCCTCGTAGCAGAGGCTACCTCAACTTTTTTCTTTACCTTAGATCCCTAGCAGAGACACTACAAGATGTGTGCATGCAGTGAGAATACATGTAAAGTAAGTGATCCCAGGGTAGGGACTCCAGGCCAGTGTGCTGTACGTGACCAAAGTAATATGTTTGCAGGTAGAACTATCATGCCCAGGTGGGACGGATAGGGACGTAGCTTCAGGGGTTATGTCTGTGGGCCCTGAGTCAAGCTTGCTATGTCTGTGTTCATTTTTCTCATGGGTCTCATTTTGCTAGGTCCTTTTAACTTGTTCGTTTTTTTAGCGTAAACGTAAAGGCATATAGTGACCTGTTTATCAGAAAAAATAGCAAATCTGCACCCATAGAAGTTCTCATAAAATGTATGCAAATGTACAACTTTTTAGAATTCACAAGCTTTGGCAGTAGTAGGCTTGAAAAGCTGTGCCAGTCTCAGATTTACAGACATATTACTTGCAATCAAACACCCAAAAGTTGATGGGATGAATGCTTGTAAATAGTCTAACCATAGGCAATCACTGTGGGTAGCATTTCAACCCATTGTTTTTCAACCACTATGCCACTCTAGACAGAGGCCCACCTAATGCAAATCAGTACTGATCCTGTTCCTCATGGAAACAATTAGTCTTGAACCTTGGTCATCTCACCCCTTCACCTTACAGACCACTGCTTTTTAGTTGGGAAATTTGAGATTATCACCCCCAACCACACTTACTAGGATACGTCCCTGGGTGACGATCAAATACACCGGGCCACTATTTCTGCTTCTCGTGGTCGAGGCTGTAAAATGCTTCACCATGAGAAAGGCGCACACTTTTCTCTGCTATAGTAAGGTAGCTGCTGTGGACGATGTATTTCACAGCGGTTTTCAGAACACGCAGTAAGCCACCTCCCTACATTATGGGAATTCGTGCAATTCTACTTATTGACCAAAATATGGATGCAAATCCCCAATTTGCTCAAATAAACTTTGCTTCTGCTATATTAGGAGCATGTTTGATTTCATCTCAGAACTCACCAGGTACAAAAATGGAAAAATATGTCGCGAATGGCCTTTTTGCATAGTATAGATAAATTAATGTAGTCCAGTTAACAATGGACAGACACGTTTTGGACACAAAATGCAAGGGTGTGAATAAAGAATGGAAAAATAATGAAAGTGTTAACTCCTTTTCTAAGGAGGACGGCTCCTCTCCCTGCCCCTTTCTCTCACTGCTTTCTTTTTGTCTTCTAACCTCATCTACTACCTCCTAGCTTTCCTCCTCTCATCCCCCTAAAGTCTTCTCCTGTCTTATCCTCATTTCCTTTCTTCATCTCCCTGATTCCATCCTCCTTTCTGTTTGTCCTCTCGGCTGCTCTCTTGGTCAGAAGCTCTACTTTCTCTCACTACCTGTTCCTATCCTCACATTGACATCCTTTCCCAACTGGCTCCTCTCTCTATGAACACCTCCTTTTTCTGTCCTGGCTTTCTCTGGTTCCTGTTGTGCTCTTGTACAGATGAAGAAAAGCACAGACTAGACCTCTAGTCCATTATTCATTTGATAGAACGTTCTTCCATTTCTGAGGGACAGTTCTATTCCTATGTTCCACAGTTCTATTCCTGTGTTCCACAGTTTCATTCCCATGTTCCACATTACTTTTCCTATGTTCCACAGTTCTATTCCTGTGTTCCACAGTTTCATTCCCAAGTTCCCTAGTTCTAGTCCTATGTTCCACAGTTCTATTCCTATGTTCCAAAGTTCTATTCCTATGTTCCACAGTTCTATTCCTGTGTTCCACAGTTTCATTCCCAAGTTCCACAGTTCTATTCCTATGTTCCACAGTTCTGTTCTTATGTTGTCTTGCCCTAAGCTACCTGGTATAACTGTAGCGGAACATCCATACTCAGTGCAGTATATTTTTAGGAAAACAATTTCCTTTGTCACAAAAACCTAGTATAAAATTATTCTATTTCTTTTACAAAACGAATCTCTTCTGTTGATTTTCTAACCCCAGGGTTTTACCTAAGCCCATACTGCAATCAAATTTGAATTTACAATTTAAAATAAAAAAATGGACCCATGTGACGTTCTATACAAATAAACTGGTACACCATTCTAATGGCATTTTAATAATAAAAAAATCACAGTACTCTGTACAAATACTGCTTACTATCCACATCTTAATCCTTACTTAAAGGACATATAAACATTCAGTCTATCATTGTCTATGTGGAAATACTTCAGAACCTGGTTTTTGCATTTCTGCTTTTTAGCCAGTAGGGTCGCTGCAATAGCATATAGCATTTTTTATTATATGGTTATGGACTCTTGACTTGTCTTCTTGTCGACCATGAACTTGAGATTTCAGCTAATATCACTTTCATGAGCCTTCCTCAAGAACAACACTGAAGCCAATGTTTACTCCGTCCAAGAAAGGAGTTTACTCCGTTTGTCAAATTCGTTTTTGTCAGTGTATCATAGTATGTGGCATCAGACCTCTATAATCATTTCAGTCCACTGTCCTTTTTGCCAGTTTCTTTAGTTATATATCTTATTTTATCACCACAGGTTAGCACTTCTTATGCGACATTGCAATGTGAATTATCCATTGTATCCCTTCATGTTGAAATGGCCTCAAGATGCACTTTTAGTTTATCATCATCATCATCATCATAACAAGTTTATTTCGACCAAAAGATCATAAAAGCATACAGGTCATAAAATGCACATACATAAAGTCAGCACACTTGGTTTAAAAGCCAACTAACCCAAATCATTGTGAGAAGGGGTAACAGATGCATCACAGATAAACCTCCCAAAGCATAAAACATTCACGAAGTGGATGCAGGTAAAATGTATGGAATTGACCAGTAGGATACGTCTAAATAGTCCAAAACCTACCCTCAATTGAGCTTGCATAGAAATATCCTTGGAGCTATATAAGCATATTTCTGCCACAGTAAAATGGTTAAAAACACCATAGAACATCGTTCAAAAAGGTCCAAGGATCCTAGCGGCAGCTATTGGGTTGGTTAATTCACAATTTAATAAGTAATAATTCACCGGATATTGCAAATAAAGTGCCATTTAGTTTGGGGCATGACATAGCCTAGAATGTTTATGCACACATTATTTAAAATATAATATCACAAGGACAAAGCTAGAAACCCATAACAAAAAAGTGCATGAGAAGGTTTTACGAAAGCATGGGCAATCAGGTTGAACTAACTATGGGCCTGATTTCGAGTCTGACGGTCTTCCGACCACCAGAATCACGATGGCGGTCCGCCGTCCACCGCATTACGACTTTGAAAGTCGTTGCGGTGGAGGACCACCAGCTGCACCACGGAACACTCGTTCCCTGGCGTTGGCGCAGCTGCGCCACAATGTAAGATGCTCAGCGGAACTGGCGCAGTCCCGCTGAGCAAATTACAAGTTCTGCCACCGCCAGCCATTTCATGGAGGGAGGCCCACCATGAAAAGGCTGGCAGTGGAGGAACAAAGGGGGCCCTACAGGGCCCCCATGCCTCGCCATGAGGATAAGTTGTGCCCCCCTGTCTGTATTCCCCCAAAGTTCCGGCACGTCATGGACATCACCAAACTTTTTTGCCATTCCCATTGCCGTGCCTGTTTTTCAGGCACCACCATGGACAAGGCGAAGGACCATCAACTCGTAATACGGCTGGTGGTTCTTGCACGGGTTTGGCACAGCTGTGCCGGCGGAGATGCGGCGCAACTGCGCCAAACTCATACTCAGCCCCTATATCTCCTCATCTTATCACTAACACATAGATATATTAAGTTCATTTCATCAAGGTCACCAGATATATATCTATTGCAATAAAATAATTAAAAACACCATAAAACATCGTTCGAAAGGTCCAGGGATCCTTACTAGTGGCTATTATGTTCGCTAATACCCAACTTACAGAAAAATAAATCACCAGACCTTGGAAATGAAGTGCCATTTAGTTTGGGGCACAACATAGCCTAAAAACGTTTAAACGCACATTAGTTAAAATATAATCTCACAGGGACAAGGCTGGAAACCCATAATGGTAAAGTGGATAGGAACATTTTACAGAATCTTGGGCAATCAGGTTCAGCGAACTATAGTGTCTCGCCATCCTATCACTAGCCCTTAAATATATAAAAATGAAATCATTCCTGATCACCAGCTTGAATACATTTAGAACACCAGATCCAGGTGAGCATGAGGAATCTTGCAACAGGGAATACAACCAGCCTGGAGCTATCAGTCCTAAGGATCCTGAAAGCCTCCAAATGCCTCCTAGTGCCCAGCTCCCTACACAAGGGCAACATCCATTTTGCTCTCTGGCGGCCATAAACTGGTCAAAAGAATAGAATATGGACTAAAGACTCCACAGCCCCACGGCAGGCTGAAAACTTGTCGCCCTTAGGTTGTGCATTAGACCACTTCTTACAAAAAAGGCTCTAGTAGGGAGTAACATGTACCTAAATTGAATACACAGTTTCTGGACCAGAGGGGGAGTAATTTCATCAACTGTGCTCTCAAACAAGGGGAACGGTTTAAAATTGATAAACTCTGTTGTTAAGGTGCCTTTGACTGCACGAATAGTTTCAACAGTCACATGCTCCCAATACAATACTTTAATGTCCATTTTTGACATAGAATTGATTTCCTCTGGGTATAACCAGAATTTCTCCAGACCCAGTTTCCTCAGTATAAATTTAACATGCATAGGCCAAGGTACTTTCTGAGAACTGGATGGAGCCAACAAATCCCTCAGTATTGCCCGATAGGCTCCAAGGGCAGTCGAGGTCCAACTTCTGTGCCTAAGCTCAGCTTTCAAGGCAATTCTTTTAGGTGCTTTATATCTAGCTGGAGAGGAATCAAGGGCGTACTTGTCAGGAGGGCAAAAAGAGATCTAATAAACCTGTTTTCTTCCGCAGTCAATATGCTTCAAGTTCGTGGCCCCAGAACCTCTGCGTCATACAAAACAGTCCTCAATGCATTGTCATTGTAGTTCTCTATTGCCGGGGCAGGTCTCTTGGAATTTGTTTCCATTCTTCCTTTTAGTTTCTTGATACAACCAATAATGCATCCAAGGGCCAAGGGAGATACACACAAATATAATAAAATTTGTCCTTATAAGAACAATTAACTATTGATGAAATAAGGAATGAGCAAAATGTGAGGAGAGGTAAATAATAAATCTCTTCTATCTTCAAATTAATGATGAGACATAACACAACAAAAAAGAATCTTATCTTTGACGTTATGCAGACACTTCATCCCATAAGACTACCTTGAGAATTGGATCAATGTTTTTAATATAAACTACACTTCTTGAAAATATTCTGATGAAGGCAAGAAACAATGATCTAGCCAAAACGTTTTGAGCAAAGTCTGTGAGTGTACTTGTTTGAATGGATTAGTGTCTATAGGAGAGTTTATGAATATAATTCAGACATTGCAAAATAAATTGATAATTGATTAAAGGTGCTGTACCTCTCTTATGAGGATATACTTACTTAGAGTGTGGGTGAGAAGGATCTAATTAAGGTAGTATAACTAGTTTGTGTTTTTAATTAAATGTAGGCCTGACAATTCTACTGTTTCATTTAAATATGAATATGGTGCAACATACCAGTAAGATATTTGGGAATCCTGTGCAATATGTGAAAGAATAAAATATTGAATGAGAAATATCTTTTTGTGGTGAGCTTTGCTCTCATCATAGAATCTGTATGATTGAATCGTGTAATTCAAAGAAATAATAGGAGAGGCCAATAGGTGAGCTAAGCACCAGCTGCAGCAGAGCAGGTGCCATAGTTCTGGAGTCCAAAGCCTTTGTTAGCCTGTGTTTGGATGAAGAAGGGCTCAGAGCTGAGTGGGCGTCTTGTTCATTCTTTCTCTACAAGTGTCCCTTTGACAAGCAGCTCCTCTGCTTTCAGGGCAGACTGTCTCTCACCAGACTCCCCCTGTGTTGCTCGGCACTGCAGCACCTTCTGTCCATTTAACTACTTGTCCTGGAACAAGAAATGTAGTCCTGTGTCTGAACCCAGAAACTACCTCTTTTCCTCTGTCGTTATTTTCTCTCTCAATCATTTCTCTCTACACTTCCGCCTCTATTTCAACTCAAACTCTCTATTTAACCTCTCTCTACCTCTGCCTTTATGCATTTCTCTACCTCACCTCTCTGTATCTACCTCTCTGACTATCTAACTACTCCCTTTCTCCCACACCCTCTAAATCTGTGTAAACGTCACCTCTCTTTCTCTAATTCACCCGTATCAACACCTCTTTTCTCTAAGCACCTCATTTCTCTTCCTACCCTTCATCTCTCTCTCTACCTCTCTTCTCACTGCTCTCATTACCTGACCTTGCAGGTCTTCTCAGCGTGTATCCCTTCCTTACTACTCCCTCTACCTTGCATCTCTGTATACCTTTCTAACTACCTCATCTCTGTACTCTTATAGCTTGCTCCTACTCACCCTGCTTTCTACCTTATCTCACCCCTCGGTGTGCCTTGTCACTCTCCCTCTCTATTCATGTCCTTCTCCTTAGAGCTAGCTCACCGCATAACTTCAGCTGTCTCTCTCGACCTACCTAGCACTCTTTCTATCTCTCCGTATCTTTCTTTCTGGCTACCCCACCGTTTCTCTTTACCTTATATCCCTGCTTTCCTCGCCCATCTTTCCACATCATCTCTATGTTTTCCTCTCTTCTCCCTCAACTCCACCTCCCTCAGTACACTTTTCTTTTTACCCCTCAGTCAGTACTTCTTGTTTCCCGTCCCTCCGATTTCTTTACTCAGCAGAGAGTTGAAGGTCTAGCCAGGGGTGTGCACACATGAAAGGAAAGAGGATGGCAGACAGGAGAGAAGAACCAAGGAGGTCATTATCAGATTTCACCCAGTAGGGTGGTGAAAATCCGCAAAGCAGTGTTTGTTTTTCACTGCTGTGCAAGGGGATTTATAAGCGAGAATGAATATCTGCTAATTGAAGTTATAAATGTAACTGCTATGTTCGTATACTTTAGTTTAATATCATGCATTAGTTCATTACTTAACAATCAAGTCAGTCTAACTGTGTCGTTCCACATACTGCTAGAACAGGCTGGTTAGAGACTAAATTCTACATTAAACTTTGCTGCTGCAAGACAAAAAAAATCTAATTCAAGCTTTCCTTTGGTGTTATTTGGCTGGTGAATGACGCGGAGGTTTCTGCGTTTCCTCGTTTCTGAACATTAAAGGTATAATTCAATAGAGTTTGGAATCACAAGGCATTGAACTAGCCAAAAATGAGCAAAAATGTAAAGTTGCCCAAACAGGGAGCCCTAAAAACCCTTAAAATGGTACTGCGGTCACAGCGTCTGCTCGGGGGATCGCCTGGCTTATGCAAATAAATACACACATAACCATAACTTTGCAGATACTTTTTTCCTACACGTTTTTCAAGTTTCTTTTTCAAATGCAGAGTTTGCAAGATGTATTGTGCATTTGTGCTGCCTGCATCTGCGAAACAATATTTACGTCCTAGCTATTTTCTAGTTCTTCACTCGTTGCATTAAATGAAATCGGCCGACTGCCGCTAGAGGGCAGAGTGTCCTTGTTATACAAAAGGCAAGCGCTCAACTTCAAGGTTGTCAGGCAGCCTGCTCCCAAAGGAAATCTGTCGCTGATATTTGTAGGTGAGGCTGATTTATTGGTCATACAAGGCTGCACACTTGAGCAACCAATGAGCATATACCACACACCTTTCATGTTCCCTTAGTGCCTTAGGCATGTTACATCGCTACAAATGTTGACTCATCCAATAGCCTCTAACTGTGCTACATTCACCACTCGTGCTTGATTTAATTTTTGACCCCCTGTATAATTTCTCTTCACATTGAGGTAGAAAAACATGCAAAATCCACTGTTATGTTTACTTCTTTATTTGCAGGTTTCTTTCTATATTCGTGATGCTTCGCAGAGTACAGCGTGAACAATAAAACGTTTGTGGAACAAAATGGCTCGTCCATTGAAATGATACTCGAGAGGCCAGCTTGCATTTTCTTCTAGGGCCTCGACATGTTCACTCCAAGGCCTGGCTGCGTTTTCTTGATTACAAAATGGCCTCCGTTGTTGACGTCCCGCTGTTCTCTGCTGAGATGGCCATTTCGCAGTCTTACTTTCAGGCCAAAGACTGGTTGCAGGGAATTCTCCGGTGCATACTGGGGCACTCAACTTTATACATGTTTTGTGCCCCCTCTTCCACTCCCTGCCAGCGCCAACAAAACCCCGCAGGTCTGCCTGATGCTGGCACTTTGAGACCCTAACTCCCAACAGAGGAGGTAATAGGTAATCTCCTATGTGGGGCCTATCCAAGGAAGCATCCGTGCTCCAAGGTCAATAGACAGATATGGACACCGTCCACTAGTGACCTGACAACACGGTGTGGCAGGACCGGATCCAAGGAAAGGACTATTGCGAATTTCAACATTAGGAATGTGGACTACAGTGCAGGAATCAATGCTTCTGTGCAGATTTTCACTCATCTATTTCAGGTAAAATGCCCAGGTGAGACACGCCCTGCAGTGTTGCTGAGGGACTAATAATCTCAAATCCACTAATTAACTACCCCTACAGGTTAAAATGCTGCTTGATTTGTGCCACTGGTTGCATGTGGAGGGCACTAGCTCTCATTTCTGGAGATCGGGACTTATTAGACTTTGACCCACAGCAAGAGAGAGAGTGAGGCAAAAAAAGAGACGAGTAAGGAAGAAGAGAAATATAGAGAAACTGACAAAAAGAGAAAAGTAGGGATGAAATAACCTGCAAGAATGAGATAAAGAAGCAGGGAGAGTAAAGTGACTGAAGGAAGAGGCAAGAGCTGGAATCAGGAATGAGCAGCCCTGGGATTCCACAGCCGCTGCTTCCGGCAGCACTGGCTGCAGGTTCCCAAGAAAACCTCTGGGTTACTGTGATTATATTTCTTACAAATTAAGCACAGGAACGGGCGAACCTGGACAGAGAAAAACAGTGAACTTTGGGTCAAACTGAGAGGCAAACAGTGTCAGAGGAGGGACAGTGAGGACTGAAGTCCTGGCACAAACTAAGGGGAACACAGAAGTGACACAGTGATTGAGACTCAGACAGAAGAGGCATTGCTGTACTGGGAGACCAAGGGACAGCCAGACAGGATACAGGCCTATAGGAAACTGGAGGCACTGCAGTGAGGGAGGAGGCACCACAGCCTCAGCAACACACACTTAACCCACTGAGCTTTGTTTCCAGGAGATGAGAGGAAGTAACTGTTCGAAATAAGAAGGCGCAGAAACACTTTCACGCAGAATGGTGCAGGAGAGCAGGGAAAGGGTGCACCACAGAGCAAGGAATTGTGGTGCAGTATTTATAAAGTACTTCTACCACCAAGGACTTTTCGGCACTGAATGACTGCAGACATATGACGATACAGTGACAGAAAATGACTGGTTAAATTGGCACATCTTACTAGACTTTCTGAAAAGGGTCAGAGGAGCTTGACTTCAAGCATTAGTAGGAAGGGAATTCCAGGTTCTAACAGCCTCTGCCCCTCCCTATATGTTGTTGCATCGTGATCTTGACAACTGAACATGAAACTTATGATCTGAACGCAGCTGTACCAAATGAGTGCTCTGGCCATGAACCAGAGTGTTCGTGGAGACTGCTTTGTGAACAGCTGTCACCTCCTTGAAAAGAATCGTGCCAGGGACAGGAAGCCAGCGAACCCGAGGATTGGAATCATGGACTCCTATTACCTTAGAACATTTAGGAAGTGTGCTGCCACATTTTGCATCAATTTGGCACGACAGAGGGTGTTTCCATAGTCTAGTCTCGACTGAATTGATAAATTAGCTTTAGGAATTCTAAGATGTTTCTCAAGAAAGGGAAGAATTAAAAAAGATAGACATGATATTAAAAAATATAACAATAATCATCGAATGTTCAGAAAAGTGAGGTAAACAAATCTTCCTTTGCAGCGATTTGGTGGCAAGGGATTGGGTTGAGTATAGAAAAGAACACTAAAAATTACAGGACAGTGGAGTGGTTTTAGCAAGGTCTACATTTGTGAGAAGAAATTATAAAAAAATAAAATAAAAAAAAACCTTTCTCTAATTTTCCAGTATGTATCCTATCAGCGGTTTAAGCTTGGTTGCAGCAATGCTTTGGTTTGGAGCAACGAACAAGAGGTGGTTGGTAAAGCGCAAGAAAATGAATTGCTTAGAAAAGGTGCCCAAGTGCTAAGATCCCTGGCAGATGGAGGGAATGATAACTGATTTTTTAGACCTTCAGACATTTGAAGGCCAAGATTAGAATTAAATGAGGATTTTTAAAGGATGGAAATTGGCAAACAAACAGAGCTGCCAGTGAACAGAAAAGTATATCAGTTGCATGACTGTGTCTAAAATGGGTTGTCAATCCAACACCTCGTCTTGAATCAGCATTTTTATTTGTGGGCACCTCAAATAGGAATGTCGCACAATGTTTACACTAAATGGTACACTGGAACCTAGCACTTGATAGTAACATAAAGACTGAAAGAGAGCAGGAGGTGAAACATGTATGTGACAGTGTGCGAAGAAACTAAACCTACCGCCAAGTGCAGTAAAGCCACCCTTACATGCAAAATAGAACAATACTCTGGCTGCAAAAGCAGGAACTTTACAAAATTCAATATATCGTACAAAACACCTGAAAGGAGCAGAGCTGGTCCACAATCATTGTAGAGATTGATATTATGAGGGTGGGAGAGGTGTTAACACTTAGTTAGGCTAGTATTTGTCAGTGAATGCTATTTTATTGTGAAGGAAGTGGCCCTTAGGGACCACCCGGGTTACTTACAACCACCTGCTAGGCCTTCCCAAGTAATGAAGAGTCGGTCAGACAGTAGAGAATACAAACATACCTTTATTAGCAATACTCTGCAGAGGAGTCCAATCTGACCTGCACCCAGGGCAGGCTTTAGCGCTGGTGGCGCCCCCACACCCCATGACCGCCTCCTCGGATTCTCTTACTACTACCGGACATAAGTGCCCCTCGTCTCTCCAATCATAAGTTATTGCTAAACACAGCACACCCCCCTGAGGTCAGCGCCCCCTCCACAGGTCTGCACCCAGTGCGGCCGCACCAGTCGCACTGCCCTAAAGCCGGCCCTGCCTGCACCCTAAGATGTCTGCCGAGGGACTGACCCCCCAACAGTCTGCAGTGAGTAATCATTCTTCCCAAGAAGCCTCCAACCACGCCCACAGTGGAAAGTTACCGGCCTGGGCCGAACATGAACAAAGAAGGCACAGGAGGATGGGCTACCACCTGCCAGATGGGTACATGCTATCTGTAATTCGAGGTCACCGCGCTGAGTCTCAGCGTCTCCCAACGTGGGAGCAGAACTACACACTCAGATAGGTATGCGAGGGTAGAATGGCCTATTCATTAGTAAGTCGAAAAACAGCCTTGAACAGAGAGAAAATAATAACAAAATACGGTGTTCTGCTGAGGCAAGCAATACGAATGATGAGGCCTAGTTCAGACACGGCCTAAGCGGCCCGATAGGGATTACGAAATACAAAATGGAGTCACACTGGCTAACTACAGGAAAGCTTGCACATTGCAGGGATAACTCAGTAAGTTGAATAACGTGAATACAAATGGCGTATATTTAGCCACACACTGCTAACCTAATATAGCATGATACGAGCGCATATCAGGAATGGGATTTTCAAACTAACAAGTGTGATGTTTGTTTGTGTAGTATGTGTTAGTTGGTTTAGGGTGCTGTGGTAGGCCTCATTGTAAAATGTCATATTTACATGTCTTTTATATGTGTTTTTGATATTTTTATTATTGTTTTAATGTTTTCCTACAGTGATATGTTTTGTATGAGGGTTGAAAATGTTGTTTGGACAGGTGTATATGTTTTTACTTTACAGGCCTTTTTTTAGACGTTGGGCTTTATTATTTTGTTTTGTTGTAGTATCTTTATTAAATTTTCGAAAAACAATAAAGTAAACTAACAACAAAAAGCATCCCAAACAATAGATGCCACAAGAGACAATTTGGAAAGCAGCGAACATGCAGCGTCAAAAAACAGCAGTATCCATGAAACATTACAGTAAAGGGAGAAATCTCTCTTGAGACAACCACCCCATCAATGACCACTGTATAACATGTCAAACGACCAGGCATATAAACACCACCAGGCGAGTCAGCCAATTGACCATCCTAACCAGGCAGCTCGGACTCAGTAACCACAGCTTCCGGATCCAAGATGTCAATCACATCAGTCATAATAAGCCCAAGTCATAATAACACATCCAGGGTCCCCAGACTTTGCCAAATTTGCAAGGGCACCCCCTGCTCTTATACGTAACTCGCTCAGCCTCCATATACATGTCCATTCCCTTCTTCCATTCACCCAGAGTGGGGCCCCCCTCACCCCAATAGTTAGCTACGACCCTCTTTTCTACAATCAAGCCCAAGTTACAGAACAGGAGTTGGGCCCTTTGGACATCCAACTCTGTTGATACCCCCAGGAGGGCGTATTTAGTGTCGAGTGAGATATCCACCTCAAGAATAGCCTGAAATTCCCGGAGTACCTCAATCCGGTAAATCTGGATCGCAGGACAACTCCAAAGTGTGTGTTGGAAATCGCCCCAAGTCCCCATACATCTCAAGCATTCCGGGGAAATAGCCCCCTCTCCCATCCTGTGCAACCTGTCTCGGTCATAAGAAACTCGATGTAGGACTTTACACTGAACCAGCTGGAGCCATGATTTTATATTGACTTTGTGGAGATGCATCAAAGCTTCCACCCAATCAGTGTCATCTAACTCACCCATATCAGTCACTCATTTCTCTCGGAGTGGGCCTAAGTTGTCAGGAATATTTTTATTTATAGTTTCATATGTATATGAAAGGGCCTTGCTCAGCAGCTCCTCCATAATTAATTCACACTCGAGCGGGGCATATTTAGGTATGTCAGCTCTTGCCAACCCCTCGCCCAGCCGAAGTTGCGTATATTTCAAATATTGGTTTGGACGAAGATGACACTCTCGTCGTTGCATAGAGAAAAAGGACATTAAGTCACCATCTTTCAGAAGGTCCCCTATCTTGGAGATGCTGATCAGGTCCCTAGGCTTGTACCCTCTCAATTTCCCTAGCTCTCCTATCCTGGCAATTCCCACAATGGTGTTTCTCTTGTAATCTTGGATGCCCAGCCCAGAACCCTGGCAGTGCGTCTCCACACTCCCAACATCACCTGTGTGGCCAGGAGCACACCTATACCAGGCCCAACATACAGATAATGCAGAGGGGAGCATGGCAGAAACCGGGCCCTCTCCAACAAGTAGGTCAGATGGTCTTGCGCCGCAAACAACCAGTCTCTAATGTGTATGAGGTGTGCTGGCCAATAGCATGCCATCAAGTCCAGAAGGGAGATACCCCCATTATATGCATTCCTCTGGAGCGTCCGCAGTGCCAGTCTAGGGTGTCCCCCGCTCCATAACAACAACCGTATCTCCCTATCAATTTTGTTAAACCATTCCTCCAGGATTGTACAGTACGGATTTTGGAGGAAATACAACAGTTTGGGGAGTGTAATCATCTTAAAGATGGCGCCCTCCCCAGAATAGACAAGAGCAAACTTTGCCAGCGTTCCGCATCCTCCCAGAATGTAGTGGAAACTCTTTCAAGGTTCACAGCCAGACAGAGATCTTTACTAGGTGTAAAATAAATACCCAAATATTTAAAACCCTCAGTTTCCACCCGCAGCCTACCTGGCAGAACACCCATATCGGAGGCACCATACGGCTGAAACAACAGAGATTTCCCCCAGTTTATTTCATAGCCCAAGTAGCCACCAAAGGACTCAACGGTGCGAAAGACGACAGTGATCGTGAAATTCGGTTCTGTAACGTAGAGAAGGATATCTTCAGCATAAAGCGAAATCTTTTCTTCCTGTAGGCTAGCCTCTGAGACTCAGAACCCTCAAATGACAGGGTGAGCCCTGATCATGAACGCCAGCGGTTCCAGCATGAGTGCAAAAAGGAGAGGGGACAAGGGGTACCTCCCGGTGCCCCACGCTCAGTCGGGAACATTTCTGAAAGAATCCCATTCACTCGCACCGTGACCAAGTGACACCCACTGCCAAAATTTAGGACCCAACCCGAATTTCACCAACGTCTGCTGCAGATAGGGCCAATGAATAGCATCGAAGACTTTCTCTGCATCCAATGAAAAAAATGACATGGGGCGACTGCCTGCCACGAACCTCCACCAGCAAATTATGCAATATCCGCGAATTAAGTTGGGTAGATCTACCCGGCATGAAGCCCAATCGGTCGCCGTGAATCAGTGAGGTGATAGCCTTCAACAGAGTAGTCGCCAAAATAGTGGCCAGTACATTGGCCTCTACATTCAAGAGCGAGGTCGAACAGTAGGAATTGCAGCAGTTTGCCCTCCTTGTGTATTGCTGTAATAATCGCTAACTGTAGGTCAGGCAGCAGTGCCCCCTGGTCCCATGCCTCGCAATGCAGATGCAGGACTTGGGGGCCCGAAATGGCAACATACCTCTTGAAAATTCGTCGGTAGACCATTGGGTCCAGGAGTTTTCCCAGATTTAAGCCTCACCATAACGTCTTGAACCTCCGAGAGGTCCATGTCCCCCTCCAGCTCCATCTGGTCCTCCACAGAGAGAACCGGGGTGGTCACCGTAGCTAGAAATTCTTGAACTTGGTCAGCACCAAAGAGCGGACGTGCCTCATAAAATTCAGCATAATAGTGGGCAAATTCTCCCACTATTTGGGCATTAGTAGTATATGATTCACCCTTAGGAGCAGTAATAGACCCACCCAGCGTGCCGCCGCCTCTTTCCTACTCAGCCAAAACCAGCAGCTTGCTCGCTTTATCCCCCATCTCATAAAGACTGTGATGGGTGGCCAACTGACTGGCCCCACCTTCGACCAAGTGCCGATACTCTGTCCACAAGACGTCAAGCTGCCAAAGGGTCTGTAGTGTAGGATGTCCCTGATGAGTAGCCTCCAGGGTCTGCAATCGATGCTCAAGTTCCTTGACCTGTTCTACCTCACGTCTTTTCTTGTATGCAAGTATGTTTTGGGCACTGTCCAGGAGAACCATTTTGTAGGCCCCCCAGAGTGTCATGGCAGACTGCATGGAGCCTTCATTTTCAGAGAAATACAGCTACGTGTCAATTTGTATTTCACGAGCCACATCGGTATCTTGCAGGTCCCAAGCATTCAACTTCCACCCTGCAGACCCCACACGTCCCCTCCTCCCCACCGATACCCAAAGAGGGTAGTGGTCTAAAACCCCCTTGCTAAATATTCTGCTCTGGTCACCGCCCCCACTTCGCCCACCAGGGCAAAAACATAGCCCAAGCGCAGCCACGAAATATGCTAACAGTGTATCTCGGGTTGTAAGTATCACCTGCCGAGAATGATCTAGGTCCAGAGACATGACATCATTAAAGTCGCCTCCGATAATGTGAAGAGAGGAGGATGCCTCCATAAGCAATGAGGCTCCCCTATCTAAAGTGTGAGCCTGCAGCCAGGGGGAAGCGCAGAAACACTAACAAGAGTAATGTCTGTCCTCCCCCACAACCCCTGAACCCCGACGTAAGTGCCAGTAGGATCTATCCACGTCCGGGTGACCTGAAACGGAGGAGATCTCCTGATCAAGACAGCCACCTCCCTGGAACCACAAGTGAATCCCGCATGAGCCAAGGTGGTGTAGGCCCCTCTACTAAGGAATGTACAGTGCGTCCCCCTGAGGTGTATTCCTTGGAGCAGTACTACATCAGGTTTAAGTCGACTCAGGTATTGTGACATCAATCCCCGCTTTACCCTGCTGCCCAGGCCGTTGACATTCCAGGATAAGACAGAAAAGTGTAGATTGTCTAAGGGTCTACCCTGCATCGCGGATGACAGAACTACAACCTGATGGGTGTCTCATTCTAACACTGCATGCTACTATGGCAACATCGTTGCCTCCAACCAACGACAGTCAGAATTTATTTTTAACCTGGATGTGTTTTATTATTTTTTTCAACTAAAAATAAATGTTTTCCTACAAATAATAATTTACTTTTTCCTTTGTCTTTTACTTTTACTGGAGCATTTATTTATTTATTATTTTTCAAGTTTTGGATGGATTCCCTGGATTATTGGCAACCTATTTGATGTTCTATTTACCTGGTTCATTTTTTCATTTTATATTAGGCTCTTTTTAATCAATACTTTTGTGGGATTGTATTTTTGGGCTATCCTTTCACTTACCAGGACTTCAGCTATGAAAGAAAGCACAAGTGTTATTTTTGTTATTTATTTATGTTATTGGGTGGGCAGTGTTAATTTGTTTATGTTATGTGTATATCATCAATCTGAATATTTGCCATTTGAATTATTTCCTTTTTCAGATTGGTATTTTAAAGTTGTTTTAGTATTATTTAAAAAGAAATGTTAATAAAGTGTGAGTATTTGGTTTTTAGGGAGGTTAACGTGTTGTTCTTTAGTGTGGTCCTCCTAAAGTAGGGTTCTTTCTACTAAGTATAGAGGCCTCGGTTGTTAGCGAAGAGTGTTACTTTCCATGCTAGGAGTGCATGTATGTTTTTTAGTTAGGATATTTTTGGCTTCAGTTGGGTTTCCATTCTTAGTTCCAGGTAGCTTTGTTCTTTTTTAAGTATTTGATTGATAGAGTATAGGATGGCTTCTTCCAAGTGTTTCTTGGAAAGAATTGTGCTACTATTTCATTGCGTTATTTGTCTTTTCTTCTTGGAAAATTGTGTTGTTGTAGACCATCCATGGAATGTTATACTTGGGTTGGTATTTGCGGCTTGATCAGTGCAGACGACCAACTCAAATATCTTCAAAATAATCCATTATTGGGGCTAGGTTTGTTTCATGCTTTTAACAATGGGGAGATTCAATAAGCATGTTGTAATGTTCAATAACTTCTGTTACAGCGATGTATGCTAAAGCTATGAGCTTTTTAAATTTGTGTGCACATTTTACGTTGGTTGCATATTCTATACTCACGATGGATTCATATGTTCTAATGAAAATTATAGTAGCACCCTTGAATTGCAGAGTGGGTAGATTGGAAGTGTAGTGGAAGTCATTGCCTGTGACTATGATGATGTTTTGAGGATTATAGTGAGCACCACTGGAATTATGCGGCAAAGGAGGCCCAAATTATGCAGCAGGGTTGACTAAATTATGCGGCAATAAAAGGCAAATTATGCAACATTATGTTGCACATTTTGTGCCAGTATTACTTCATTATTTTGTGACTTTTGCACCTGGTAACAGTCTCTGAGAAAAGAGTTCACCTTAATTAGTACCAATTTAAAACTCAAATACAGCAATAAGCAACTGAGAGATGACCAGCCAAGCTTTGCTAAAGTCTTCCACTGCGCAGGAACACGAGTCACCATATGTTTTGTAACTTTTGATCCAATTGAGATAGTTTGATCCAGGTGAGCAAATTTTTGGGGGGTAAAATCGGCAGATAATGCGACAGATGGTGGATTATGTGGCAAACGCTGCAAATCCATAATTATGTGAAAATCACTACGGCTGCAGAATTGCAGAATTCCAGGAGCCCTGGTTAGAGTTGTTAATTTGTTGCTTATTATGTGTTAATATGTGTAATTTGCACTGTGTTTCTTAGGTAACAGTGCATACACTAATGTCTGTATTTTGATATTGACCATGTACTGTATGTATTTGACTAATTGATAAAGAGCACGGCTTAAAAGTGCCATCCAGGTCTTACTTTGTGAAAAACGTAATGCATTCTTAGTAGCATAAATGATAATTATTTTATTGTTATTGTGGTTGTCATATCATAAAAAGGTTTTTAGATGCTACTGATGGTTCCTTCACTGTTATCCGTATTTTGGCAGCTAATCTTATTAGGTTTGGTATGCCAGTGAGTTCGTATGTTGACTGTTCAGGAATGTTTGGTATAATATTTTTAAGTTCTGTTCCTGTTGGCACTTGTGTGCTCATACTGGCCTCTTTCAGGTCTTGTGAAATATTTCTCAGTTCTATTGAAAAATATTTATAAACATATATATTATTATTTGAAAATATAATGCAAAATATTTTTAATTTAAAATCTTTACATTGCAGCTGCACATTTATACTTATGTTTTGGATGTTATCTTTTTATTTTGCTTTATTTGTAGATTTTTGTTTTGCTGGCCTGTTCGGGGTTGATTTTGGTACAGTTTTCATTTGTTTCACTCTGAGATTAAGAGAGGAAGAGATTGTCAGTTGTGTTATGTTTATTTTTCAATGTAATTTTTAGTTTCGAGTTTGTTAGTTTTAGATTTTTTTAATTTATGCGTAACATTATTTTTGCATTAAATGCTAGCTTCCTGCTTTTATTACAATACTTAATTCTGAGGTGGCCTTTTTTGTATTTCAGGTATTTCGGTGTCTGTGGCTTTATTTTCCTTTTAGCTTTTTCCTTTTTAGGTCGATCCTAGAGTAGCGCGCAAGCGGTGCTCTGGCGAAGACTTTATGTAGGGGCTTCAAAAAGCTGACCAGACGCTCGTGCGTCATGGCCTTTTCCTTGCGGTTACCCGCACGGCCGCCATCTGTTTCCAATTATCGTGCCCAGACGCGGGTGTGATAATTGAAAACACATGGCAGCCGTGCGGGTAACCGCAAGCAAAAGGCCATGGTGCACGAGCGTCTGGTCAGCTCAGCAGGCTGCCGCGCTCGCTCGCACCGCTCCTCTCTTCCCCGCTCCTCTCTTGTTAGGTCTCGCATACGCAGCGCGCATGCGCTGCATAGGAAAAAGACCTCTTGTAATCGATTCGCCTTTTCAGCCAAAAACGTGCACGCATTGCATTGGTTTGAATGGGAACGCGTGCACGTTTGGCGATTCCCTTGCGGGAGCGAGCTTTAAAACCATATGTTTGTAATTACAGATGGTTCCTGCTCGCTCCCGCAAGGGAAACAGGCGCAGCCCCTGTGAGAAGTTGGCCTGGCATATGCTGTCCACTAATTATAGTGGGCACCTTGCACCAGTCCAAATCGACTCTTATGGTAGGTAGGTTAAAGACAACCTTATTGAAAGCTATCCTAGTGGTAGCTGTGGAGAGCAGCCTTCAGGCTAAGTCTTGAAGGAATGTAAAGCAGCTTGTTTTACCAGTCTATAATCTCTTGAGTGACCAAATGAAAGAGCACCACACCAGGTATATATTCAAAATATATGTATTTATTACTAAACACACCCCTCTAGTCTCTTTATGAGGCTAGAGTTCGAAGTACATAGGTTATAAGATCTTAAATCACAGTAATAGCACAAATACACGTTTGGGCCCTAGGGGCGTACCAAACCATATACCAATAAAGTGGTATGCGAACCACGACTGAACTAGACACTAGGCCTAGAGCCTCTAGAAGTGCTTGGACCACAAGGAACCACCCAAGGTAGTGACACAGGGGACCCACGGGAGACGCGTGCAGTGTAAATACACAACCGCGATACGCCGTTAACTTCTATGGAGAAAGTCGGGATCGGGAAAATAGAGGAAAGGGACACTTTAAAGAGGACTAGGACAAAACCCTTTGAGATCTAGGACTTTGAAGAGTCTCTACCCACGGGAGCACCGGAGTACTCGTGTTACCTCACCCAGGGAAGCCGGGTGCATAGGTGCCTTTCGGGGTCGGGTTTCGTCGTCGGTTCTTATGGCGATCTGCTGCAAAGTGCTGCTGGCGACCAGGAGAAAAGTGTCCGGGTGGATCCAAGAGTGGATCGGAGTTCTGAAGAACCTGAAAGCAGAGGGGACAGAGTCTGGGTCACTAGCCAGTGACCAGGGAGGTGATGGACGGATGCCCACCGATGTCGAGTGCTTCAGGTGCGTTGACGGTCGTCTCGTTTCAGCAGCCACGAGGTCCAGGAGGCGTTGTCGGCGACCAGGAGCAGGATTCGGGCTGGTACACGATGTCTGTCGAGTGCTGCGGTGTCGGCGACCAGATTGGACCCAACAAGCCTTGGCAACGGCAAGTCTCGATGTAGCTGAAGATCGTCGATGGTGCAGACCAGCAAGGTCTGGGGAACTCACCCAGCAAGGGTAAGTGAGGGCAGGCCTGGAGCAACCAGACTGCCAAGTAAAGAAAAGATTGGCCTTCGGTAAGGGCTACTAGCCAACGGGCTAGCGACCGCGAAGGAGCCTCGTGACGCCGCACGTGGAGCTGGCTTACAGGACACTCGTGGAGTGGGGGCCAGTGATCTTCGGTGCAGGTGGTGCTGGAGGCTAGGGCTACTCGGAGCCCAAAGCACGACTTCTTGGGAGACCCAGAAGATGGTGCACTTGCAAGTGTGCTCGGTGTCCAGGGGTCACGGTCTCACGTTACCCACGATAGCCACGGGCCTCAGCTTTGCTGGGGACTCAGGGTAGCCTCGGGGAAGTCTGAGAATCCACCTCTGGTGATGCGATGACTTCGGCGTCCGACGGGAGCTTCAGTGATGCGAACCGGACAGATGCTTCTTTGGTGCCTGCCAAGCAGGGGAGTCACTCCTTGACCCCAAGGGAGATTCTTCAGTCCTCTAATCTTGTCGTAGAGCGTCGAAGGTCCAGGATTCCGTGTCAGAGTTTCGTCCAGGTATAATCTAAAGTCCTAAGGACTGGGTTCCTACCTTTATTCCAAAAATAGGGGATGGACTACTCTGTGGCCCCACCTATGGGTGGGTCAGGGCAGAGGGGTGGCTACACCCCTTTCCCTTTGTCCAGTTCGCGCCAAAGCAGGGGCTGCAAGCCCCTGATCCGGTTTGAACTGGGGTATGCACAGGGACACCAAATGTGCCCCCAGTGCAGGACTTCAAAGCACCCGAAAGTGCTCCCGCCCAGCCCCAATACACTTTGTCCTGTCTGGGGAGGTGGTCACACCTCCCTGGGACAGGAAACCTATTGTCCAGGCCTCCCCTGCCGGAGTTTCGTCCAGCAGCAGGAGGCCAGACTCGTGTCTGTGGCAGTAGCATCCATTTTGTGATGCCAGGCTCTGGAAAGAAGTTACCGGACTCGTCAGAGTTAACATGCCTTTCCCTCTAGAAGGGTGGAATGCTACCCCCGCCGCCAGAATTGGCGGGGGGTAGTATTCCAAGATGTTTGACACCAAACACGACATGTTTTGGTGCAGCCATTCCATAGTTAGCATTTTACCGCGAGGATATAATGCGTTTAAGAGTATATGGTCAGGCTGCACTACAAACAGCATCAGAGATGGTCTCCGAACGCTGCAGAGGGGCCCTGCTCATGCAGGGGCACCCTCTCACATAGAAACCATGCACTCTGCCTTTAGGATTGATAAGGCCTGCCTTAGGAGTGACTTATAGGTTTATATGTGTGTATGCATTTAGTGATATAGGTAACCTATACCACAGCAAGGGGTGCATGCACCACCTTACCCAGGCTGCAGTAGCAGACCTGTGGTGTCAGTTTGGATGGCCTACCAGGGGTGGCATAATATATGCTGCAGCCCCTGGCAGGCCTCTGAGGTACCTATGCCCTTGGTACATAGTATACCATATACTAGGGACTTACAAGGGCACTCCAGATCCCAATCAGAGATGTGCCTAAGGCACATGGATACCCTTTTAAAGAGGAAACAGCTAGGCTGGGGTTCTGAATAGCAGGGCCCCAGCCAGACTAATGTCGAAAACCAGTGAAGTATCAGCAAAAAGTGGGGGTACCCCTGTGAAGCAGATCCTACTCTCCTACACAACCCCCCAAACGTAGGGACATTAAACTAACCTTGCCCAGTTAAGTCTTCATGTTCTAAGTGGAAATACCTAGAGAGTCCATCTGCATTCGCATGGTTACTCCCAGGCCTATGTTCCACTGTAAAGTCCATCCCCTGTAGGGAAATGGACCACCTAAGCAGTTTGGGGTTTTCACCCTTCATTTGTTTTAGCCATAAGAGGGGCTTATGGTCTGTCTGAACCAGGAAGTGTGTACCAAACAAGTATGGCCTCAACTTCTTCAGAGCCCAGACCACAGCAAAGGCCTCCCTCTCTATGGCTGACCAACGTTTCTCTCTAGGGGTCAGCCTTCTGCTAATAAAAGCTACTGGCTGATCCTGACCTTCTTCATTCAATTGTGACAGTACAGCCCCTACCCCCAATTCAGATGCATCAGTTTGAACAATGAACTTCTTGGAGTAATCAGGACTCTGCAGAATTGGAGCAGTGCACATGGCCTGCTTGAGGTCATCAAATGCCTTTTGACAGCTAACTGTCCACTGAACCTTTTTGGGCATTTTCTTAGAAGTTAAGTCATTCAAGGGTGTCACTATTGATCCATACCCCTTGACAAATCTCCTATAGTACCCAGTCAGGCCTAAGAAGGCTCTCACCTGAGTCTGGGTAGTCGGAGCAGTCCAGTCCATGATGGTCTGGATCTTGCTCTGCAAAGGTTGAACCTGGCCTCCACCCACAAGGTGGCCCAGGTACACAACCTGACTCTGCCCTATCTGGCACTTAGTGGCCTTGATAGTCAGGCCTGCCTTTGCAGGGCCTGTAAAACATTCCTGAGGTGGACCAGGTGATCCTCCCAGGTGGAGCTAAAGACAGCAATATCATCTAGATAAGCTGCACTATAGGCCTCCAGTCCTGTGAGAACTGTGTTCACCAACCTCTGGAAAGTGGCAGGTGCATTTTTCAGACCAAAGGGCATCACCACAAATTGATAATGCCCACTAGGGGTTGAAAATGCTGTTTTGGGCTTTGCAGCATCAGCTAGTCTGATCTGCCAGTAGCCAGCTGTTAGGTCAAATGTGCTGAGATACTTGGCAGAGGCCAAAGTATCTATGAGCTCATCTGCCCTGGGTATTGGATGGGCATCAGTCCTAGTGACTGCATTGAGGCCCCTGTAGTCTACACAAAACCTCATCTCTCTTTTCCCACCACTGGTGTGAGGTTTAGGTACTAGGACTACTGGACTAGCCCAAGGGCTATCTGAGGGCTCAATCACTCCCAATTCCAACATCTTCTGGACTTCAGTCCTGATACAGTCCCTGACATGGTCAGGTTGCCTATAAATCTTGTTTTTAATAGGCAGACTGTCCCCAGTGTCCACTTCATGAGTGCACCAGGTGGTCTGACTGGGTGTCAGAGAAAACATATGTCTAAACTGATTGAGGACTTGCCTGCAATCAGTTTGTTGCTGGGTAGTGAGGCTGCCTGCCAAGGCTACACCATCTACTGACCCATCGTCAGGGTTCTGTGAGAGCAGGTCAGGGAGTGGGTCACTCTCTTCCTCCTGCCCTTCATCAGTAGCCATGAGCAAGCCCATGTCTGCCCTGTCCACATATGGCTTAAGTCTGTTGACATGGAGAACCCTGTGGGGACTCCTGGGTGTTCCCAGGTCTACTAAGTAAGTGACCTCACCCTTCTGCTCAACAATAGTGTGGGGTCCACTCCATTTGTCTTGGAGAGCTGCTGGGGCCACTGGCTCCAACACCCACACCTTCTGTCCTGGCTGGTAAACAGTTAGGACAGCCTTTTGGTCATGCCAGGCCTTTTGAAGTTCCTGGCTAGCCTCAAGGTTTTTGGTTGCCTTTTCATGTACTCAGCCATCCTGGAGCGGAGACCAAGTACATAGTCCACTATATCTTGCTTTGGGGGCTTGAGAGGTAACTCCCATCCTTCCTTCACCAAGCACAGTGGACCCCTCACAGGGTGGCCAAACAGAAGTTCAAAAGGGCTGTAACCAACCCCTTCTGAGGCACCTCCCTATATGCGAATAAAAGGCAGGGCAAGAGTATGTCCCATCTACGCCTAAGCTTTTCTGGGAGCCCTTTAATCATGCCCTTCAAGGTTTTGTTGAATCTCTCAACTAAACCATTGCATTGTGGGTGATAGGGTGTGGTGAACTTATAAGTAACTCCACACTCCTTCCACATTGCCTTTAAGTACCCAGACATGAAGTTTGCACCCCTGTCTGATACCACCTCCTTAGGAAAGCCCACTCTTGAGAAAATTCCCAGGAGGGCCCTTGCCACCACAGGTGCTGTAGTGGTCCTAAGGGGTATAGCCTCTGGATACCTGGTGGCATGATCCACTACCACCAGTATAAATCTGTGCCCAGATGCTGTTTGGGGATCCATGGGACCAACAATGTCAATCCCTACCCTCTCAAAGGGCACCCCCACCACAGGTAGTGGTATCAGGGGGCCTTTGTAGTGCCACCTGCTTTGCCACTGGCTTGGCAGGTTACACAGGAGCGACAAAACTCCTTACTGTCTTCAGACATGTGGGGCCAGTGAAAGTGAGGGACAATTCTGTCCCAAGTCTTGTTCTGGCCCAGGTGTCCTGCTAAGGGAATATCATGGGCTAGGGTCAATAGGAAGCCCCTGAACTTCAAAGGTATTACCAACCTCCTGGTAGCACCAGGCTTGGGGTCTCTACTCTCTGAGTACAGGAGTCCATCATCCCAATACACTGTATGGGGACCACTAGCTTTCCCAGCAGCCTCAGCAGCAGCTTGCTGTCTGAGGGGTTCAAGGGAGGGGCAGCTCTGCTGCTCCTGGCTCAGATCTGCCCTAGAAGGTCCCCCTGTCCCCAAGAACTCAACCTGGTCAGGCTCAAGTTCCTCTGGGACAGTTCCTTCTTCAGGGCTGAGATCATCCCCCTCAAGGGACTGATCTTCCTCCTGAGCCAAGGGGGAAGGCACTGCCTTAACCCTACTACTCCTCCTCTTGGAAGGCACTTGGTCCATTCTTCCAGAATCCAAGGCCTGTTCAGTTTTAGACAGTTTAGCTTGTGACCTGGTCACAGCAAACACATCTGCAGGGATCCCCAGCATTTCTGCATGGGTCCTGAGCTCCACTTCTGCCCAAGCAGAAGTCTCTAAGTCATTGCCAAGCAAGCATTCGACTGGTAGGTTTGCACTTACCACAACCTTCTTAAGGCCAGTTACCCCTCCCCAGGAGAAGTTAACAACTGCCAGAGTATGGTCTGTTCTGACATTGCTAGCATTGGTCACTTGGTACATTTCACCAAGTATAACTTGCCCAGGTAGCACAAGGTCTTGTGTCACCATTGTGACACTTGCCCCTGTGTCCCTAAATGCCAAAGCCTCTCGTCCATTGATTAAAGGCTGTTGTCTGTACTTGCCCAGATTACTGGGACTCACAGTGGAGGTCACATCCATGCCTCCATCACAGACTAACACAGCCTGAGTCAGCTCCCTGACTAAGTCAGAGCCCAACTCAGTTCCCAGGGTGAACCCTACTAAACCCTTTGCTGGAGCACTTCCACCAACTGTACTAGGGGGAACAGGTGCCTTAGGGGCATTGGTGGATGCTGGACTGGAGTCTTTGGACTTGGTGCAATCACTGGTCCAGTGGGTCTTTTGCTTACAGACCTTGCACCATGGTTTTCTTTGGCCTTTACCCTTGGTAGACTGGGAATCCCCACCAGAAGAAGATTTTTGGGGGCCTGATGAAGACTTTTGATCTTTACCCTTCTCCCCACCCTTGTCAGAGTTCTTAGCATCTTGCTTCTTGGTTTCCCCACCTTGGTTCTGTACCTTCTGCTTCACCCTGGTTCTGACCCATTTGTCTGCCTTCTTTCCCAATTCTTGGGGAGAGGTCAGATCAGAGTCAACCAGGTACTGATGCAACAGCTGGTTTTGACAGTTATTAAGAATCTGCTCCCTCATTATCAGATTATACAATCCTGAGAAGTCACACACCTTACTGCCCATCAACCAGCCTTCCAGAGCCTTGGCAGAACAATCCACATAGTCTACCCAGTCTTGAGTCTGTGCTTTCTGGGTGTCTCTGAACTTCAACCTGTACTGTTCAGTGGTTAGGCCAAACCCATCAATAAGAGCACTCTTCAAGACCTTGTAATTGTCAGCATCCTCCTCTCTAACAGTGAGGAGCTTGTCTCTACCTTTGTCAGCAAAGGAGAGCCACAAGATTGCTGCCCACTGCTCCTGAGGGACCTTCTGTACTTTACAGGCCCTCTCTAAAGCAGTTATCCATTTGTGGATATCATCCCCACTCTGGTAGGGAGGGACAATCTTGCTCAGGTTCCTATGGTCATAGGACCTTTCCCTATCTCTAGGGATATGGTTGCCACCATGGGACTCTAGTCCCAACTTTCTTCTCTCTTTAAGGAGATCTAGGGATTCTCTATCTAAAGCCAATTGCTTCTTCCTGATCTCCAGTTGAGTTTCCTCATACTGGACCAGTCTCTTTCTTCTCTCATGAGAGGATTCCCTCCTGTGAGAAGAAACAGAGCTCCCTATTGAGGTGCCAGAGTGGTTAGACTCCTGAGAAGGAGACCTAGACTTTCTGAGCACACTCATAATCCTTCCTGGGGGACAAAGGTGTGGTTCTCTAGATCCTCATCTTCATCTTCCCCAGAAGGGATTGGGTTTTCCAGGTCAGGGTCATTGTCACCCTCCTGGTCAGTTTCAGAGGGGGGCTGGGGGTAGTAGTACCCCTGGCCCCTTCCTCATCTGCTGGCCCACCCTCTGCTCCTACCCCTTCAGTCTCTGAGGACTTACTAAGATCATAAGCCACCAACATCTCCTGGAGGTGTTGGGTGGTGGGACTTTGGCCTGTCCTTAATTTCCTCACGTTACACAAAGCTCTCAGTTCCAAGAATGGGAGTGTGTCATACTTGGAGGGGGAAGCTCAATGGCTTCCTGCAGGGCATCTCTAGATCCTGCTTTTAAAGACATTACTAGTGTGGTGTGGTGTATGCACTACCTACTCTAGTGTGGCCTACTAAACTCTCTTGAGTTGTAGAAAGGGTTGTGCTATCCCTTAACACACAACTCTAAGTTCAGTAGAACTTACTGATATTCTAAGCTTAAATTATATGTACCTTAGGTACCTTTAGTGGTTTTCAGTTGATCAATTCAATTGAGATTATCTGGTAAAACAATAGCAAGCTGGAATCCCACACGCTGCACACCAATGTGAGAAGTTGGCCTGGCATATGCTGTCCACTAATTATAGTGGGCACCTTGCACCAGTCCAAATCGACTCTTATGGTAGGTAGGTTAAAGACAACCTTATTGAAAGCTATCCTAGTGGTAGCTGTGGAGAGCAGCCTTCAGGCTAAGTCTTGAAGGAATGTAAAGCAGCTTGTTTTACCAGTCTATAATCTCTTGAGTGACCAAATGAAAGAGCACCACACCAGGTATATATTCAAAATATATGTATTTATTACTAAACACACCCCTCTAGTCTCTTTATGAGGCTAGAGTTCGAAGTACATAGGTTATAAGATCTTAAATCACAGTAATAGCACAAATACACGTTTGGGCCCTAGGGGCGTACCAAACCATATACCAATAAAGTGGTATGCGAACCACGACTGAACTAGACACTAGGCCTAGAGCCTCTAGAAGTGCTTGGACCACAAGGAACCACCCAAGGTAGTGACACAGGGGACCCACGGGAGACGCGTGCAGTGTAAATACACAACCGCGATACGCCGTTAACTTCTATGGAGAAAGTCGGGATCGGGAAAATAGAGGAAAGGGACACTTTAAAGAGGACTAGGACAAAACCCTTTGAGATCTAGGACTTTGAAGAGTCTCTACCCACGGGAGCACCGGAGTACTCGTGTTACCTCACCCAGGGAAGCCGGGTGCATAGGTGCCTTTCGGGGTCGGGTTTCGTCGTCGGTTCTTATGGCGATCTGCTGCAAAGTGCTGCTGGCGACCAGGAGAAAAGTGTCCGGGTGGATCCAAGAGTGGATCGGAGTTCTGAAGAACCTGAAAGCAGAGGGGACAGAGTCTGGGTCACTAGCCAGTGACCAGGGAGGTGATGGACGGATGCCCACCGATGTCGAGTGCTTCAGGTGCGTTGACGGTCGTCTCGTTTCAGCAGCCACGAGGTCCAGGAGGCGTTGTCGGCGACCAGGAGCAGGATTCGGGCTGGTACACGATGTCTGTCGAGTGCTGCGGTGTCGGCGACCAGATTGGACCCAACAAGCCTTGGCAACGGCAAGTCTCGATGTAGCTGAAGATCGTCGATGGTGCAGACCAGCAAGGTCTGGGGAACTCACCCAGCAAGGGTAAGTGAGGGCAGGCCTGGAGCAACCAGACTGCCAAGTAAAGAAAAGATTGGCCTTCGGTAAGGGCTACTAGCCAACGGGCTAGCGACCGCGAAGGAGCCTCGTGACGCCGCACGTGGAGCTGGCTTACAGGACACTCGTGGAGTGGGGGCCAGTGATCTTCGGTGCAGGTGGTGCTGGAGGCTAGGGCTACTCGGAGCCCAAAGCACGACTTCTTGGGAGACCCAGAAGATGGTGCACTTGCAAGTGTGCTCGGTGTCCAGGGGTCACGGTCTCACGTTACCCACGATAGCCACGGGCCTCAGCTTTGCTGGGGACTCAGGGTAGCCTCGGGGAAGTCTGAGAATCCACCTCTGGTGATGCGATGACTTCGGCGTCCGACGGGAGCTTCAGTGATGCGAACCGGACAGATGCTTCTTTGGTGCCTGCCAAGCAGGGGAGTCACTCCTTGACCCCAAGGGAGATTCTTCAGTCCTCTAATCTTGTCGTAGAGCGTCGAAGGTCCAGGATTCCGTGTCAGAGTTTCGTCCAGGTATAATCTAAAGTCCTAAGGACTGGGTTCCTACCTTTATTCCAAAAATAGGGGATGGACTACTCTGTGGCCCCACCTATGGGTGGGTCAGGGCAGAGGGGTGGCTACACCCCTTTCCTTTGTCCAGTTCGCGCCAAAGCAGGGGCTGCAAGCCCCTGATCCGGTTTGAACTGGGGTATGCACAGGGACACCAAATGTGCCCCCAGTGCAGGACTTCAAAGCACCCGAAAGTGCTCCCGCCCAGCCCCAATACACTTTGTCCTGTCTGGGGAGGTGGTCACACCTCCCTGGGACAGGAAACCTATTGTCCAGGCCTCCCCTGCCGGAGTTTCGTCCAGCAGCAGGAGGCCAGACTCGTGTCTGTGGCAGTAGCATCCATTTTGTGATGCCAGGCTCTGGAAAGAAGTTACCGGACTCGTCAGAGTTAACATGCCTTTCCCTCTAGAAGGGTGGAATGCTACCCCCGCCGCCAGAATTGGCGGGGGGTAGTATTCCAAGATGTTTGACACCAAACACGACATGTTTTGGTGCAGCCATTCCATAGTTAGCATTTTACCGCGAGGATATAATGCGTTTAAGAGTATATGGTCAGGCTGCACTACAAACAGCATCAGAGATGGTCTCCGAACGCTGCAGAGGGGCCCTGCTCATGCAGGGGCACCCTCTCACATAGAAACCATGCACTCTGCCTTTAGGATTGATAAGGCCTGCCTTAGGAGTGACTTATAGGTTTATATGTGTGTATGCATTTAGTGATATAGGTAACCTATACCACAGCAAGGGGTGCATGCACCACCTTACCCAGGCTGCAGTAGCAGACCTGTGGTGTCAGTTTGGATGGCCTACCAGGGGTGGCATAATATATGCTGCAGCCCCTGGCAGGCCTCTGAGGTACCTATGCCCTTGGTACATAGTATACCATATACTAGGGACTTACAAGGGCACTCCAGATCCCAATCAGAGATGTGCCTAAGGCACATGGATACCCTTTTAAAGAGGAAACAGCTAGGCTGGGGTTCTGAATAGCAGGGCCCCAGCCAGACTAATGTCGAAAACCAGTGAAGTATCAGCAAAAAGTGGGGGTACCCCTGTGAAGCAGATCCTACTCTCCTACAACTTACTCATACAAATACTAGCACATTTCACGCTCTTATACAATCACTGATACAAGCACACTCATCCATACAGCCAGCCACTCTCACAATCACACACTCACTTATAGCCATTTATATACTCCAAACACACATATATACTCCGGCCTTTCACATACAGTTACTCACACATGTACCACTGAGATATACATTCACTCACTAACACACCCATACACACACCACGCACCCACAGTCCACACAGATGCACTTGAAACCATGCACTCCAGGACTACCCACTCACACATCTATGCACAGAGTCACACACTCCCACCCACAAACACTCAGGCACCCATACAGATACTCAGACAAATTCAATCAATAACCCATGTATACACTCATAGCTATTCGCAAACCCATGCAGCTACACCAACAGACAGACGGATACAGACATTCACACAGTTTAGTCACCAACCCATGCATTCAGTAAGATACTAATCACTCACTTATAGAGGTAAGTCACGCACCTCTTAAATCATCCATTCAGACACTTATACACCCACTATTCTCTCAATACGCCTTTCTCATATATATTAAACATATTTAAACTTTACAGAAACACACTGTAGGAGAGTATCTATTTCATGGGTAAAATTCCCACTTTTTGCTGATGCTTCACTGTTTTTCGACATAGTCTGGCTGGGGCCCTGCTAATCAGAACCCCAGCCTAGCTGCTTCTCTCTAAAATGGTTTCCATGTGCCTTAGGCACATCACTGATTGAATCTGGAGTGCCCTTATAAGTCCCTAGTATATGGTATACTATGTACCAAGGGCATAGGTACCTCAGAGGCCTACCAGGGGCTGCAGCATGTACTATGCCACCCCTGGAAGGCCATCCAAACTGACACCACAGGTCTGCTACTGCAGCCTGGGTAAGGTGGTGCATGCACTCTTTACTGTGATATAGGTTACCTATATCACTAAATACATACACACATATAAACCTATAAGTCACTCCTAAGGCAGGCCTTATCAATCCTAAAGGCAGAGTGCGTGGTTCCTATGTGAGAGGGTGCCCTGCATGAGCAGGGCCCCTCTGCAGCGTTCTGGAGACCATCTCTGATGCTGTTTGTAGTGCAGCCTGACCATATACTCTTAAGCGCATTATATCCTCGCGTTAAATGCTAACTTTGGAATGGCTGCACCTAAACATGTCGTGTTTGGTGTCAAACATCTTGGAATACTACCCCCCGCCAATCCTGGCGGCGGGGTAGCATTCCACCCTTCTAGAGGGAAAGACATGTTAACTCTGGACTAGCCCGGTAACTTCTTCTAAAGCCCTGGCATCACAAAATGGATGCTGCTGCCACAGACACGAGTCTGGCCTCCTGCTGCTGGACCGAAACTCCGGCAGGGGAGGCCTGGACAATAGGGTTTCCTGTCCCAGGGAGGTGTGACCACCTCCCCAGACAGGATAATGTGTATTGGGGCTGGGCGGAGCACTTTCGGGTGCTTTGAAGTCCTGCACTGGGGGCACATTTGGTGTCCCTAGGCATACCCCAGTTCAAACCGGATCTAGGGCTTGCAGCCCCTGCTTTGGCGCGAACTGACAAAGGGAAAGGGTGTAGCCACTCCTCTGCCCTGACCCACCCATAGGTGGGGCCACAGAGTAGTCCAACCCCTATACTTAGTATAAGATAGGAACCCAGTCCTTAGGACTTTAGATTATCCCTGGACGAAACTCTGAAACAGAATCCTGGACCTTCGACGCTCTACTCAATGATTAGAGGACAGAAGAATCTCCCTTGGGGTCAAGGAGTGACTCCCTGCTTGGCAGGCACCAAAGAAGCATCTGTCCGGCTCGCATTGCTGAGCTCCTGTCGACGCCGAAGTCTATCGCATCACCAGAGGTAGATTCTCAGACTTCCCGAGGCTACTCCTGAGTCCCCAGCAAAGCTGAGGCCCGTAGCTATCGTGGGTGACGTGATACCGTTACTCCTGGACACCGAGCACATTTGCAAGTGCATCCTCTTCTGGGTCTTCCATGAAGTCTTGCTTTGGACTCCGAGTAGCCCTAGCCTCCAGCACCAACTGCACCGAAGATCACTGGCCCCCACTCCACGAAGTGTCCTGTGAGCCAGATCCACGTGCGGCGTCACGAGGCTCCTTCGCGGTCGCTAGCTCCGTTGGCTAGTAGCCCTTAACGAAGGCCAATCTTTTTCAACTTGGCATCCTGGTTGCTCCAGGCCTGCCCTCACTTACCCTCGCTGGGTGAGTTCCACAGACCTTGCTGGTCTGCACCATCGACGATCTACATCTTCACTCGAGACTTGCCGTTGCTGAGGCTTGTTGGGTCCAATCCGGTCGCCGACACCTCAGCACTCGACAGACATCGTGTACCAGCCCGAATCCTGCTCCTGGTCGCCGAACAACGCCTCCTGGACCTCGTGGCTGAAGAGTCAAGACGACCGTCAACGCACCTGAAGCACTCGACATCGGTGGGCATCTGTCCATCGCTCTTCCTGGTCACTGGCTAGTGACCCAGACTCTGTCCCCTCTGCTTTCAGGTTCTTCAGAACTCCGATCCACTCTGGATCCACCCGGACATTCTTCACTTGGTCGCCAGCAGCACTTTGCAGCAGATCGCCATTCGAAATCGACGACATGAAACCCGACCTGAAGTTGCACCTATGCACCCGGCTTCCTGGGTGAGGTAACACGCAGTACTCCGGTGCTCCGTGGGCAGAGACTCTTCAGAAGTACCTAGATCTCAGAGTGGTTTGTGTCCAAGTCCCTTTAAGTGTCCCTTTTCTTAATTTCCGATCTACGACTTTCTCCATGAAGTCAACGGCGCATCACGCGGTTGTGTATTTACACTGCACGCGCCTCCCGTGGGTCCCCTGTGTCACTACCTGGTGGTTCCTCGTGGTCCAAGCACTTCTAGAGGCTCTGAGGCCTAGTGTCTAGTTCAGCCGTGAGTTCTTATACCACTTTATTGGCATATGGCTTGGTACGCCCTAGGGCCCAAACGTGTATTTGTGCTATTACTGTGTTTAAATAACTTCTAACTTATGTATTTTGAACTCTAGC